>CAIGQZ010032649.1:4502782-4523862 GCA_903798205.1 Danio tinwini | reverse complement strand
TAAAGAGGATGATGTGGTCAAAACACTCATTTGCCTAATAATTCTGCACTCCCTGTAGACGAGATGTTTTTGTATCTAAACATTTGTTACATTGAAAGACATGATGAATGGAAAAAAAGGAAATAATGTTAACTACTAGTTTGACTTTTTGGTTCTATACAAAAGTTTATTAATATATATTTTTATATTTATATCTTCAATCCCACCTCAATTTAAGAATATTGTCCACTGATGACAGTTCTGAGTGCATTAACAAAGCAAAGAAGATCATTCAGAATTTAATGTCAACTCGTAGCAAAAATATTTACCATAAATTAAAAATGAGTTTTGTCATCTTTTTCAGGTGCGGTTTATTACTAAGATCTGGCATCCCAATATAAGTTCTGTTACCGGGGCGATATGTCTGGACATTTTAAAAGACCAGTGGTGAGTGCTTTATTACCATGGATCATCATTTAATGGAATGGTTCAACTTAAAATGAAGATTAATTAAAATTTATTTCCAATTAAAGTAGTTCCTAACCTTTACAAGTTTCTGTTTTCTGTGGAGCACAAAATACAATATTTAGAACATTTTGGAAACCTGTAACCACTGACATCCATAGTTGGAAAAACAAATACTAGGGAAGTCAGTGGTTACTGGTTTCTATCATTCTTCCAAATATCTTTTATTGTGTTCAACAGAAAAAGGAATGTCAAACAGCTTTTAAACAAGTGAAGGGTGGGTGAATGATTACAGAATTTTCATTTTGAGTGAACTGTCCCTTCAATGATTTTGACACTTCTTTCTTTCTCTCCTTCCTGTTCCCTTTTCAAATGATTGTGTCTTCATATCCTGTGTACAGGGCTGCTGCTATGACTCTGCGAACAGTTCTGCTCTCACTACAGGCTCTGTTAGCTGCAGCAGAGCCCGATGATCCGCAAGACGCTGTGGTAGCCAATCAGGTACGCATGTCAACTATGCACTGTCAGTGGCTGCGTCCGAAATCACATACTACTCGAGTAGGTTCTACATCTGAATTTACCGTTAGAAAGGCATGTTTCATATAGTACAAATGTGAGTATTATGAATGGAATTGGGACAAACAACCCTGCTGTAAAACCAGCGTAAACCAGCCTAAGCTGGTTGACTAGTTTTAGCTGGTCGACCAGCCGGGTTTTAGAGGGGTTTTGGCCATTTTCAGGCTCGTTTCCAACCATTTCCAGCCTGGTCTTAGCTGGTCAGTCTGGGCGTTGACCAGCTAAAACCAGCTGGACATAGCTGGTTTTGGCTGGTTTAAGCTGGATTTGTCAGCAGGGAACACTCACCGTTTGTCATTATCACATGACCTACCTGTGTCTGTTGCGTTGCTTCACATCCATTCATTAATTTCTCTGACGTGTGGCATCATGGGATAGCGTTGCATCCATTTGATGTGCACTACAGCACTGTAAAAAGGGTTTTTCTAAGTTAGAATGTTGTTTTGTTTGTAGTCCAAATATCTAAAAGTGACAAAATCACAAAGCATTTTCTAGACAAGCAAAATATTGTATAATCTTGTTTTCCCTTTAACATAAGATTATTTTGCTTACCCCACTAGCAGATTATTTAGCTTTTTAGCTTATTTTTTACATATTGTTTCTTAAAACAAGACAATATATTTTGCTTGTGTAGAAAATGCTTTTTAAAACTTTTTAGATTTTTGGACTAGAAACAAAACAAAGTAAGAAAAGTAAGAGAGAATCTTGCTGGAGTAGGTAGTAGGTCCTCCATGTAGGCCTGGGCCAGTATAAGATTCTGATGGTATAACAACCTTTGATAAAAATATCAAGGTTTTCATGCTATTGTGATTATTGAGTTGTGTTCTTTATATTTCTTCTACATATCACTTTACATTTGATAAGGCATCTTTGGATATTTTTCTTATCTTTGGATATAAATAAGAGTCTATAGTATGCTTGGATGTTGGCGTCTAAACGATTTGGTTTTCAGATGTGGGCTAACCAGTAGCTTTTGATGTGTGCTCATTTTCTGCTGGAGATACTGTTGCCCTAAAATACAAAAAAAAATAGCAGCAAAACACTTTAATTGCATATAACAGAAAATTTGAGCACTTTTTAAAACCTTGAAAACAATTATCGTCCCATGCCTACCTCCGGGTAATTCCTGACATATTATTAATTTGGACACACAGCTATATCATAGGGAAGTATGGGATTTCAGATGCAGCCTGTGTCTCTGTCTAAATGAGAGTGTGGCATGACAATGTGGCTTTGTAAACCTTTTAACAACATCACTGTTGTCATTTTTTTTGCAGTATAAGCAGAATCCAGAAATGTTCAAACAAACCGCTCGTCTCTGGTCTCACGTTTACGCTGGTGCTCCTGTGTCCAGTCCTGAGTACACACGCAAAATAGACAAACTTTGTGCAATGGGCTTTGACAAAGTAAGTACTGAAAAGTGGACAGCTGCATGAAAATGAAAAGATGCACTGACTAAAGCAGGGTTTGGCAACTTTGTGACATGTGGCATGATGCACTTTGAGCATATTACTAGAAATGTCCATAGCTATTAAGGTTCTAATCTAAAACTTCTAGTATAAAATATTTACTAGATGAAGATTTCTGTCTATCGGTTGTTGATTGATTAAATGGTGGCAGAGCTGAAAGTGGGCTTGCAGACGGATATAAGAAAAGGAGTTTAACTAAATGTATGAAAGATTCAGCAAGTGTCATAATAATGTTTTAAGAAATGACTGTTGATATCAAAAGTAATTTTATTTGGATATTTAAAAATGCATTTGGGTCAAAGATTAGGTGTTCCATGTTTGCATGAACATAAATTACATTTAATAAGTCATTTTATGTACACAGGAAGCATATATAAATATGCTTATATAAGTAAAATATATAAGTAAAGTGTCTAAGATAAGGATACAAGTCAAAATATAGGTTAGACATAGTTCTATCATCATTCGACGAAGAATGTAAAAACTGAACATAAACTTTCATACCTGTATAAAATATATATATAATATGCATAAATCATTTCATATGTCTGAAACTAGGAAATGAGTAGCACCTGTGGGTTTGAAAGATATTGGCAATTATATTTTTGGTATTTATTTCTTACCGTTTAACACTTGTATTCCTTTAATACCTAAAATTAATTTTCGTCCCTGGCCCATGTAACAATTATTCAAGATGAGATTGATAACATGCACTTGAAAACTGTTTATTTATTTATTTAATTACTTATATTTTTAGTAGAGCACTAGTCCATTTACATTTTTCCCCCAATTGAGACTTTTTTATTTGTTCTGATTCAGAATCTCAGTGGAAATGTGACAATGTTTCTGCTGAAAGTTTGTTTCTTAATGTAAAAATGATGACAGCCATATGTAGTTCTGTTCTGGCCCTTGTGTAAGATGAAGGCTTTGCTGAAGTTGAACCCGCTGGTCCTGTTTAGTTGGTTTGTGTGGTATTTGTCCCACCTCTCCCTCATTATGATTGGTTGGCTGGAGACAAAGTGAAACTGATAACTGCTTACTATTAACCATAAGTTTAACTTGTTGATGTCACTATGAAAAAGTATATATATTTGGTGGACATACGGATTGCTAAAAACAAAAGTCAGAATACCACAGCCAATTTGTTTGGGTGGTTTATTGAAATAACTGTACAGTCTGAATTAAATGTTACTTTAAAGTCCCCTGAAGTACAAATTCAATGTGATGATGCAGTTTCCACTGATACAGGAATTAAAGGTGGGGCATATTGAGCAGCACCTCATTTTGTTTATATCACAGCTCTGCCAGAGTCGCTAAGCTTAGGACAGTTACAGTCCAACTTAAATGTTGATGTTCCTGATCTCCGCTTCGTTGCACCTAAAAAATACATTCGAATAGAATTCGATTGGTCAGATGCGGCTTGTGGATTTGTGCAAATTTACATTTAACAGTCAACATTTTCAGCATCAGCAATAGCATTTTGAAAAGGGTGGGACGTTTTAAATAGTAGAGAGCATTTGATTAATCAGAAGATTTGACAAGAAACCGAAGTATGAGGACATGTCAAAAATTAGTTGATTCATTTTGCCGGAAGTGACAGCTTGTCACTGTTTTGGATCATACTAGATTATAGATTATCTGAGGACTAATATGTTGATACTAATTTTAAGTTTGACGACAAAATCGTATATATGCTTTTTGTTGAGAGTAATCAGAGAATAGGCCTGTCACTGACAAGATACCATTACCTGCCGGTTTCAAAGCACCAGCATTTGGCATTCATCGTTTACTCTGGTAAAAATGCATTCCTATAGTTTGACTACATGATTGGCCAAAGTGTATTGTACATTGAACATAAGAAAAATTAAGAAATAAATTATCCTTCGTGTCACAAACGTTGCTGACCCCTAGACTGTAGTCTACAAATTTGCACATTGCTTGCGTTGCTGTGTTTGCATTGCGTTTTCATGTGTTCCACAATAAAAATGATGGTGGTTTATGTAGGTGTACAAATTCACCAGTGCTGACAGAATACTGTTTAAAAGCGTAGTTGTTGGCAAGATATTTGAATATTTTTGATAGAAGTCTGTTTTGCTCATCTACTTGCCATTTTTTACTGCTCTTCCGATCAAATAAATGTTAATACTGTGAGAGTGAAAGAATACAATTGAAAATAACAAAATAAGATAATATTTTTTTTTTATAATTTAATAACAATTAAGACTAAACATTGTTTGTTCCTGAATTATCATTATTCCAGTCTTTAAAGTCAGGATACTACAGAAATCAATGTTAGCAGTGTTGTGAATAGTTGTTGATCAGTTTAACGCATCCTTGCCTGATAAATATTAGAATGAAAATAATGAAATTTCAGTGATGTGAAATGAGTTAACGGGACAGGGCACCATCATTTACTTGCCCATCACTTGTTTCATATCAGCTTTTTTTTCTTTTGTTCTGTTTAACACAAAGGAAGAACTTAACCACTGACTTCCAGTTTTTGTTTTTCCTACTATGGATGTCAGTGGTTACTGGTTTCCAACATTCTTCAAAATATCTTTTATTTTAAACGGAACAAAAAACTAGTCAAGAGTAAATGATTTTGGTCTTTGGGTGCACTGTCCCTTTAAGAAAGTGTCTAATCATAGCACTGTGGACGTTTGCACTCAATTGAGTATTTAATAGAGTAGATTGCCTTCAAGCAAGCAGATTTACATCAATAAAGTAAAAGAAAAAAGTCTGTTTTACTTTCAAATAGATTTATACTTCAATGTCTACTATGAAGCAGCTCTTCAGGGTTTGTTTTTTACTCATGGTTATCAAACCTGGAAGGACTGAACAAAGGAAATGAACCAAATATTTCCAAGTCAGTGTTCCTTTTCTGGACCAGTGGTAGTGTTTATTAGCAGAGGTGAACTTTGCTTTGGCAAGCCAGATTCGCCAGATGAACTTCAAGCAAACTTTGCTGGACTGATTTTGTTCGAAATGTCATAACACCTGTTTGGCCATTTTGCTTGAAGCATGTCAAAGTCTTGGGAGTTAGTTAAGCAGACTTGCTGTTGCTTATAACTTGACTGTAACATTTTGTCTTTCTTTCTCACACAGAATGCAGTAATAGTAGCCTTGTCCTCAAAATCATGGGACGTGGAGACAGCAACAGAGCTGCTACTAAGCAACTGATCATCCAGTTTTATTCATCAGGCCATATTTCCATCAGACCCCTCCTGCTTCATGACCCGTTCACTCCCACCCAAACAACCATCCACACATGCGTCACCCGTGTTGGGTTGTGTTCAGAATGAATGTTTTGGTGAGAAGCAGCAGCAGTTAGACTGCCAGACAATTAGTGTGCAACCTCAAGAGTCATCGGAGTCTCTCCCTGCAAACATTCACATTCAGTGTCTTTCTTTTTTTTATTTTCCCCCTGTCATGTTTAATTTGTTTTTGCTTTGCTACAATCATTTTCCCTCTTATATTTAGGCTGTCGCTTCCTTTTTAAAGAAACCCAGCAAAGACAAAGCCAATATCACTGTCATTTCACACTACAGAAACTCCTCCTTAGATCTGTGCAACAATGTTAGCACATGTAAATTAGTTCACTTAAGGTTGTGTACATTAAAAATGCTAAACAGCAGGAATGTGTTTTTTTCTGCACACCATACAATGTCTTGGGTTTGCTCATTTGAATGGGATATTTAGCATATAAAACAAACAAAAAGTCTGAGATGATTATTAGCCCTTCTGTCCTACGGTGAACTAATGTGTGATTTTATTTGCTCATTTCATTCTTTTTAATGTCTCTTTTGGCTTTCCTTTGCACTAATCAGTCTGTATAGAAGTCGATATGGCCAGATGACATGGTGTTGTGCGTGCAGATGCAGTTTCAAGCTTACAGGGTGAAGTGTTTTTTTTTTTTTTTTTTTTTTAAACATATATACATATGAAAAGATGCCCTTTCTCATCTTGAAGAAGGGCGTGATGTGAGAATATTGGTCTGGTCGTAAACCTTTCCTCGGTTTGTTTTCAAGGCAGCAGTAGAGGATGTGACTTGATTGTGGACAGTTGCCTTTTTTTCCCCAAAGAAGAATAATGTATGAAACAATTAGCATTTGTGTAAACACTTGTAGGAAGTGAAGACACGAGATTCTCTCAACGACTGGCTTTTTGTGTATGAAACGATTAGGATGGTGGACGTTTCCGAACACACTCAACTGGATTTAGATATGTTGACAAACTGCAGGTATAATTTCATGTTTAGCACATAATATACATTGCAAGCATGTTTCAAGCAAGCTAGAGTTTTCTAGTCTATAAAGATGCTTTTCAAGCTAACGGGCCAAGAGCGCGAGTACTGCCACACAATGCTTTGTGATCCTGTTTTGTTCTTACAGGGGTGAAAGGTTTCTTTTTCTCCTTTTGCTACTCGCCTTGCCTCTGTTTGCTAGCCTTCCCACATCCCATTTGTTCTCATAATACCCCCGATTCAAAGCTAGTTGCTTTCATACACCTTTCTCATGTACATACAGCCAAGTTTGTTTGGGGGGGGGGGGGGGGGGGGGGGGGGGGAGTAAAGCGCACTTCATCTCTAGAATGCACCATCGATGGCTGGATTTATATTTTGTATGAAAAACAAACAAAAGAAAAAAACTAAAAGACTGTCTTCCTGTAGTGATCACCTTGTTCAATATTGCACGAAGAAGGACAAAAACTTCAGTCAAAGGAGAAATGCAGGTCATGGGCTCTGGCTTTAGTCACTTTAAGCTCCTTTACGAAACAAGACAGAAAAAAAACCCTACTCGAGCCGTACAAGCATGGTTATTTATTGTGAAACTGTCATTCTTTTGAATTAAAAAAGTGAAAATTGAAAACTCGTGTCCTGTGCCTTCCTGTCTATACTAGATCTCGCTTTCAACATGTACGAATGTGGGGGAAAATGGAGTAACTTCTGTTTAAGCATAAAAAACTTTGAGCAGTAAAAGCTTTCAATATTTAGAATTATTCCTAGCCTCTTGTAACAGTTTGAGGAATTTGTGCTCATACACAGGACATATTAAACAGCAGGCATGGTACAGTCTGCAACAGTAAAGTTCATGGAACTGAATGCAGGAAAATGAGCCTCAATGAAACCGGGAGTACAGAATCTGGATTTAATAGAGGATTAAAAGAGAGGGGAGATAAAACAGTAAAAAACATCTTTTCAGGTTTTAATAAGCAACCTTAAAGGAGATTAAAACAGATTTTTTTTTCTTTCAAAGGTTTGTTTTTAAAAATTGCTCCAGACAGAGGCAAAGGGCAACAAGAACAAATTGAACAGAAAACAAAAAAGTAAAACAAACAGGTCTGTTTTTCTACATACAAGTTTGAACATTTGAATCTAAAGAATTCATTTCTCAGAGGCGTGGGGTAAATGACAGTTCAGGATGTGAAGAGAGAGAGAGAGAGTGTGTGTGTGTGTTTAAGTGAGGGTGTCTCTTCTTTGGGTCATTCAGTCCTTTACTGCCTGACCATCCTCGTTTGCATGATCCGACGCTTTACCTGAAACAAATAAATACATCTATTGAGATCAACGATCAGTTTGACAAATGAGAATAATATAAGGGATAGTTCACCAAAAATGACAGTCAAGTTCAACACATTTAACTTTTCTGTTGAACACAAAAGTTCTTTTGAATAAAGCTGGTTGATGATCGTATTTCTCACTGACTTCTATTTTTCAAGGACTAGTCTTTCTTCAAAAGAAAGAGTAAAGGGTGAGATAAATTTTCACTTTTGGGTAAACTATCTAATTACGTCTAGTGAAAAGCTGTAAAATATTCTTCAAAACTCATGTGGCCTACAGATACCATACAAAGAACTTAGTTTTTCCATTTCTACATGAAGCACCAGAAGAGAATTTTATAACAGAGAAGGCCAACAGGATAAAGAAAATATCTTAAAAATTTGCATGAAACTGGTTAAAAACATTAAGATGTTTACAATGTTACTTTAAAGTAAAAAAAAAAAACATTTACCTTATTTTACATTGCAATCTCATAGTTCTAGTTCTGTCATCCGTCTTTTTTTGTCCACTTACGATCAACCAACTGGAAATCCATGTGCTAGTGGATAGTTCCTCACACTCATTTACTCACACTCAAGTGGTACCGAATCAATTTTTTACCCCATTCTGTTAAACACAGAAGATAACTTGAAGAATGCTGGAAACCAGTAGCCATTGACATCCATAGTAGAAAAAATACTATGAAAGTTAAAGGCTACTATTTTCCAAGATCAGCGCTTCCCACACATGGACTTTTACTTGGTTGGGCCACCCAGGTATATTAAGAGCTGCCCAAGTATATTTAGTGACACATTAGTTTTTTTTTTACTATTATTATCATTATTTTACACTATTTTGTATCCGCCCAATATAACTAAACATCCGTGATTGATTAAGTAGTGGAAACTCCTCTTTCATTTACCCAGTTCGTCCAGCCCGGGCTTCCAAATCTACTACAATGTGTGGGATTCAATTTTGGCTTTTGCTTTCTAAAGCTTGTATGCATTTTTGCATTACTCTTTTATTAAAGACTACTTTCCATTTGCTTTACAGCTGACAACTCACACAGCCGCGAGACCGAGAGAAAAAGTAAATAACAGATTGTTTAATCTAAACGATTCAGAAAAACTTTACTATATGCTCAAAGAGGATGAAATGGCTGATCTAAACTGCCTGCAAAATACATGTACACCATTAGTGCTTAATCAACGCATTTGCCTTATTTAAATAATTTACAAGTTTTAATCTTTTTTTGAGATATTGTCTGTTTTTATTCCTTTTTCTGTCATTTATTTCTTATTTGTTGTATACTTTATTAATTTGATGATGCCATTAGGCTATATTACATAGGCTATTTTATATACATATCTAAAATGCTTTGGCATTCAAGTTTGCTTTGAACTTGAAAGAGAGAGAAAAGCAGATTTGACCTGTCAGTGGGTGCACATGGCTCCTGAATAGCATGAAAGTAAGAGAAATAGTGGATCTTTTTTATTTCAACAATTTTTTTTTACTTTAATCTATTGTAAAGAAACCGTGTATAACAGTCTCACAATAAATACAATTATTGTTAAAAATTTAATTATGTTTTGTTTTGTCGCATATAGTTTACTAATTATGTGATGTGGGTAAATGGTGTTTAACTCCGGCTACCAACCCAAATATATTTCAAACCTCTGGGAAGCACTAAACATTCTTCAAAATACCACCCTTTTTGTGCTGAACAAAAAAAAATCCAAATAATTTGTAACAAGTAGAGGGTGAGTAAATGACAACATCCCTAAAAGTAGTCTTATATCCCATCTATATCTTAAGACCACTCAATTTTATGAAAGAATCAGTATTTAGTTTGATGGATGATTTCACTAAATCATGATATCAGTGTGTTCCACTTATTAGAAAACTTGCAGAATATAGAATTGAATTAAAACAGACAGGTTTATGTTGTTTTAGGATGGACAACAGCACATCATTCATTTTAGAGCAACAGGGCAAGTAAATGCTGGCAATTTTTAGTTTTGTAAGTGAGCACATCATTGCTAAAGGAAGCTTTCTCTCAGACACTCACTAACAGCTCCCCCTGCTCTGCTGTGTGGCTGGATTGTCTCTGTTTGGGACCCGATGCTCTGAAGTGTCTGTGCAAGGCTTGTTCCTGCTGCTCCTGAAGCTGTGTGAGTGAGAGTACATTCTCTGGACTGGACTCAAATTCTCTCTCTGTCTCCCCTTCACTTCCGTATGTCTTCTGAGATGGGTATGTGTCCTGATGATGCTGATCTCGCTGCGCTACCCTCCCTGATCTTGTGTAAAAAAAAAAAACAACTGCCTCAACTGCATTAAAGACGTTCAATAACAGCTACAGCTGATGTTACTGCCTGTTCACACCAAGTCCGAAAACACTACGTGGCTTGATATAAAGTATCAATTTTAAAATAAAGAAATTAAAGTTCACCCTGGACCTTCATGTGCTCAAAAAGCTTATCTGACAAGTGCTTTGTCTATTGTAGGCATGGGTGCACACAGTGGTACACACAACAATAAAAACTCTAATAGGATACAGATTAGATACAGTGCAGGAGAAGTGCTTTTGCATACCAGTGCTGTTGGCAAAGGTTACTGCAATATAAAAAAAATCCTCATTCATCACTGGTAAGAATTAAACCTGTACAAATTTTTGTTGCTGCCTGTGTAAAGTTATGTGCTTGTTTTTCTTCTATAAAAGTTATGTTTTCCTAGTAGCTGTGCTAGTAGGTTTTGAATTTAGTTTGTTACGCCAGATTTAATTAATCTGGATGCGATTATGGCACCGGACACAGTTATCGCCTTGTGCAAATTTGCCATACTTATGGCTGAGAGGAAAAATGTAAAAAAATGTTGGTCTCTGTATGGACAGACTTAGTTGCAGTCGCGCATGAGAACTGTACCAGAGTCCGCCTGAAAAGGGGGTTCTGGCATGCAGTTAACATGAACTCTGGTATGGTTTGCTTCAGATAAACACAAATCACACCAAATAATGGAAGTGAGCCACTATTAATCACATATAAATTGGTCCGACAGTGTATTTATGTGTTTAATCACTCCCTTACCTTACTCTTATTAATTTGAACTTTCACATTACAAAGTTCAAACATGATGGTCAATCAAACTCAGGCCCCGTTTACACTAATACGTTTTAGTTTTAAAACGCACAAGTTTTGCTATGGTTACGCCTTCCGTCCACAGTACGAGTTTTTCGAGCACCAAAAACGCAGTGTTTTGGAAATGCTGAAGAGACCGCTTTAGTTTTAAATGCTGCTGCTCTGTGTTAGTGTGGAAAACAGAGACATCTGAAAACGGAGGTGGGGCTGCAGACGTTCGCCTGTCTGATTAGGGCTTTTTCCTCAATATTAAGTAACCTACACACAGTTCAGTCTTGCATCCTCTCCTTGTAAGTTCAGGCTTCGCAAGTTTGATATGGAAAACAAACTCCCGATGACACGTCGGGTAAATCTTCAAAGGGTACATGTACTTTATAACCTCATTCACATCACCCAGGCTACGTTGTTTCACTTTCTTAACAATAAAACGAAAACATGAGGAACTACCCTTTTTTCATTTTGATATTAACAACTTAACAGACACCAAAAATGTGGAGGCCTCATGTAGCTGCATATTTATGAGCGTCATCTTCACTGTATGCATATTTATTACAAAACTGAGCCTCCTTTCATTTTCATTGAAAATACGAAACATACCCTCTATTCTGCTGAACAGCAGTTTAGTAATCAATAATGGCCATTATAAAAGTATAACGTACAACAAGTCTATACAATATAGGAAATAAGGGCAAGCAATCAGTCAATGTGCAGAATCAGTGTACGTGGTGACATTATTACATTAACTTATCTTTGTGCTCAGCCAAAACATGTTACCTGAGAACAAGCAATAGATTCAAAAGACCAAAGTCTGGGAATATGTCGTTAGATTGAGATAAGATGAATTAAAGATCACGTTTAACAAATAGTAAGATTAGATCCAGCGGTAGATGCTTGATGAGCAATCAGACGTGTGCAGCTCTCATCGCTGCAGTGCATGCCAGAGTGTGTGTTTGAGGTCACGTAATGTGCGTTTCCAGCGATGTAGTAAGGACGGAGAGTTGTTCAGAAATGTCAGTGTGGACGCGGATAGTTTTTAATCTAAAGCACTGTTTTGGGAATTGAGCCAACTGTAAAAATCATGGTGTTATATGATCACACTCAAGGTGATAAAAACATTACTTCAAAATTCAGTTTGAAATCTAAAATAACTTTCACAATACTGTAAAACAAAATCACAAACAAAAAGACTTTTTGGACTTGGTGTGAAGACATTAAGAGAACAGCAATTTCAACAGAGGATCCGTGGTAGGTTGCACATTCCAGCAACAGATTCACTCTCAATAAACCTAGCACAAACCTCAATTACCTTTGCAGGTCAATCTGTCTCTGTGGTGCTGCTCTTTTAGGCTCTGCTTCTTTCTGCTGTTTTGGTGTCTTGTCACTGAGTGCATCAGTTGAGGCTGTGCTGGCAGGATCCTGAGAAGGTGCTGCTCTCTTACGGCCCCGTCCGGCTCCTGCCCCTGTCGTAGCTCCAGCCTCTTTTTCCAGTGTGGCAGCGCCCGCACTGTTTTTAGGGGGTCGACCACGCCGTGGTTTATTGAGCGGCGGCTGTGAACCTGCAGAGGGGTTTGAAGACACACTGTTCTCTGTACCATCACTGGCGGGAGCAGCACGCTTCCTCCCGCTGGCCTGAGCAGCTTCCTCCTACAAGAGCAAAAACAACTAAAAGTGAGTTGAGGATGATAGCAGTGTGAACATACAGACTTTTTCGTGTCATACCTTCTTTACACTGACTGCTTTTGTGATCACAGGATTCTCTTCATTCTCCCTCGCCCCCACCTCAGAACTCACATCCCTTCCATAGAGAGAAAGAAAATTTTAAAATCCTTCATGAAGACGACGTGCTTCCTGCAATATCATATTGAATCTTAAATAGAAAACGCTGATCAGCACAAACCTGCTCTTATTTGTTGCAGGTGAGCTGGGTTGGGAGTTGGTGCTTGCATTGCTCCCCGTCTCAGAGGTGATGGTTTTAATGTATGGTCGGCGAGCTGTTACTGTTAAAGGTTTGTTTACAGCCCCCAGAACGCCTGTCTGCTTTGGTGGTTGCTGAAATGAGCAACAAATATGTGTGTTACTTTACACAGTCAAGGAATAATTATTGCTATATCCCTGCTTATTAACTGCTAAATCCTAGTGTTTTCCAACCTTTTTGTACTCTCAACCTGAAATAGATTTACTTTAAGATTTAATGTCACGAAAATGTAATAAAAACAACATTGTGCTTTAGCCATTGCTTTATACGGAACGCTTACATAAATGTGTCACGTGGTGCCATGTGCATATATAAGGGATAAAACCTACCTGGATTTTCCCTGTCTGCAGAACTATTTTTGCTTCTGCTGACAGATATTCCTTATCATTGACAAACTCCTGTTAAAATAAAAGAGAGAATGAGCTTCATAGAATGGTCACATGTAAAGAGGTGCTGTGGAGTATTTGTTACCTTATCAGGTGGGGTGAAGAACTTGCTGGGCAGCACAGGATCTTTTGGAGAGTCCAGATGACATGAAGTGCTCTTGTTCGCGATCACAAATAATGCCACATCACATACAATGTACAGTTTCTGTAAATAAATACAAATACTGTAAAACACTAGGATTTAGACCACATGAACACATTGGCCAATCTGCAGTGTTCATGAATCCACACGGCAACACTCAAAAAGCAAGTGGGAAATGTAGTCACATTTTTCATTCAGTAAAGATAGGTACCAAGTTTAATAACCCTATTCAGAAATACATAAACAATCGGCATAATGTGTTAATGTGACAAACCTCATTTGCCTTTGGGTCTTCTGGAGACTGAGCATCTTTAGTTTGTTTGATGTTTTCTACCATCTTCCTTAGGAACGAGTGACTGTTATTCTCATTTTTCGTCATCAAAACCTCCAGCATGAACCACAAGCACCTGTAAAAATTGAAATATTTTTCAATTTAATTAGTTTTCATTTTAAAACGCATCTGATAGCAATTTGGGAAACTAGATCTATCTGTTTAAGCAGAAATTATATCTATAAAACAATATAAAGATTGACATTATTAGTCAGGCAATTTGTGAGGAAAGAAAAACAGCAAAAATGTGATTCTCGTACTCTTTGACATCTCTGAGCTGCTCCAAATCCTGTGGTTTGGTAAGGTCTGGATCATGAGCTAGAAGATGGATCATGTATGGCACCACATATTCTGGAAGGAGAGACAGCAGCTTTTCTGAAATGCAAAAAATAACAAAAAACAGTTAGATCTTTGCCATTCAAGCAGCTCTGGAGGAAATTGGCTCAGGATGGTATGCCAGCATTTAATTGATTTTTTTATTAAAAACAAAAAGTATCTACCATGAGCCATGGGGTTCTGTTTGATGTACTCTCTGCGGACACTGATGTTCTTCAGCAGGCACTGTCGTGCATGAGCACGTCGTTCTTTCACTGGGTCTTTAGCGCACAAAGCAAATACAGCCATGTACTCCAGTGGTAACAACAACTTCACCAGAGCAACATGTAACTTCTGCGCATAGATCTGTCGCACCTGATAGCACTCATCCTATGAAAAGAGAAGAAAAGCTGATAAGATGAAAAATTGTTGCTGTAAAGTAAAATAAGACATGATGAAATAAAAGTCTTGACAAAACACTAGTCACAAGAGACACATTTGAAGGCACAAACAGAACCATATACAAGCAAAATCTTTATTACCATTTAGTTAGTTTTTTAAAATATTGCCTTTTGTGTATTGTGTAACACAGCTCTAGTTTTAAATCAGAATGTGCAGTGTGCACTATGTATAAAGTTACTGCCTCTCAAAAAGAAAAAAAGTCGACTTTTAATATTGATGTCCGACCATTTTATCAAAACATCTGAACAAAAATTTGCCCACATATTTGATGTGTGCACAGACTCGGGAATTAGACTGCATCATGTTGCAAAGGGAAATTTCTGTTTTTTTGCTGCCTAAAGACAAGGCTATCCTATTTTCAGTTAAATATTTTAAGTGATATGTGTCCCAGTAGAGCTGAACCCACATTAATGACAAGTCCACAGAGCTGGAACTGTTCTGGAGTGATGATGTCATGGTAACAGGGCTCTTGTGCTAGTTTCAGGATGGCGCTCCCGGCTGCGAGCCTCAGTCGAGACATGTCAGACTTGCTGTGTACACAAACATTCAAATGTGTATTAGAGGCTTATTGTCTTTCATTATCACACTAAATCACTCTTGACCACTAGTGAGCACCTTATCTTCTTCTGCTCCGTGAGGTCTCCTTCACTAACCAGCATGGCTGAGAGGAGTCTGAGAGTAGAGTTGGCCGATTTGGATTGATTATTCTTCATTCCAAGCAACCAGCGGACCAACAGCTTAATGGCTTGCACCTGTAAACACACAAACAAATAAATACACATACAAAAATGCAGTTTTCAACCTTATTGAATTAAGTGTATTTTTAAGTACAAAGTGCTTTGAGAATTAAGTTTTAAAAGGCACAATATGAAAATTATTATTTATTATTATAATTAATAATTTACCTTAGCCAGAACTTCAGGAGAAACCTCGTCATCAGCTGTCCAGAGCCGCCCATTTTTGTTTCCCACAGACTGAGAGATGAGGGGGGTAAATTTAACATGGAAGGCTATAAAAAAAACATTTCAACCTGCTCAATGCAGAATAATACATCAATATGCTCACTCTGTCATTCATCAGAAGGTCCTTTACGATAAAATTGGCTACAATTGACTTCATGGGTGATGCAAACTGATCTGGGGCCAGCATGGAGATGTGTCCCAGAGACACGAGTGGAGTGATCAGCTGTTCAGGCACATCTGCATTTAGACTCCGAGACAACGGCTGAAACAATACACAGACAAAAATGTTTTGAAAAACTTGTGCAGAAAAAAAAATGCATTTAAAACAATAAATAAAATACATAAATAAAAAAAAATTCTCATATAAGACAAAGTTAGCATCCATTTTATATAAATCTGCTTATATATGCAGAAGAAAATGGTTTAATCCTGTGTGTGTGTGTGGGTTTTTTTTTGCAATATCTGGGTTTAAAATCCTGTCAACACTTCAGGATGTGATGTGGCAAAAGACCACTTTAATTGATGACTCACTGGTGTCTCATAAATGAGTCTGCATGTTCTTATCCTACAACAAGATGCTTCACTTAATTATTCATGACAGCAAGAGCTGCTTTGCGAATACACATGGTTCAACCTGTAATATTGTATACAGTAATTAAGAAAAGGTAAATTCCAAAAGAAAGTGCTTGTTTTTGATTCAGAAGTTTCTGAATGACAAATAATTGAACAAACGTGAATTTAATTGTGCATTAAATTATACTTGCAGAACATATGATAACTTTCTGTATATAATGGTGAATTGTAAAGTACAGTTGTGTTAAAAAAAATAAAGTGAATAAAGTGCATATTTTAAAATTGGTTTTATAGCCACATTTCAAAAAAATAGTTGTAAATAGTTGTAAATAGTCAGGGTTGTAAACTGCAACCATTTTGATCTCATATGCACCAGAAATGTAAACTTTGTGATCTTAAAATATATTTGGTAGCCATTGTGTGAGAACAAACAATTGTAGTGCAACCCATTTTCATTTTTCTAAAAACTTTCACTGCATATGCCTTTTGTGTGCTGATATGGAGAACAGTCTGCCATCCTATGAGGATTTTAGATTGATCAATATTAGATGTCAAGCACTCAAGTCACAGCTTTCCACTATCAGGTGACAGAGAGTAATCTACAGTGGAATATACAGTAGTTAAAATACATTCGACTATTTTCATCTCATTTATAAACAATGCAGACACCGACCTGTGCATCAAGCAAAATGGAAAGGTGATTTAATTAATTTATTATTAATATTGTTGCAGTTTAGAGGAACAATATTAATACTAGTATTTATTTGAAGAGCTTAATACTGCTTTTATTTTTCTTAGACATTCGTTAAGACTTTATACCATCTAATACCATCATCCCGCTAATACCATCATGTTTTGTAAAATTCAAACTTTTGGAAAAGTAGCACACATCAGTGCCATCAAGTAATCAAGTCAATCTCAACCCCTTAATAGTGAAAACACTACAGATTTCATTCTAAATCAATAAAAAATGTAAACGATTTTTTGAATTCTATGCGATTTCTTACTGTATGCAAATAAAAGCAATAATAATCTCTTCAAATAAATACTAGCATCGATATTTTTCCTCTAAAGACATTTTAAACACTTCTGTTCAAACTGCTGAAATATTATTTTGCCTCATATGGACTGTATTTGATAACTGCTAAACATTTGCATTGCATTAAGTCAACCAACTTCTGGCACCTAAAAACAGGCATTAGTTTCAATTGGGTTAAATTGAGGGGATTGAGCTGGCCACTCCATTACCTCAATCCTTTATGCCTGAAACAAAGCTGTTGCTTGATTACTTGTGGGTCATTGTCTTGTTGAAACAATCATTTCAGGGGCATTTTTACCACAGAGGAACATAAATCTCTTTAAATACTTAGATGTATTCAAACTGATCCATGATGCATGGTTAATAATAAATAGGCTCAATGCCACACAGTATGAGAAACATAACCATACAATAAATTTAGCAACAGTATGCTTTGAATTCAGCACCTGGGATTTGTCTGACATACTGTCGATGACCACTAGAACTGAAAGGGCAGTTTTACTCTCCTCAGTTCATATTTGTCCTTGACTCATTCAATAAGTTCCTTGCCAAATATTAAACCAATTCTGTAGAGGTCTTTTTTTTTTTATATATAAAAAACAACACTTTATGAGGGCTTCTTGCTGACTGCTGAGCTTCAATCAAAAAAACTGACTGTAGCTGTACTTGCAGGCAATGTACAATATCACCTTTGATCTATGTAAAGGTGATCATTGGCTGGATCTGGATATTTCTTAAATCAGTTTTACCTGGAGTTGATTGATTTCTTCCACGTGTTTTGGGTTTTAATTGTTAGTTCAAAGCATTTGAGATTATTTCAGATGATCATGCTACAATATGCTGCATTTCTTTTACATTTTCCCTTCTAAAATTAAAATTTAATATAAATTACGGTGTTCCGTTGAACAGTGTTTGGAACAACCATTTTTACAAAACATTTCAGAAGGGAATACATATAACAATATTTTAAAACAATGTGAACCAGCATTGAGCTTCCTCAAGGAACCATTCATTACATTTGTCTCAGAATGGATTCTACTATTATTTTGAAAATATGGTTTAGCAAATTGCTCACAGCACGCAACAAGTAAATAATTTCCAATGCACAATCATCACTATTGCTAATAACAGTGGTTACCGAGTTTACTGATTTGTGAAGGCTTTACCTCGAATATTTGAGCTAATTGGACCTCTTTATTGTGAAAGATGGCATGGATGCAATGGACCGCCTGTTTAGCCTGGTGGGGGGTTCCTCTTTTTGCCTTCTGATGAAGTATGGGAATTAGAGTCCTGCACAAAGGGTTACAAAATAACATTTAACTACACCATATTTGTATTTTAATAAGCATGTATCAGTTTTTTTTTTGAGTTTAGGTTTCTAGTTCTGACTGTAGTAGAGCTGTTTTTATGTAAATTAATATGAGAGGTGTTCATACGAGCGAATTTGTGGCAGTTCTGTCTCAATTTTTTGTCCTGTGTTCCTGAAGATCTGTATTGCTGCTTCAGCCACTTTATCGTCCTCCATCTTCAGACACTGCAGCAGAGACTCGTACGTTTCAGCCGAGTGGAAGGCAGTGGGGTGAGTAAATGACAAAACCTGAGGCATGGAAAGACACAATTGCATACATGGTATTTAAAAGTATTATTTCAAAAAAAGATAGAAATTGCTTTCTGTGATATCTCAAACCACTACATTTGCAATTGCAAACAGTACCTTAAGTAGCTCAAGTCCAGCACGAATGGCAGTATCAGGAGTTACTCCCTCATCTTCATCATCAGCAGTGCCTTCAATTGACTTATTTAACAGCTTAACCAGGGCACTGTAGACACATAATTTGTTCATCCAAAAAGGCCACACAAGGCCTGCAGTTACACTTTTCCCTCACTAGATGTCACACCCTTAAAAAGCCATTGAAGCTGTTACACAACTGTTAGGGAGGGAAAAAGCACATGGCCCATATAGGGCTTATCTTTCTCCCACTCAGTCAGTTTCTCTTCCTCTCTCATTAATTCTCTCGCTTCACTTCTGCAGGTGCACTGATAGGAGTCCATAGAACTGCCGTTTAACAGCACACTGTATATATTTCCAATTTGATTTTTAAGACTGACACTTATTTTGTAACTGAACAAATTTGCGAGTTCACACATAAGGTACTTGCTTTACTACTGTTGTTTTGCATAATTGAAAGTGAAAAGTTCATATAAGCAAATTTGTGGCAGTTTCATCTTAATCTTTTGTCCATGTACAGTACATTTATGATTGCATTAATGATTGTTATAGCAATGACTTTTTATTAGTATTCTTCAAAGAATTAAAACATTAGATAATACTTTAATTAGATAATAATTTTCAATCTTTGAATTTTTTGTTGCTGCCAAAACTTCAAATAAACTAATAATAAGAAACACACTTGAGATGATACTTCATTTATCAGTGGCATCAATGCTATATGAAACTTTTCTTTCCAACAGAAAAACACTTCTTATTTACCTAATTGCCTCAGAGTCGATGTGCACTGGTGCGATTCTCTCCAGCAGGAATTTCACCATCTCTAGGAATGGATTTGTGGGCTGCTTTGGGAATGTCAGCTTTCGTGTGATTTCCCTCTGAAAAGACACATCACTTTCAGAAAACTTACGTCTGTAAAATATTTACTACTACAGAAAAGTCTGCTTAATTGTTCATAGGAACATAGGTCAATCGTATTTATTTTAAACAGGAAGATTATGAATGGTTATGATAGAAGTGTGGACGGAGTTTTGAACAAGCAATTTAAAAAAAATTAAGCTTACCACACACTGTTCGGCCTGTTTACATGAGCAGGTAGGGCTGATGAGTTGCTCAAGCTGAAGACGAAGTTTCTCATCTTCACCCAGAACCTGATTAAACTTCTTCATGAAGTCCTGAGCTTTGCCTGGGTCTGGTAGATTCTCTGAGCATAAGAGAGAGGCAAATCAATCATTGTTAAACCTGTTAATTTATCAATTTACAGATATGTATGCAGTTTGCTTACTAGCGATGGTCATAAGCTTCCCGAACATGGCTGAGGTGTTTGCTTCAGACTGCAGAAAAAAGGGGAAAAAAGAAGTCAGTCATCCATAGATGGAAAACTTGTACACGCTTACAAGATAAGAATATGACAATCTTTTTTCACTAGTTATTAGTATCAACTCATCATTTGCTTGTATTCCATCTGCTACAGTATGTCATTTGTATCCAAACATAGACAGCAAAGAATAAATGTTTTGGGTATATTTGCAAACTGGTTCAGTTAAGGACTTTCGGTATGGCGCATATGTACCGTATTCAATCTTTGTTTTACATGCAGAACATGCATTGATGTATGCATTAAACGGTATAAATCGGAGTTCACACAGGAACATAAAGTGGCTCAAGTTTGAGAGCATCACATATAGCACATTAAGTCGAGTCTCTGCTACTGTTGGCTCTTGTCAGTATCACTGAAACTGCAGAGAAATTTAAATCGTTTCAATGTCAAAATCTCTCAATGTCAAAAATCTCATGTGCACAATCATTTATTATTGCTTATAACAGCATGACATAATTAATAGTTAAATATAAAAGTGTGTTCTAAATGTTCTAATCACACCAGTGTGATCGTACGCTTCAGGGACCAGCCAAGGCTGATTACACTGGTGGGATCCTACATGTGAAAGGACTTATGTCTGCAAATACACACACACACACACACACACACACACACACACACAC
>CAIGQZ010032649.1:4455800-4487742 GCA_903798205.1 Danio tinwini | reverse complement strand
CGTTGCCTTGAACCGGGCCAAAGCACGCTTGTCCCCCCTCCCGTCTACCCAGACGGCCCGCACTCACATTACATTCGGGCCTAGGCACGCTTACGTCATCGATGATGCGCCGTTCAGCAAGCGCTCTTGCTTCTCACAGTGGAGATTTCTTTAGTTATATCGTTTAAGTCTTTTGATATGCGGTGACACACAGTCAAATATTTCGCCAAACAGATTAGCCACTTTTGACGGTCATAAACAATCAAAGTCCTCATGCTGCAGGAATTAGGAGGTTTGCTGAAGGCGCAGCTGTCGTGCAGTGAGGGGTTTGCGTCTTTAATAAACTACGACATTCATTGCGTTCATTGAACAGTACGAATGATTAATTAATCCATATGAAACAGTCCCTTAAGCCACATCTAGCTTTCAGTTTCAGGCTCAGGCACGCTTGCACTCACACTGCCCAAGTGAACCGCGCTCAGGCCCACCTCTTCCAACTGGGCCAGGGCTGCCCAAGTGAACCGTGCCTGAGCCCGATTTAGAGCACTCACACTTCTCAAACGATCCGGGAAACGGGCCTGGGCACGGTTCGGATAGCATAGTGTGAGTACGCCCGAAGGTCCTTTTTAAACCTGTTGACGTAGGACTCAGCACTTGCGGTGGAGGTTTTTTCCCTACGTATTGTTCAGTTGAGCACGATGTAGCTTAAGGTCTGATCATCATCACAACAGTAATAATCAACAAGGTTACATTTGTATTTGCTAAAATCTGTGGTTACATTTTCTGAAGAATGTGAAATAAAAAAAATCCTTGAGTGTGGATCATGGTCTTTTGAGTTATTCTGTTTAATGCTCCAAAAATTAATGCACCAAAATTAAACAACGCAGGAAAGCAGTGCATACTTTACTATTATATTTGCTAAAATCAAACACAATGTCGTGCTTGGAATAACTGTGTTTATTGTTTTCTGATAAGAGAAATTGTTTCATTTTAGACAGTATTACTGACTTGCTGCAAGCCATGGCTTTAATATTACTTTTTTGACTACAGGCCTACACAGAAAACTTTTCACTGAGATCAGCAAAATTCCAGACAAGTTATTAATAATGTTGAATAATTCATTAAAGCCAAAACAAATATAGATATATGTAAAATACAGGTTGTGATTTAATTTAATACTGTTTAAATAAATTAAATATATATATTTTTTTTTGACATTGCATATTGGGGGATGCACAAAAAACCCTGTTTTATGTGGATCTCAGTATGTAGCAGACAATGTTTTCAAGTGCTTTACCTCAAATGTAATTCATTCTTTTTTATATTGTAGATAACTGACCAACAAAAAAAATACACTAAAAGATAAATTATACCAAATTAAATTTATTCCAAAAAGATTTTTTCAGGAAAAACAGGCTATATGAAGTGTAACAGATCATGTTTTGTTCGTGCCCTTCTGCTGTGCTGTGATTTGTTTTGGCCCGTGGAAAATTAGAAATTATTTAATGCTCTATGTAATTTATCACAAACCTATGTCCTCTACTTGCAGCATTTTTAACATAAGTCATTATTTTAATGACTATGTTTGGAGCATCAGATTTTTCCTCTGTGCTGATGTGCTTTCATTTTCTCCTTTTCACACACTGCAAGTTCAGGCAATACTATAAACAGCAAAAAAATAGGCTGAATTTTTTTCAGTCAAGATATCATTTTATTAACTCTATTATGACAGTGGTAGCCTATAAGTAATATAAATTTGTAAATATTAAGAATTCTGCTTTCTTGATCTCCCAAAAGATACAGTGCATAAATGGTCAGAGAGCACTGCCCATATGCAAATTGAATACAATGGGAGTGGTTTAATAAACCTGATGTGTGCATGACAGAATTCTACTGCATTTCCAAACGTCTCAGATTTTCAAAGATTTAAAAAAACTACTTTTTTAGTAATGAATTTAGTATTTAGCATGTATTGCACATTTGTGCTTAATAGCCAGTGTAAGGAATGTTACGTGGATTTATATAGCGCAGTTTACAAATGGCAGTAACGTTAATTCAATTTCACTTTCCCTGCAAAACATGTCTTGTTCCTGCTGAAGATAAGATCTTTTGCGACCATTAGTTGCTTGGGATTGTTGGGATATGCCTAAATATGGAGACATTATGAAAGAGAGGACTGGTCAAGAACTGATGTAAGAAAATCAGAAAACTGATTTTCTTCAGCAAATCACAAAGTGGGTTTGAAAAAGGAATTAAAGTTCTTAGTTCTGAAATAGTGTTGTTACGATTACTGAATTTTGGTACCAGTCCGTACCGAAATTTTAAAAAATTTCCATTTCCCACTAACATTTAAGCACATTCTTAAACACCACTGATTGGCCATTGTGTTTACATGCTCAACAGAATTGACTGTGATTGACTGTAAAGGCCTTTTCGGGGTGGAGCCGAATATATTTTGTGATCCGTATAACGTATTTTGTGTCATGACCAGAGATGGGAAGTAACGAAGTACAAATACTTTGTTACTGTACTTAAGTAGATTTTTCTGGTATCAGCACTTTACTCCACTACTTATTTTTTTGACAACTTTTTACTTTTACTGCTTACATTTTTACACAAATATCTGTACTGTCTACTTCTTACATTTTTAAAACCACGTTCGTTACTTTGGTTTTCATGGGTTTGGTGGCGTGATATTATTTCTTGTCATTGCGCAACCTATTTTGATGCAGTCGGTCTATTTTTTCTTATTGCGTGCTGCACTGCGCGGCCTTTTTTAAGGCTATCGCGTACTGTACAGGGACTAGTTTCTGAAGATTACTATGAGAAAGGCAAGGATGACTACGCAGATGTGACAGAGGGAGCCGGCGAATTGAACATGACTGATGCTGTCCTGTTTACTCGGTAAAAGACACCTTTTGCTCGATCGGATCAAAGGTAAATAAGAGAGACACATTCCAGTTCAAAAACATGCTGTTTAAATGCTTAAACCTTTTGTCCACTTCCGATCTTACTGCACAGGCTTTCTTTGCCCTTTCATCCTAATTCCGCGAAAAATTGTGCTTCTTTTTGTAAAGATTTGTATATTTAGTATTAAATCAGTCAAATACTTTATAAAAAAATAAAACATAAAAAAATAATCACACACACACTTATACACTACTGCCTATTTAGTTGAATTATTATTTACCTATACCGCTTGTGTTTGGGAATGTGGTTGAAATGGGTACTTTTTACTTTTGTACATTTTTCAGACTGTACTTCTTTACTTTTACTTAAGTCAAAAGTGTAGTCAGTACTTCTACTTTTACCAGAGTCGCTTAAACATGAGTATCTGTACTTCTACTTAAATAAAGGATGTGTGTACTTTTGCCATCTCTGGTCATGACAACCATATGAGCAGATGGCTCATGGAGTTGTTGCATAGCAATGTATAGAAAACTTTCATTTTCAAAACAAAAGTCCTGCATACATAGTAAATAATTTTTCCCGTCCCATGGAGGAGCTCCATATTGAGCTTTTTATACTTTTGTTTTGTGATTACCTTATGATTAAAGTTTTTTGCACATCTGCTGGTTCCTGCCTCTAAATGAGCTAGTTTTAGCTTCTTGTACACTAAGGTAGCGTTCAGAAAAAAGCAAAACTCATGCAAAGAAACAACACAGAGGAACATAAAAACCCGCTGCTAGCTAGCGTTCCAAAAGTGTTATTGCAGGGCAACACAGACAGCACGCAGAAGTAAAAATGCATGACAACGCGCAAGGTATGCATCGTGGGTCATGCCGATCACTCGTTACAGAAGTATAAATAAGCCAAGAATAAGAATGGTTTATACTTCTGCAGCCACATCTGATGTCTGGTCAAGAAGGACCATGAGATGATCATTTTAATATTTTCTAGTTTAAATTTAAAAAACATTGAAAATAATTTATTTTCTTTCCAAAAGTGCAAGTCATTTATTTTCACATTTTTTGATAACAAAAGTTTATTTTAGGTAATGTGTGTTTTAGTTTCAGTTGTTCAGCGTTGATGGTCAATAAATAATCATAGATAGTAGATTGTGTGTTTCCGTCAATTATATTAAAATAATCAAGTAATGCACCTTTCATTCAGAAATCTGTCAATTTTAATATGTGAGCTTATTTACTGTACAACACTTGTCAGTAAACTATGAGGGTAAAAAAATAAATAAATAAAATAATCATTCATTAATCTTAATCGAGTTAAAATGTTAAATTAATCGAGATTTTGATTTTAGGCCAAATCACCCAGCCCTAGTATAATGTGACCTAAAATACAGGAAATGCTGAGAGTGTGGCTTGTGAGTCACGCAAAAATCTGTTTTGTGTTTTGATAGGCCTATTTTTACTAGGGTTTCAGACTTGCATAATTTACATGAAAACAGTGGTTTTGAGGCTCACTGTACACCCATGTCCATATACTGAACTGCTGCTCTCCTGTAGTGGTACAATGACACAGCTACTGGAGAGAACACACATTTTCAAATGAGAATAACTGACTTTAGCATTGCTTTTCAAATAAAAATGCATGGTCACTTAGCATG
Organism: Danio tinwini; assembly: GCA_903798205.1. Lineage (NCBI taxonomy): Eukaryota > Metazoa > Chordata > Actinopteri > Cypriniformes > Danionidae > Danio > Danio tinwini. The sequence goes on along the minus strand of CAIGQZ010032649.1, from coordinate 4,483,199 downwards.
TTTCTTAAATACCTGCAAACATATTTTTTGGTATTTTAATGCTTTATAAGAGTCAAAAACTTACATACAGCACCTTTCACTTTCAACATGCCAGAATTCTACAGTATACTTTTAACATCTTGCTACAACAACAAAAAAAGAAATAAAAATACCTAGACCTGCATAGAAGGTCTAGAAGGTTTTACTGCTAATGCATACTCACAACCACCAGCAAATTATGCCTGCATAACTCTACAAGCCATTACCAAGAACACTGACAACTATGACCAATCATAAAAACTTTTCAATCTTTAGCAAAATATAACCACATCTTTAACCTCAGTAGAGCTGCAAATGAAAAATCCTCCTTTGCATTGCCTTGTGCGAGCACACAAACACCAATCAAAACCCAACCTGCCTATTAAACTGTCCTTACCTAAATGATTACCATTTTAACTTAGTATTTTACTCTAGAACAGGGATGCCAAATCTTTTTCTTATGAAGGGCCAAAATCCAAGCTTGATTGAGAGCTGTGGGCCGAAAGTAAACATAGCAAACTGTATTACATTAAGGTTGCCATGGGTAATTTATTTCATAATACTTAAAATTAAATAGAAATAATTACTTCAACTGTATTTAATAATACATACATTTAAAAAATAAAATAAAAACGTATGTTATTTTAACAAACTATTACAATAAAACCATAAAAAATAAATTTTTAAAACAATGGAGTTCAATGCCAAATACACTAGTCATGCTGAACCTGCATGCTAATATCTTTTGATATTGTCCCATATTCATTAAGTGATGTGATATGTAAATTTTTCAAAAATCTGATTCATTTACAACATTTAGTTTCAGTTTGCTTTTTTGTAGCTCAACAATAAAACAAACAAACAAAGGGTTACATTAATATAAAAATGAGAATCTCTTTTAAAGGCATTCCTCAACCCTTCCCAATCATTTTCACTCTGGCGGGCCAAATCAGAGAATACAAAGGGCCAACTTTAGCCCACAGGCCCTAGTTTGGGCATCACTGCTATAGAAAGACAAATAATTTAAGAAATTGTATTTAAAAATTGCACATTTTATCATTAAAATCACTTTCACCATAATCTGAGGGTAGCAGTAGTGCCCCCTCACACCCCCTGTGGCAGCAGCCCTGAGTTGCTGGCTCTTGATATAGCAGTAATTTTTATTTTGGGGACAACTTTCCTTTTAATGTAAATAAAACAAACATTTATTTTATCATTTGTTTCCTCACAGCTTTTTCTCAGTCGCTTTGGCACATTTCTCAGATCAGAAATTAAATTATCATAACCTCCTGTTCAATCTTCACATCAGTGTGTCACTTGTGTCCATTTCTCATTTCTCTGAGCAGGTTGCAATTTTATTTGATTATGTACAATTCTCTGCCGTTTCCTACATTACGAATGGCTTATGCCATGTTGATCAAAATGTTTTATAATGGTCTCTGTTTGAATGCTCTGATCTGAGGATGTATGAAAGAGTGTCACGGCGGCACAGCAGGTAGCACAATCACCTTACAGCAAGGTCACTGGTTTGAGCCTTAGCTGGGTCAGTTGACATTTTTGTGTGGAGTTTGCATGTTCTCCCAATGTTCGTGTGGGTTTCCAAAGACATGTGGTATAGGTGAATTGAGTAAGCTAAAATTGCTCATAGTGTAAGTGTGTGAATGAGAGTGTATGAGTGGTTCCCAGTGATAGGTTGCAGCTGGAAGGGCATCCGCTGTATAAAACATATGCTGGAAAAGTTGGCGGTTGATTCCACTGTGGCAACCCCAGATTAATAAAGGGACTAAGCCGAAAAGAAAATGAATGAATGTACCAAAGCAACTGAGGAAAACTATAAACTATTTAAACGACACTGCTAAATACACTCACTGTACCTGGGAATTAAAACACCTAAGATTGTGTATTTGTAATATAAATCTAAACATGTTCCCATATTGTCCACTCCTATTTACAGATGTTAAAGTGCACCTTGACTAGAACTAAACTAAACTCATTACCAGCACATAGTGACAAAGTATCATGGGCAGACAGTATCCAATACAAACAATTTCGGTAGTGGGACATTACATAATGCACTGATAAATGGTTCAAACATGACCTACTGTTTTAATCAACTGTTAGTAACGTATTGAAAATGATTGCATCGACCACCACTTTGGCTCTTACCTTGAGTCGTTTGACGACTTCATCGTTGCTGATTTTATCAGTGATCTCTTTGACACCAAGTGGGTAGGTGATCTTTCCGTCCCCCGCCGGTCTTTGCTGCTGAGGCTGCTGCGGGAACTCCATCATCCTTCTCCAGACAGACAGACGATCCTCTACTGGCCTCTATAGGCAACAACACTAAAGTTCAGCACACAAACCCGCCACACCACCTCAAAAACGCTAAAAAACACCTCATGTACGTCAGCCTTCAGCTCTCTGGGCGCGTAATTAACCCCTTTAAAAATGTGGAATGACACAGAAGTCTTACAGTCGACAGTTTACGGGAAAATCCTGAATAAAACCGCAAAGCTAATGAAGCTAAAAGCAATGCTAGCAGTAGAGCTAACGAGACCCGCTCCGCTACCGCGCTTTTAATCTAAAACATTACTACATGGGCATTTAATCTCTCATGACAAGGGTCCCCACATATTGTTCACGTTGCACATTACCGCAATACCTAGCTAAAACGATATCTCTAAAAAACACCTCAGAGGGTAAAAAAATCTCTTTGATCGGCTAATGGCCTAGCCGCCAGCTCCAGGCCTCAAACTATTCAACAAACATCCAGCCAACACTCACATATCCTATTAAAATCACAACCCTCCGGCTTCCTTTACCCAACAAAGCATTTATTCCACATCTCTCACTCAACATCACTTCATTTCGGCCTTTAATCTAACTTTAGACGGTAAGAAATCGGAATTGTTTACTTGTTTTCTCTGTATAAGTTCACTCAGCGAGGCAAACAGCGACCACCAACTTGATCATCCCACACAAACTGTGTGAATTAAACTCCCTCCAGGAACTCCGTCTTACAACCTCCTGAAAACCATTCCCTGGTCATTACCTCACAGACAAGTCGTTGTTTTAATTCATGAGTCGGTTCGGGTTCTGGTTTGGGTGTGTTTTTTTTAGTTTCGGGCACAAAGCTCCGTCTCTTTCATACAGCGCTGTGTGAGCGTCCACGCGTGGAAAGTAGAGCCGCAGCGACCCCTTTGGTTGACAGTCGGTATTGCAGCGGACAGAGAGAAACGTTACCAAACACCTAAGAAAAGAAACACCTCAAAATGTCAAACTAACGGCACTGAACTTGATTTGCCGTAATTATCAAAGAAGGAGTGCCTCTAGAATTGGCTTGTGTTGCAAGCACCCTCAAAAAACACCAATACAAATACTTTAATTATTCTAAAATATTTAATTAAAATACAATAGAAAATTATTTAATATTATTATACTAGTAATAATAATAAACATGAATTTACATTTATACGTTATTTTATCTATTACTGTTCTGAACTTTTAGCATTTATCTACTTAATAAATAATTAAATAACATCAAATGAACATTTATTTGTTTTAATAATTTAGGTTTATGAATTTTAATAAGAATTAGGATATTTTCTAATTGAATAGCATTTAAAATATAAAAAATTACTATAATTAATACAATATTTTGATGCAGTTTTGTTTATTTCTTTTACAAATGTATCGTTTTTGTTTATCTTAATGAACAGTAGATTACTTATTTACATTTTATTGCGTTATATATATATTTTTTATTTTATTTTATGAAATTGTTACCCCTATCACTTGCTGCATTAACCCATTAACTACCCCACCAAGAAAAAAATGTTTGGATTGCATTTCTTAACTCCTAATGTCTCTTAATTTCTAAAATATCAGACTCTACCAAATGGCTGATATGTCAGTTTATGGTAAAAGTACCGGAATTAATACATATACTAATTTATTTAAGAATAAAAATAAAAGTCAAAATAAAACATTTTTGAATACTAAATAACCTTTATTTTTTAAAGTATGCCATAAAATATTTCAGATTCTCATTTAACACGTTTTCTTGTTTGTTTGTTTGTTTGTTTTTTATAATAAAACCAAAATCAAGTGTAGTAGTGCAACAGGATTATGTTTGCTAATTTTTTGTTTTTGTAAACCAACAATGCTGTATGTATAAGCCATTATTTAAAACAGTGATTATTTAAATTACTTTAACAGTCATTATTTAAAACAGTTAAAACATGGTTAACCGTTTGGTAGAGCGGCAGTCAAAGGGTTAAAGGCATTATTCTTTACAAATTTTCCTTCAAATGACAGACAGACAAACAGACAGACTGCTAGACTGAGTGAGTGAGTGAGTGAGTGATTGATCAACATTCTCCGCATAAGCTGTTTTTCCTTGACTGTCCCGTGGTCAACCATAACAAAATTGGTGTCGTGCTGTTTCCAGCCACTAGAGGCGATGTAGTGTTTTTGCTTTGGAGTTGAAAGTCACCTCTTCGATGTTTCTTTTACTTTTTCTTCCTCTAGTAAAACTTGTAAACAACATTGTCGTTGATGATTTGAAGCGGGGCACATCAGAATGCCAAAGAAAAAGAAAAACGGACATAGTCCGTCCCGAGCACCGATGCAGACGGCTGAGTACGGGAGCGGTTCCGAGAGTCGAGCATACGGGACAAATGGGTCTTTTGTGACTCGGGCGGGCGCAACACATTTGGGCTCCTCCACGCATTACAGCAGCGGTCAGGTGGAATCTCAAAGTCGGGACGAGATCATCCAGCGAATGCAGGAGATGTTTTCACATCTGGATCCAGAAGTCATTTACATGGTGCTCTCAGAGGTCGATTTTAAAGGTGCGCATGAATGACCATCCCCGGTTTTAATTTTAATCAGTGTCTGTCTAATTAAATTTCGTTGTGGGAAGAATGTTGGAGGCAGCACACAGTCCCCTAAAAAAATCTCAAAAGTTCATAGATTCAAAAGGATGCATACATTTGACCAAAAATCATGTATTAACAGTAATATCATTACCGGTATCCAAAAATAGCTAATTTCTATAGTATAGTTTATTTTAAGGTGTATTTGATTTGTGTATAGGCAAAAGTAAACTAAAATAAAGATTAAATATAGTGAATTACAAAAAACACCGTTTTAATGCTAGAAATAATTATCCTTTATTATCTTTCATCTAATAAAGGCATCTTTGGTGAGAATAAGATGGTGTTTTTAAAATTAAGTAGTGTAACGGGCTGTACTTGTTGTTATTTAAAATATTAATTCTCCTCATCTCTCTGCATTAGTGGACAATGCAATGGATTCCCTTTTGGAGATGTCAGACGCTGCTGAGGGCATAGCACCATCTCCTGCACCCATCTCAGGCTTTGAGCAAGCCGCTGCTCTCCTGGCAACCAACACCACTCAAACAGATCTCCTCAGTGGGACAGCGCAGAGATTTGTCCTTTCAAATCAGCCTCGATCTCAACCAGAGCTCAGTCCCGATGAAACTTGCCTGACAGAGGAGTTTGATGCTCTCTTAGATCAAGAACTTCAAACTTTAACAACACAGCAGACACAAGCGAGCTCTCATTCTCCAGTGTCCCCGATACCTCTCTCTTCTCTGGCCTCTTCTTCTCAATTAATAGCTCTTGCATCTCAGCCTCAATGTCTAGCTCCCCAAAGCTTAGCAGAGCAGACTGAGCACGTCTCTTACTCTGACCCTGGGCTCAGTGAGGCCCGTGGTGGTAGTTCTCCTGTGAATGAATTAAGTTTCGGTGGGGTTCATATCCCTGAGACAGAAAACATATCTCTTGACTTTAGTCACCTAACGCTGGAGGCCAGCTCAACTAAACCACGGCCTTCTGCCTTCCAGGTTTATCGTAGACCTGACCAACTCCATAACCACATAGGGGCAAAAAAGCACCAAGAATCACTCAGCACACCTGCCATGTTTTGGAACACGCAGGCTGCTGAGTTTCATCCCCACTCTATGGGACCAGCCTTTATTACACCTGTCATTCCTAACCCTACACCTTGGAGTAGTAACCCTATTCCTGCTTCTCAGTGGCTGGCTCATGCCACTATCAGACAAGCACCATTGAAGCCTTCTGCAACTGTACCAAAGTCATGGACTCTGCCCACTAGGCACAGACTCAAACTGGAAGGGCAGGTGTTGGTCTTACTTAGAGGGGCTCCTGGATCAGGCAAAACCACTCTTGCAAAGTAAGCAAGTAGATGAATCTATGGGATATGTACAATTGTATTAAAACATATGCAGTAGTGCAAGGGAAGGCTTCTATGTAGTACCTTAGGAAAAAAAGGAGAGAGACTATGGTATGTACGTTTTTTGTCGTTATGATTTAAACATTTTTAGTTCATACGAGCAGTACATGGCTTACCACATTTCATCATATGGTGGAAAGTATATCCTTAGGGGTAAGTTATAACAGCTCCTCTTGGAATAGGAGGTCTGATCCCTTAATATTAATTGAGAGGGTCCTAACAGATCTAGATGTCGAGTGCTTGGATATCAGTTTATGGGTAGGAAATGTAGCCAGTGATTATGTCAGTGTATGATATTTTCTTATGAAACACCTATTTGACCATTTAAATGTAAGGTCACAATGAAAATAATTTCAACTTTTTACATTTTTTTTCATCAAAATTAAAATAATAATAATAATAAGTATATGTTTGAAATCTTCATTAAGCAGAAGGATCCTGCAGATATCCTGTTTATATACATTGACAGCAATGGTGCATTTTGAAAGTACACTATACTTGGGCCATAATTAGCTTTTGTCAATAGCAGTCACTTGACTGATCAGAATAGTATTAACCACTTTGCTCTTTGGTTTTTGTTCATATAAAAGGTATATAGATTTGCATCAGTTTCTGTTTCTTATTGTTGTCCAGTGCAATGTTGGCGCAGAACCTTGGAGGGGTTGTTTTGAGCACTGATGAATATTTTATGCGAAATGGGCAGTACTATTTTGAGCCAAATTTACTAGGAGAGGCCCACGAGTGGAATCACCAGAGGGGTGAGTATGTTTATCTCAGGCCACAGCAAAATGCCAAATGTGTTAAATGCAATTATTACCTTGTTTGTTTAATTACCTTAATAAACTAAAGCAACTGTAGGGCTTTTCACACTTGAAACGGTTAACCCTGGGTTATGCTAAACCCCCGGTTAACAGAATTTTGAATCTTGAATTCTATAGTTCATGTTTTATGCTGTTTATACATTACCCCAGGATGAACAGTATATCCTGGGTATTAATAGTATATTCCTGTAGATTCCACACTTTACATTTCTAAACTTTCTAAACTAAAAGTTTTTTTAATGGACCTTTCTTGTCTATAAAGGTAAGACTGATTTAATCGCTTCTTGATTTTAGTTTATTTGCTGTTTACCTTTTTCAAATTCTGAAACTGTATTTGTGACATGCACTGTTTTTTGACTGTCTAAAACACGTGAATATGAGACACAGTTGTTTTGCAGTTGCTAAACATCTAGCTACATTACCGTTGCACATTGCACACTATTGGTACCAAAATACAGGGTTAACAATGCAAAAGCGTGGTTTCAGAAGTAGTAAAAAGCCAGTGCCTCTACTTCTAAATTACATGTGAAATGTTCATTTACCCAGGTTAAAAGTGGTGTTTAGAATAGTGATAACCCAGGGTTAAGAGCACTGTGAAAAGTAGTACAACTTCATGACACTGTTGAGAGACTGAAGCATCCTGACATTGCACATTTGCTCAGCCAATGACATGAGCTTGTTGTGAACTACCTGTTTGCTTGACAAAGAGTAGACAGATGAAGTATTTGGGAAACAGTTTAAAAAATTGTCATAATTTTTTCTATTCTACTTGTTGCAAAACAACAAACTTCACCTTTATTCTTTACCTCTCTGCAATTTTCTTGTGATGATCAACATTACAGCAAAAGATGCTTTTGAAAAAGGCCAGTCACCCATCATAATAGACAACACCAATACGCAATGTTGGGAGATGAAACCATACGTTGTCATGGTGAGCACTGTATGATGAAACTCATATGAATTACTATTTATTATCAATTTATTTCAGATGAATTTTTGTATTCGTAAAAACTACCTGCGGCTTTTTCCAGATGTATATATTATGCTACAAAAGTATTCAGTTATGTCCGACTTACACTGTGCTATTTTCTCCACAAATTTTGGAAATCCTAAAAGATTCCTTTAATTTTATAGTAAAACAAAATATGTTGTCTTTGATCATTGGTTTGACATGTTCACTGACTGCCAATTAATGGCCATTACGATCGTAAAGAATTCTTAAATACCGCACAGTGCAAGCCTGGCTTTACATGAGATCTTTTTTATTTTTAGGATTAAGTTTATGTTCCATAATTTACAGGAGACAAACATGAACCACAAAAAATTTCCCAATTCGTTGATAATGAGTCTTCCTTTTTTTTCACCTAGGCACAAAAACACAGGTATAAGGTGCTGTTTCGTGAGCCAGATACCTGGTGGAAAACTAAGCCTAGAGAGCTGGAGAAGTATGTTAAACATGACCACAAACCACAAAGTTTTACCTTTATAATACAAACATAATTTACAATACAATGTTTTGTTGGGAGTTTTAAATGTTCAAAGTTGTACTAAATCTTAAAATATACAGAACTAATTCAGAACTGTGACGTTGCTTATAATCATAAGCATGCACAATGTTTGCCTAAGTGTAATTTGTATCTATTTATTCTCTTTGTGAAGGCGCACAAGACACCAGGTTACAAAGGAGAAGATCAGACGCATATTAGATAGGTATGACCGATTTGTCTCTGTCCAGACCATCATGAATTCACAAAAACCAGAACCAGTGCCAAGTGTTGCAGCTTTGACCCAAAAAGAGACAGAGCAACCCCAGTGAGTATATGCAGTATATTTAAATATAACTAAGAAGTTTTCATTGCATTTATTAAGACAATGCTCACAAAGCAGCAGAATATGTTTGCCTTCAAGTGTATAAGACAATTTCAAGTCACAACTGTTAGTAACTGTGCAAGCACTGACTGTGTGAAGCCAATTATTTGTATTTAAACTAATATGGGGATACCTGTCTTTTTTTCAGACAGTCTTTACAACCTGGCCTCAGTCATCCTGATCTTGTTGGTGACTCTGACTTGAGCAAACTGAACTTGCATCTTTCCTCATCTCTCCCTGATGTGTCCTCTGTTAGTCAGATTTACAGCACCACTTCTGCAGGTGAAGAAGAAAGTGAAATGTCCTCCTACACTTCCAAGGAGTCCGTGTTGATTTGTGAGAACATTCAAGAGGACGCTAGAACACAGTCCGATCTACTTAATTCTGAAGGATTGGACTTGGAGCTAGATGCCTGCCTTGTCGACACTGACAAAGAATTTAGTAATTTGAGAAGTGGGATAACTGAGGAATATATAGTGTCAGAACATGAGACGTTTCTAGAGCCACCTGTGGCATTTTCAGAGTCCATTGCTCAACGTATAAGGAAGGTCAGAGAAAATTATAGGAAACCCCAGGTAAAAAGTGTCATTGATCAGCCTGTCAACCTCGACCCCATTCTTGACTGTTCAGATCCAAAAAAGGAAAAAAGATTTGAGGGTGAGCCTTTTTTTGAGGACAAAGTAGTGCGACCAGAGCTTTTGAATTTTGTGGGAGACTGGCCATTGGAATCCCAAGACCGCCGTCAAGGAAGGTGTCAGAATTCAAGGAATAACATCTTTAATAACAGCGGTTTGGAAGCTAGTGTTGTTGCACACCAAGATAACACAGAAAAAGATAAAGATGATCAAGATAAGTATGTCAGTACCGACAGCACAACTGAATTTCAGAAACTAGTCGATCTACTGCAGGGTGGAAGAAACTCCTTTCCAGATTTTTACCACACACCGGCTCCAAATACACCGACTACTCTGCAGTCGACTTTATTAAGTGTAAAAGAAAGTAACTTGGATCTAGAGACAATGGTTTTGCCTGAACTCCCTGACTGTGTACTCGATAGGAAGTACTCTGAGGACACTAACCCAAGGAAGGATTACCCTAATTCTCCAAGTACATCAGAACATGGAGCAGACCCAATTGGGCAGTCTAGCCACATGTCTTCTGAAAAGAGCACACTGGAGGAGGTTGAGCAGGAAGACAATGGAAAAAGTTCAAAGGTTGTTATAGTTTCAGAAGGCAGTCTGGAGAGAAGGAAAGGGCTTAGCCGAAGAATTGGCAAATCCTGTAAATTGGCCCTTACCTTCACTAATCAAAGTACTTTGTCACCCTGCTCACAATCTCCAGTTGTTTCACATTTGCCCTCCGAAATTACACATGCAGCAGGAACATCTTCATTGCCCATGCTGTGTTCCAGTACCTCAGCCCAAACATACCCTCAGGACTTTGCTTTGCTTTGGCGAATTGACCAGCAGAAATCTTTTGAATTAGCCACAGACTCATCTAATAGTAGTATGCTTGTTTTAAAAGGAAACTCTTTGCGTTTCACTCCAAAAATAAATGAAGAGGAATCTGCCTGGCAGCAAAGAGTGCCGTATCGTGTGGTCCATGAAAAAGGTTCTCAGGTAGAAGATAATGACTTTAGAGAATCCAACTCCAAACAACAAAATCTTGAGATTTTGAGCGGCCATTTCAGACATGTCTCTATAGACATACTGGAGGACCTTTATGAAAAGTGCCATCAGGATATAGAGTGGACAACTAACTTGTTGCTAGATTCTGGCGAAAGACTATATAAGGAAGATGAGGATAATAAGGAAGATAATGAGGTTGATTTGAGCTCTTTGGTTCCTATGCAAGAGTCATGTGAATTATCTATAAAACCATTAGAAACTGTGGTTTGCTCACAAAGTGACCAGGCAAGAGCTGTGTTCTCTGATGACTCCAGCAACAGTTCAGTAAGTAGTATCAGTCCTAAGTCTCAAGAAACTAACCCTAGTGACGTTAGCCCAGCTAGTGATGATTGGAGCCCAGGTCAAGGTTCACTAAGTGATGCTGAAGGATATGATGAAGAAAGCATGACAGAGGAGATATGCGAGTCTGAACCTTGCCATGAAACAGTAAAGCAGCTAATAGAAGACACTAAAATACAACTGGCTGTTCCAGCAGTTAAAGAAGAACTGACTGAGAAAACAGGTGAACAAGGTGCAGGGCTGCAAGAAACATTGGTGTCCCAAAGTGAGCAAATTGTTCAGCTTCTTGAGGGAGATTTGAAGGAATGGAAAAAAGAGGAGGGTAGAGGTGAGGAAAGGGAGGATGATGAGACAAGAGCAGAGGTAAATGCCATAACACAGTTGCTACTGAGTCAGGTTGATGAAATGGAGCAGAAAGAGGAGGAGGAGAGGAAGGAACGAGAAAACGAGAGAAGAAGAACTGGACTGGGAAGGAAAGAGCAGAGTTCAATGGATATCCAATTCCTGGAGCTGAAACTTCCTACTGAACTTGCATTACAGCTCACTGAGCTTTTTGGACCGGTTGGGATCAGTCCAGGTAATAAAATATCTAACAATAAGTCAAATAAACTACTTTAGTTATTTAATACAATGTATCACTCACATGATCATGTGACCTAAAATCGATACAGTGATACCAAACTGTAATTTTAATTTGTGATAGATGCTTGACATCTTTAATGTTTTTAAAGGTTGTTGTCTGATCTTGTGATTTTTATAAGGTTAGTTGCATTTTATTATTTTCATTAGGCTTAGTTATTTTCATTGGGCATTGCTATTTTATTAGGCATTGTTATTTTCCCAGTTTTTTTACGTGTAAGCGACGAAGAGTGTCATTGTACTTCAGAATTTAAACTAGTCATGTGAAAAGCTATTACTTTCTGATGTAAGTGACCACATCAACCATTTTCACCCTCATAAAAATCTCTTTGAACCTCATACATTTGCAGGTGCGTTTTCATCAGATGACTGTGCAGTGCAAATAGACCTGAACTTAGCCAAACTGTTGCACCAGAAATGGAAAGAGACTATTCAAGTGAGTTTGCATATTGTAATGATCTTATGTTTAAACCAATTTTAGACAAATCCATATAAACAGCATGCATTTTCAATGTGACCAGTAAATGTAAGTTAAGTTCATGTAAAACTTGACTTTGTTTGTTTGTCATTGGCAGGAGAAACACAGACTGGCAGCTCTGTCCTATCAGCGAATGCAAGAGTGTAAGACTGTTTACGATCTTAATACTCACTAGTTCACAGTGAATATAGACTTATAGATTGTCTTAACAAGTAGTCATACAAAAGAGGCATTAAATGAGAAATCACATTTCTTTCTTTTTGCTTTGATAACCCCAGCCCTGTAGAATTACTGGAGCATAATATTTCACTTTTAAGTTGCATCAAACATCAAATGTGATTAGTATGTGACAATAAATATATTTATTTGTTCTTTGTGCAGTGTTTTGCTTTTAGAGATTTATGTACACACAAACTAAAGGGGTTGGACAATGAAACTGAAACAACTGGTTTTTGAGCCATTCTTCTTGCAGAATAGTGACCAGGTTACTAAGTGATGCTGGGGGAGGAAAACATTTCCATTGGGTGCACATGGTCTTCCAGAATGGTTCGGTAGTGCTTGGCAGTGACACACCCATCTAGCACAAATATTGGGTTTAGGAAATGCCATGATAGTGCAGCTAAAACTATCACTGATCCAACTTCATGCTTCACTCAGGGCATTCAACTGTCTGGTACACTTCTTTGGGGTTTTTCCACACTGTAAGTCTCCTCTCCTGGCATGAGTAATTAAAGATGTGGCTATACAGCCTGGCTATGTATATTGATCCTGTGGAGCTCCAGATAAATAGTTTTGGTGGAAACAGGAGAGGTAAGGTGCACATTTAATTCTGCAGTGAGTTGGCCAGCTGTGGTTTTATGTTTTTTTTTTATTTAATCCGGCACCTGGACATCCCCTTCGTACATCTTTCTCATGCGTCTACAGTTACTTCTTGTGCATGTGATTCGTCCCTCTGGGCGGTATGCTGGATACCATGGCTCTTGATAATCAACTTATGTTGTGGTCACATTTGAGCATGCAAAGTTTTGTCGTATGGTGCTGCGAAAAGGGGCGGGATTAAACAAGATGATTAGACATAAAAAAAGCGAGCGATTGGTCCATATTTAAAATTTCTGTACAGAGAGGCCATGTTTTGATGTTCTGTTGGTCTCATGCAGTCACGTGATGAGATTTCGCAAGTCAGAGTTCACCAAGTTTGAACTTTGCAATGTAGTGAGCTGCGAAACTTGTCGCACAAGCTTGCATTTCCAGTTTGTTGCATTCGCTTGTGTATGATTGGAACTCTATTTGGCAAAGTATGGTGTGACCACGGCTTTACTGTCTTGGTCACAGACACGAACTAACAATTTGTCACCCATGTTGTGTGCATTGCCATTTTTTAACAAAACTGTGCTATTGCTCCACAAATTAAACCTTTACAATCTTAATGGTGGAATGTGCAATCAATGAAGATTGGCCACGAGGCTGGTTAAATTTAAATTGGCTAGTGTTTCGGTTTCATAGTCCAACCCCTGTTTATACATACACATCCATTTTCTTTTTTTCTTTTTTTTTACTTTATTTTTATACATTAAAATATTTTACAAAACAAAACATTCAGTGACAGCAGCGTTTATAAAAAAAAAAAAAAACTACCAGTAAATGGGGAAAAAAAAACAAATCACAAAAAGCCTTGTTCAGATACATAGTAACATCTTTGTTTAAAAATATCCAATTTTAATTGAAGTTGGGCGGTCATATATTCCATTCTATATATGGATTCAAGTTTTTCTATCCACTGTGCTATTGTTGGAGGGTGTGACTTCATCCAATTTATTGTTATAGTCTTTAATAAATGTATATGTAGTATATATCTCAGTTTTTTATTATATGCATCCTGAGGTATCCCTTCAAGCATAACAAAGAGTAAAAGGTAGATCTGACTGCATAATTTTCATGATCCCAATCTTTACCCCTTGCCAAAATGCAAGTATCTTTGGACATTCCCAAAATATATAGAATATAAATTAATAAAATGGTTTATAAGTATATGTGGCTGGAAGGTGCAACATTCCACAATGTCCACAATTTTGCCAATGGCGCAATGCAAATTTTTTTAATGAAACTTATGTTTTGTTAATAAAAATTAGTTAATAGTTAACCTATTTTACTATAAATGATAATGTCATGTTTTTTACATTGTTGTATGGCTTTAAGGTGTCATATGGGGAGACAATACATATTTTTTTTATAGATGTTTAGGTTTAGCATTGTTTTATTTTTTGTGCTCTTAACCTTTTCACCCCATACTGAAAATAATTTGATTATTGTTTGTCCTCTTTTCTGCCTCTTTGTGTATCTGTGGTTATGAAGGTCCTGTCCAATGGGGAAGCCAAAGCAAGATGAGGGACCAAACCTCTTTGCAGGAAGAAATTCCTTTCATGGATCATTGGAATGCATCTTGTGCTCCTGTCTCACTGAGGGACATCATGATTGAAGAGCAGGTCATGCAAGACAGCGTGGAAAAGGTAACAGTCACACATGAACACTCATGTCCCAGCACTACGTAGAACCAAAAAATAAGAAGTGCAAATGAGCTGTGCTTGGATTTTAGTGCAGGTCGAGTCGGAGGGATCTGGATAAGAAAGACAGTGCAGCAAAGTTAAAGGAGAACCAGCTGTTTTCCTTGTTTCCCACAATAGACAGACATTTTCTCAGGGATATCTTCAGAGATCACAAGTAAGAAATTAATGCACACACATACACAACCACCCATATTAGGCATATTGGGCTTTTGTGAATTGTGAGGACTTTTCTATAGATTTCTTTCTTTTATTACTGAATAAACAACATTTTTCTGGCAACTTTTTTTGCCATTTTAATAATTTTTTTCTCTTGTGGGGAATCATCAACCATCATCATTTTCTCTCCAAGAACCCCTGTAAAGGTTTTTGTTTAACCTCCTCCATTACAGCACAAAACATCTGGTCAAACGTTTGTAAGAAAAAGTTACAAGTCATGAATGAAAATTAAGCTAACTAAAACTCACCATCAAATCTTTCTGGTCTGCAATGGCCTTTAGGGCACAGTATACTTTAAGTGAAATTAAAGGATAAACCGAAATTATTTCATTTGGAACTAAATTTGGCCAAAGCTTAGTTCGTTTTGAGTTTGCTTTAGCAGTTTAAAATATCTCACCAAAGTGAACTTTTGAGGGAGTTCGTTTTGGCTCCTAAATTCTTTTGTGGTACCCTTGATCCATGACTATTAAGCAATCTGTGTCTGTGTACTGGAACTCCACCTTCTTTGATATGTGATTTGATTCATATTTCATATCCATGGAGGTCAGACAGGAGAACAACATTCAACACAATCACATCAAGTTAGCAAGAACAATGACACTTTGACTTTGCAAACATTATTTGCCCTCAAATAAAGAATAAAAAAGAACTTTGTTTGAAGTATACGGGGGCCTTTATCATGTGCCTGCAATAATATTTGACAGAGGTCGGTGGCTTTTGTTAAATATGGCTAAAAATGACTAAATGATGACATGCACAATTCATTAAATTATTTGAAAATAATCTATTTAAAGGGCACCTAGGTTACCCCTTTTTCCAGATTTAAGATAAGTCTTTCGTGTCTCCAGAATGTGTCTGTAAAGTTTCAGCTCAAAACACCCATCAGATTATTTATTATACCTTTTAGAAGTTTTTTTATTTTACAGGTAGTGCAGAATTATTAGGCAAGTTGTATTTTTGAGGATTAATTTTATTATTGAACAACAACCATGTTCTCAACGAACCCAAAAAACTCATTAATATTAAAGCTGAATATTTTTGGAAGTAGTTTTTAGTTTGTTTTTAGTTTTAGCTATTTTAGGAGCATATCTGTGTGTACAGATGAATATTACTGTGCATAATTATTAGGCAACTTAACAAAAAACAAATATATACCCATTTCAATGATTTATTTTCACCAGTGAAACCAATATAACATCTCAACATTCACAAATATACATTTCTGACATTCAAAAACAAAACAAAAACAAATCAGTGACCAATATAGCCACCTTTCTTTGCAAGGACACTCAAAAGCCTGCCATCCATGGATTCTGTCAGTGTTTTGATCTGTTCACCATCAACATTGCGTGCAGCAGCAACCACAGCCTCCCAGACACTGTTCAGAGAGGTGTACTGTTTTCCCTCCTTGTAAATCTCACATTTGATGATGGACCACAGGTTCTCTATGAGGTTCAGATCAGGTGAACAAGGAGGCCATGTCATTAGTGTTTCTTCTTTTAGACCCTTTATTGCCAGCCACGCTGTGGAATACAAGTTGAAGGATGCAGACTTGTTCCTGTACCACTGTTTGAAGAAGGTGTCTTCCAGAAACTGGCAGTAGGACTGGGAGTTGAGCTTGACTCCATCCTCAACCCGAAAAGGCCCCACAAGCTCATCTTTGATGATACCAGCCCAAACCAGTACTCCACCTCCACCTTGCTGGCGTCTGAGTCGGACTGGAGCTCTCGGCCCTTTACCGATCCAGTCACGGGCCCATCCATCTGGCCCATCAAGAGTCACTCTCATTTCATCAGTCCATAAAACCTTAGAAAAATCAGTCTTGAGATATTTCTTGGCCCAGTCTTGACGTTTCAGCTTGTGTGTCTTGTTCAGTGGTGGTCGTTTTTCAGCCTTTCTTACCTTGGCCATGTCTCTGAGTATTGCACACCTTGTGCTTTTGGGCACTCCAGTGATGTTGCAGCTCTGAAATATGGCAAAACTGGTGGCATCTTGGCAGCTGCATGCTTGACTTTTCTCAGTTTATGGGCAGATATTTTGCGCCTTGGTTTTAACACACGCTTCTTGCGACCCTGTTGACTATTTTGAATGAAACGCTTGATTGTTCGATGATCACGCTTCAGAAGCTTGGCAACTTTAAGAGTGCTGCATCCCTCTGCAAGATATCTCACTATTTTTGACTTTTCGGAGCCTGTCAAGTCCTTCTTTTGACCCATTTTGCCAAAGGAAAGGAAGTTGCCTAATAATTATGCACACCTGATATAGGGTGTTGATGTCATTAGACCACACCCCTTCTCATTACAGAGATGCACATCCCCTAATATGCTTAATTTGTAGTAGGCTTTTAAGCCTATACAGCTTGGAGTAAGACAACATGCATAAAGAGGATGATGTGGTCAAAACACTCATTTGCCTAATAATTCTGCACTGCCTGTATAGCTCTAACCATCAGGTAGCATCTTTTTTTAACTGTGCTTTTAAGACTAGTCTTCCCCTCCCACCGTTCCCACTTGCGCTGGCCCTGGGTCTATACACTATACCTACACATGTGTCTGTCCAAACAGCTTAAAAAGTAGATTTTTCACCATAGGTGCCCTTTAAGCATGGAACTACACATTATCCTTGTCTTTGTCTTTGTGCAGTTACTCTCTTGAGCAGACTGAACAGTTTTTGCACACTCTTTTGGATGATGGGCCAGTCAAAAATGTAGTGGCCCCTGAACCTTCACCTCAACGCAATGGCACACACAGAGCTCCGAGCAAAGAGCGGGTGAGCACTGTATATGTACCCATATAACATATTTGAATAAAATAAAAACCATTAATCGCTGAATTTTTTGTCTGACTCACTCAGAAATGGAAATCTAGAGATGGAGAGGTTGATGCTGCTCAATTCCAGGATTCAGAGGATCCAGAATATGAAGACTTCCGCACAGAGGCAACACTGCAGAGACGTCAGCAGATAGAATGTTTTAACAAGGCAGCTGAAGCCCACCGTCAAGGACGCAAGGATGTGGCTAGTTTCTACGCACAACAGGTTCAAGTCATTAACATAATGTGTGCTAAAACTGATGTAAAAATATTAGAGTAGTTTAGAGACATACACGTTTGTTTTTAACTGTGTACTATGGTGTGATGCATCATTCTTTCTGTCAATCGAACTCAGAAATCTGACTATCGCTGCTTGATTATTTGAAATGAAATTGAGATTGCGAATCAGCAAAAGCTGTGATCTTGTGTGGGAAATGTGGCTCTATTATCAATAGTACATTTCCTGCAAATTTGCCATAAAGAAGTTGTCAGGAAATCAAACAGAGCAGAGGATTTAACTGCTTTTGATTCATTATGACCAACGAACACTCAACTACAGAATCATCTCTCAAAAAGATTTATTTTAAACCCTCAACTGAAGTTATGGAGTGAGGTAGGATTAAAAATACATATCATTACAAGTGATATTTTCACATGCTTTCTCAAGCGACACAACAGCTGCAGAATTCTTCTCCTTGATTTCAGAATCTTGCATATTTAAGTAGCAGTATATGAATTAATAGCTTGTCAGTGAAGTATGTCAGTAATCAATGCTCCATCTGAAAGCAACTGCTGGAGGTTTACAATTGGTTACAGAGCTGGTAAAATGAGCATAAATATTGGCTTTGATTAATCACCTAGCCCTTAGTCTGACTTATAGTTTTGTTTAATAAAGTCTTACTGATGTCATGTCTCTAACAAGACAAAATCTGGGCTGTGAGTGGAAATCGAATAGACGTCAAACAATCATGCAAAAATAGACCAGTCATCAGTTAGAAACAACTAGTCTAGTTTTGGTATATTGATAGACATCTATAAAATTTCCCCTGACAGCCTAAATTTAGTCTTGTTTGAGCAAAAAAAAAAAAAGTTTAAATGTCTGTAAGACGTCTTTTAAACACAAAATTGCCTGTCCAATGTAAACATGGGACATGGACACAGACACATAGAATGACTTGGATTTAGATTTTCAGGGTTGGTGGGTACAACTTCACAGAAAGTTATGTTCCAATTAAAAGGCTGCATCAGTTGAAGTGTGTGAAGGCTGAACTGAGTAATATTAAATAGGACGGTTAAACCATTGGAGGACTGCCTTTGTCGCCTAGCAACTGGGAAAGCTGCTGTTTTTGAGTGGCACTAACAATAGGTTGTTTGCACATGACTCATGAAAATTCAGCTTAAGGGCAGAAAGTGATTGCTTCAATATCGGAATTGCTAACAGGACTTTAAAATGCATACGTTTTGCATTGTTTTTGGTTCAAACTAAGAATCGCCAAATAAATTTTATAGTGTTCTAAAAGTCATTGCTCTGACTAAAAACTGACAAAAAATTTGAGAAAAAGGTGGCTTGAACTAATATTGTGATTTAGTAGAAAACTCAATTCATAATATAAGGATATGTAGTTATTTTCTCTTTATACCTTTCTTTTGATGGTATAAGTCACAACATTATGGACTTCTATTTTGTTTTTTACTTCCTGCCATCCATCACATGATTTCAAACCAGCTATTGTACTTGATGGTTACCAGATGGATGTGCATTAGTATAAACTACCTTTAAAATTGCATCTTGGTAAGATATGCCAACATTTGAACCACCTAAAACTGTATTATTAGACATTCAAGTAATTTTAAACCCATGCTTGCATTTGCAGCTTCCGGGTCTTAGGATGCAGCCTTCGAATAATGTAGTCACTGAATTGCAGCACACAGCTATAATGCTTATTCAGCAACCTTAGGTGCGAAATAATTTTTCCATTGGGGATATAACAAATTTTAGTCAGATATTATGTCAGCTATATACAACATGCAAGGTCAATACAAACTCTGACTCATTTGCATCAGTTACAGAGGCTTTGCGAACCATTATTGCACTTTAATAAAAAAAGTTAAGTTTCAGTGCATAATTTTGTATACTGTATATTTTTAGGGTCACATGCACGGAGAGAAGATGCGTGAAGCAAACTATCGAGCAGCAATGCAGATATTCCAACAAGTGAATGCTTCACTTTTGCCTCAGAATATTCTAGATCTTCATGGACTGCATGTGGACGAGGCCATTCATCATCTTAGTCAGGTGCTCCTTGACAAATGTTTAGGTGCGTGGACCAGTGACTTACATGCAACATCTACATACGTTGTTTTTTGTGTATACCGCAGATAATTTTTGTTACTTTTACAACATAGTGGTATTACCTTGGGTGTGTTTCTTTTGTAGAATTTCATCAGGGTGTTTGTCCACCTCAGCTGTCAGTCATCACAGGAAGGGGCAATCGCAGCCAAGGTGGAGTCGCACGCATCAGGCCTGCTGTACTAGACTACCTCAAAAACCAACACTACAGGTATACTCACTAAATCCAGTCAAATCTTTCAATTATTAATCTTCATAAAACTATCTAAACTTGATATACATAACACGCATTACTTTTAAAATCCTTAATCATTTAAAAAAGAAAAGAAGCATGCACAGGATTTAAAGGTTTTGTTTACACTCAAAAATCAATT
The DNA here is from genome assembly GCA_903798205.1 of Danio tinwini. Classification (NCBI taxonomy): domain Eukaryota; kingdom Metazoa; phylum Chordata; class Actinopteri; order Cypriniformes; family Danionidae; genus Danio; species Danio tinwini. Next base: position 4,462,814 of record CAIGQZ010032649.1, on the reverse strand, counting down.
TCCAACATTTAAAGAGCCCCTATTATGGATTTTTGAAAATCCCCTTCCATGCAGTGTGTAGCACAGCTCTAAGTGAATGAAAACATCCACAGCTGAGGTTTAAATCTGAAAGTGGACCATGTTTAAAATTTTCGATTTTCAAAAAAATAGTCAACGCTGAGTCGTTTATATGAATTGTCTTGGTTTTAAGTCTTTAGCCATTTCGTGTTGATGTCGATACAAAACATTGCCATACATGAGTTGCTGGATCTGGGAAAACTTGTGATGATTGAGATGACTTGAGATGCGGCTGTGGGGAAATGTGGGGGTTAAAGTTCATTTTCACAACAATACCACTGTTAGCCAACCTTGTACTGTGTTTGTTCCTGTCATTTTTTTAATAATTAATATAATAACTTTTCCAACGCAAACACGGGGAGAACATGCAAACTCCACACAGAAATGCCAACTGACCCAGCCGAGGCTCGAACCAGCAACCTTCTTGCTGTGAGGAGACAGCACTACCTACTGTGCCATCGCGTCACCCCAACTTTGTCATTACATAGTTCATATATGGACCAGTTTCTTCTTCCTCCACATTGCACCTAAAACTAAATGGCAAATGAGATGCGTACCACTTTCTTTACAGATTAAAATCTGTTTTTTGAGCTTGCGATCCTCTTGCGTTTGTTGTTGCTATGGCCACAGTTAGGGGTGTAACTGGTCATGACTTTCGGATTAATAACTTTATTTTCGCAGAGAGATCATTCAAATCGCGTGTGTGATAACATTTCGGATTTCCTGTAAAAAATTATAATGACAAGAAGAAGTTGTGGTGGCACCTAGCCAAATGTTTTAATAAATTATTAAAGGTGTTTTCTGTCACTACTTGTTTAGCCTGCATTAATGCATTCAGTGTGTATAGCTTCACAATTAATCATTAAAGATCTGGGTTTCAATTCAAACACCCACGCAACATAAATTACAAATGATGATTATTTGCATATGATTATTAATGTTTCAATTATGCTGCTTTTACATCTGAGTTTAAGAGATACAGGGCTCTATTTTAACAATCTAAGCACAGAATCTAAATCGCATGGCACAAAAGCATTAAGTGCGTGTCCGAATCTACTTGCTATTTAAAGGACGGAAAATATGATTTGTGCCCTGTCTATGGTCTAAAAAGGTTGCGCTTATTCTCTTAATGAGTTATGCATGTGTTCAGACTAATCAGAGTCTCATCTCACATTTCCTTTAAAAGTCAGTTGTGTCACACCATGGTGCATTTGTATTTACATGACGGACTTTGTAAGTGGAAAACTGAATGCTTTACTAGCCAGAAAACAGTTAACCAGACCATCTGCAGCAAGGATAAATAATGATCCTTCTCCATTCGGCCTCTTTACTTTCTCTTTATTTTCCATTTACTCCTTTACTTTCATGGGTAAGGAAACGGTGTGGTCAAACAACTGAGTTATATCCAAACGCACATCCTATTCTTATGCCCCATATGCTGATGTATACATCTACAAAACCCGGCAGGTGGACAAATCTAAAATAGTTTTTATGAAAATAAATATAAATATGCATATAATAAATATTACTGCTAATAATAATAACATTATACAAATGCAAATTGTCATAAATAAAGTAAAAAAGTCCCCCAAGATGAGGCATGGAGGCAGAGGTTTTTTTTATTTGTCTAGAAAATAATAATTATTGTAACATTTAACATTTTTTTTTCATATGTAAAGATATTTGTGTATTGCTGTACATCCTGTGTGTATTAAGCAATGTTTAAGCATTTGGACCAGCATAGGCGCATTCTGTAACTAACGAGCTATGCGCTGGACTTTAGACTAGCTTTTAGTCAATGGCGCCGTCTATTTCAGTTCCTTAAAACAGCAACGCGCCAACAATGCGCCTTAACATACCTCCTTTCTAGACCGGCACACCCATGAGTCCACAAAGGGGCACAAATGAATTAGCTATTTAAACAACGTTGCACAAAACATGAAAATTTGTGATGCGCTCTGAAAATAGCAATAAATTACACGCCATACACGTTTTGCGCCTTATTGCACCGGGGTGTATGATAGGGCCCTCAGTTTTTACCCTTTTTAGTTAGTTCCAAAGTTACAAACAATCAAATAAAACAGAAATACAGGGATAATAGATTAAAGTTCAGATATAAATTTTGATGTTCATGGTGAAGATTAAAATCCCCAGTTAATCACCAACATAAGTCCTTAACTTGACACTTAAAATGAGTTTTGGCAATTACATTAACCAATAGCCATCAAAAATATGCCATTGAAAAAGTATTCAAAAATTATACATTTAGTAAAAAAAAGTTCAAACGAATGGAAAGCAAATGACATTTGTTGTCTTCTCTTTTTGTCAGAGCCAAAAAATGGTCCGATCCATAACTCAAAAACTGAATCGATATTTTTTTTTTTTTTAGCTTTTGCTTTTATGTAAATGGTTTAAGTTGTGCTGAAAAGAACGCACCACCAACAAGCTGGAGGTCATGGGTTGCGGTCATTTTTCAAAATAGTTCAACTTTTGCCACTGTGTCGATTAATACTCATTGTGTGTTATTGTTACTTGGGGTTATGGTTAAGAATAGAATAGAATAAATCAGAATAATAGGCTGGTGTTTAACTGCATTGCTTTAATGATTCACTGCATTGGGCTTACACATATAGTCTGTACTTGAGGCACTGTTTCTCGCGCTGAACGCAGTCGACCAGTCACAACAGTCTGGGTCATTAGACCAATCACTGCAGAACAGCGTCATGCAAAGGAGGGGTTTGAAAAAAAAGAATCCCTGAACAAATCATATGGGAGTCATGGGGATAATTAGGTCAAAATTAATGCATAGTATAAGACAATGAATGTGTTTTTTGATCTTGCTTGCATATTAGCCTTTTGTTAGAGAACCCAAAACCTAAATTTGATCTTTTATAATGCATAATAGGGGCTCTTTAATCTCCCTCAGATCATTCCTCACCCATAAAACGATAAAGTTTTTATTTTTGTTAGTTATTGACGTACTTTGAAGTTGTAATGTAGAACCATTTATGTCAGAACCTTTGATTGATAATGATTTGTAATTTCTTTCTATCATTTCTTTTTTTCTCACAGTTATACTGAGCCTAAGATCGGGTTGGTGCTGGTTACACTTCATTGAAAGAGCTGCTACAATGAAGCATTTACTTTAAAATTTCTGTCTCCACTGCCTTAATCCAAAGTGTCTTCACTGAAGATCAATAGTGCCAGTAATAATAATAATGTTATTTTGTCTTTTAACTGCTTACATGTCTATTTTCACAGCTTTTTGTAATTGTGAAAGAGTTTATGCAAGACATAAAACTATCAGGGTACTGCATATTTAACACAGCGTTTTACATTGTATTGTAAATACATGTTATGCTTTCACTACATTTTAATAGAATTAGTTTAAATTGCATTTTCTCAAAATTGAAGATTTATTTTATTAATAGTATATTGATGACACATATTTTTGATTTATAAGTGCAGTACAACACAAGTTTTATAAGATTGTGTTTGCTGTTTAGAGACAGGGTAAATGCGAAGGTCACAGAAGGCTATACATATCTGGAAATATAAAAGCTGATCCTCACTTTGCTTTGCATTGTACTTTGTGAGCATTAGAAATCATCATTTTATGCCGCCTTGCAGTTTTAGCTCAAAGGTTTTATATTTCCAGTTTCAAATGTTGTCATGTATATATTTTAGAAAGCATAATTCTGCTATGCAAATCATAACTCTTATTGTAATTCTTGTGTGAAAATTTGTGAAAAATATTTTTATGTGAAGCTAAATTTTGATCCTCAAAGATTTTTTATGTAGCAATTTCTTTTATTTTGTTCTAAATTGAAGAGAAGTAAAGAATAAAAATTTAAAATATGCAAGTTTTCTTTTGGTAAAATTTGGTGAAATTTAAAAGTGGATAAATTTGGATGTCTCTAGGGCTTGAAATAGCATAGCATAGCAACTGCTTAAAGCTCACATCTGAGCATTTTTACATCCTCAATTGTCTTTCTCTCCTTTTAATCAGTAGAAACCGTTGGTGGGGGAAAATACTCTAGCTTGTAGAATGCTTAGTAGCTGACGTTTGTTTGAATCGGTAAAGGTCAGATTTCTCCATGATGAAAGAGGCAGCTGTTAAATTAACTAAAGTTGCATTTCCTGTCCATCAGAGGGCGATGTTGTTGACTAAGTAGTGCACCGAAACCGCTAATGAGTAACTTTGCTGTCTAAAATTTAACACGAGGCTTGTGAACCTAAAACGCTACTGTATTATATTTAAACAGATTTCTAAGCACTCTAAATTATAAACACTTGATGATAAACTTGCCGTACACAAGCTTCTACTTATCTTTTTTTCTTTTTTGAGTAAAAGGCCCTTTTCTCTAACATTTACAGAATATTATAAAGTAAACATATTAGAAAGTATTGAATTTCTTTATTAATTGAGTACATATAAATGACCATTAACACCAAGTTGCATATTTGCACAGCTAAAAAACGAATTTATTACACTAGAAGAACCATTAAAAGACTTGTGTAAAAATCTTTGCTGTATTGATTTAACATTTTCTATCCCATTGAACATAACTGAAATCAAGTAAAAGCCAAAACCTGTAACATAAAATATAAAAAAACAAATGGTACTAAGTTAATGGTTTCAGGTTTTTTTTTTAAATAGCTGATTTTATGTTCAGCAGATGAAATAAAATCAAACAGGTTTGGAACAAGAAGAGGGTAAACGAATGATGACAGAATGTTTAGTTTTGGGTGAACTACTTCTTTAGCTATCATTTCTCAGTAACATGCTCCTTATTCACCTAAACAAGTGCTCTGAGGCTTTGGTACTGTAATTACTGTATTGCACTTAAACTTCATGTTCTTGCCGAAGAGCTGCCAAGGTAATTTAATACTAGCTGAGAGTCACCTTTATTAAATGTTAGTGTTTGGCTTCTAATAAAGCACTTTTAACAGAAAATAAAGATAAGTTTAACCAAGTAACTAAATCACTGAACCCCAGCATTAGAACAAACCATAAGTTTCATCAGGGTTAACATAGGGTTTGTCTTGTTTTTGGTTATGTCTGTTTTTCTCCTTACTGCTTTCTGTTCTTGCACAAAATGTGTTCTTGACTGCAGAAGAAGCAAGACTCGACAGATGAGCTGAGAACGTCAGAGCGGAAGCATTGAAAAGATTTGATGTAAGATTTTACAAAGAAAAGAGCCCAGCCTCGCATTTCATTTCCATACAAGAGGATCTGATCTTTCTGTTCTTAAGAGGACTTGAATTTCCTGTTTAACAATTGTAGTTTTGAAAAACATGCAGAATTGGACTGCTATCAAACTGAAGTCATTCTTTTAAAAACTAAACAAAAATAATTAACAAAACATGCTTAACTAAATGCATCCGTGACACTCAATTTAAGAGCTCAAAGGGGTAAGTTGTTTTTTGTTATACATGTATTTACTACCATGCTTTAAAAACAATGTATGTGAATTTGTAATGTCTAGTGTGTAATGTGTCTAGTGTTAAAATAAATATGTAATTGTAAAAATAATTGTAGATGTTTCCACAACATGAATTCATCCACATTTCAAAGATAATACAACGTTCATTAATCAATGATTGAAATTGAAATGTTAATGGCTATGTCTTGAAATAAAATGAATCATAACATTTGTATTCTTAGGTTAAAAGTAAATGTGGCTATGAAGCGCTTCAGATAAAACGTGATGCCTTTTGTTGAGCTGTCTCGTTTTTGATTTACTAGTTTATTTTGTTAACAAAAAAGTGTATATTTGTTTAGTTTTCTTGCCACATGTAGTAGTGACATCTAGATTCAGTTAATTTGTCAAACCTATTTTTGTTCTGCCTAAAAGAAAATGAAACTCAAAGTGGAATCAACATGTGCAACTGATTACAAAGATGAGATGTGCAATCCATTAAAGTCGTTTTAAAAGGATTTACATAATTTCCTGTATTTGCAATGTAACTACAAGTACTTACCCCTCATGGCAGTCGATGTAGGCCTAGGAAGTGCAAGTCATCACCTTCGTTTGAAGAATAATCTTTGACGTTGTGTTTTAACATGTCAGAAATGTCATATTCAGATTTAACCCATATTGTGATATTAAATATATTAATAAGCTGTAGCAGGTGTATTGGTCTGCTTTTTTCAGAACACAAAGACTTTTCAGACAGTTCTTAAATTTTACTTTAAACAACAGCAGGGGAGATGGCAGTTGTACCAAGGTAAAATTGTCTTGGGCCCTGTGATGAGACGGGCTTGCTGTGCTTTTAGCAGGGTTTATTTGATTTTATTTTACATCTAAGAAAAATGAGGGCTATTGCCTGATGTTTTTTGGTATTTCAAAGACTATTCAAGGGACCATTACATTTTTTTTTATTCTGTTAACATTTGCTTAAACTCGCATCAGTGGAGCACAAAGAAATAAAGTATACTGTATGAGCAACAGCACACTTCACATTTTATTACAATTTTGGAAAGAAAAAGAAAGGATTGAAAATACCAGAGGTTGAGTAAATCTACTGAATTAATTGTATTTATTTTAAAACTTATTGCTTAATACAAATAATCATTGTACCCTTTCTAGCTCTTGTATTAATTTGATAGTTTCAAGAGTATTGTCTGATCTTGGTAAAATATCTTGGCTTTCTCTTTTATACATTTAGATTTAGAACAATTTACAAACTATAAATATTAATAAAAATTATGTTTACATCTCTTTTGTATCATGTTTCAAAGAATACTTGATATTGGTTTTCATGGTTTGCTTATTAATTATGATTCGTAAGTTGTGAATGTGTAGGTGTAAATTGTGATATTGCTTGTAAGTCTTTGTAAGCAACTTTTATGTGCTGCCGTCTTGACCAGATCTCACTTTAAGAAAATGTTTCTCAAAATGATCTCCTGGCTAAATAAAGGAAGAGTAATCAGACAAACATGATAAGATATGG
>CAIGQZ010032649.1:4424863-4450800 GCA_903798205.1 Danio tinwini | reverse complement strand
ATTTAGATGTTATTAATTAACACAAGCTGTAAAAACAAAGAAGTTCTCTACTAATCGCAACTACATGAAAGGAAGATTTGGTAGAGAACAGAAGAAAGAGCAGCAGAAAGAAGGAGTACATGTTATGTGGTTTATGGAGATGAAGTGATGTTTTTGGAGAACTGAGTTCAGACCCAGAAACCACATCCCAGCAGGAGAACGTCTTTCTCTGAACTCGCTGAAACCGCGTTATGCTTCATGGCTCCATGAAAATCATTTCAGTTGTATTGAAAAATGTATAAATACGGTCCAAGTTTTTAGATGTTTTGTAAATCAAGGTTATGTGCTGACTGATATATTTTGTGCTAATGTTAAAAATCAACATAAAATTAATAGTTTGGTCAGCTGTTGCCGTTCAAAAGAATGCAACCTGCAAGTGAACTACAGTTCCACCAATAGATATTTTAGTGTATTATTATTGCAGCAGCAGCTTTTTTTAAATAAACAGTGTGGGATTAGGTAATATGGTCAACAGGATTGCAATATTTCTACCACAAAGAAGTGAAAAGTTATTATTATTATTATTCTATATGAATACATAGGCAGTTGAAACTAACAAAAACGTCAGAGCTGCAAGTACATGTGTTGAAATACTTCAATATCAAGAGTTAACACACATAACAAGGCTTTGTGTTAATTTATTACTTTTCTTTCAAAAAATACTAACACTATTTTGATGGTCCATGATATGAGTATTAATGGACTGGCTGCTTAATATCTGTTGATACTGCTCCTTCAACAGACATTTAACTGACTATAAGAAGCTTTGCAAGTACATGTCAATTTACCCCAAACCTAACCCTAACCTCAACCCTAACCCCAACCTAACAGTCTACTTACAATCTAATGAGAAGTAGTTGCCATGTAGATGCAATGTAACTTACATTCAACAAACAGACCATCAAAATAAAGTGACCAAATACTATTCTATTCTTTACTTATTTTGCGACACACAAGATAGTATTTTGAAAAAAAAAGTTTGCTGTGTCCATATGGTGAAAGTCAGTGAGGTCCAGTGAAATTTTGAGCCTTAGTGACATCAACTGTACAGGCAAAAATCATTTCACAAAATATTTTCAGGCTACACTTTATTTCTCTGCCCCCTTCAAAGAACTTTGTAGTGACGTGTCAATTCATTTTTCTTAGAGTATCTTTAAAGTGTTACCAATAGACTGTTGCGGTTAAGGTTGGTAGTATAAATGAATATACTTGCAAAGAAACACGTATAAACAGTGGAATGGACCATCAAAAATTGTTATGTTATTTTATGTACCACGTTTGTAATAGAATGAACATTAAGAGAGATTATCTATTCTTTTTAAATATACACATAGGTTTAACCCGTATTATGCATTCAAAAGAGACTATTATATATTACAAATAGGCCTTGGTCCATATTGGGCTAATGTAAAGAGTACTGTGGTCTGCGCAACACAAAATCAATACACGCACACATTTTTGCATTCTTTCTATGTGACCCTGCCACAGTATGTTTCTCGTTTCTACAACAGGAAACACCTGCACTGTTCTCTTACCACACGAGCGCTCTGATACACATACACACACACACAATCCACCCATACAGCATCAAAGCCTTACACAATCCTCTATTCACGACAGTTAAGCCAAAACTTTAGAGACTGAGCATTATCAGATATGCCTATAGGCTCCAGTTGCTGAGGAGATGCTGAAACACCAGCAAACACGGGCAACGATGTGTTAAAGATCACAAGTTACATCTATAGGGTATTCCATCTGTTGTGCTATCTGGCCAACACTAAGTCAGATATGAAGGGGTGTGTGGGACTGGGAAGATACCTCTGAAAATGATATTGAAACATTCATCTTGAATTTAGAAAACACAAAATAATACACCTCCTGACTGAGTCATTTTGAGTCATTATGCCATTTCCTTGCGTCAGCAATTTGTAAAGATAGACTTAGTTGCTCTAACACATTGTAACGTGAACCGTTAAGAGAGATACAAATAGAGAAGGCTAATTATCTAAAGCAGCACTCTTTTGCATTCATTTAATCATTCCTAAATGTTATTACTGAAGAGTTATGGGTAATGTAGTTCTGTAGCTTATTAAATGTGAGTGAATTGCAGGATATGAAACTCTCCTACGCTTGAGAAAGACAGAGAAATATAGAAAGGCGCATCGAGAAAAACCACTTCCTGTCTTGTTCCTCTCATCATTTCAGACCCCCTGGTCCTTGTGTGTGTGTATGTGTCTGTATTCCTGCGTAGGTGCTGGGAAATATGAGGGGGCTGTCTGACAATCTAAAGAGATTCAGTTACAAACAGCTCCTCAAAAGTGCTTACAACTCGAATCTGCTACTCTTGAAACATATATAGTTTACTTTTAACATTGTATAGGCTGCTTAAATTATAATTCACCGATTTCTAAGAACATCACATTATCTGACCTGGTATTAATAAATATTCCTAATTAAAAAAATGTAAGAACTGAATTAAACTGCCAAGACATTATCCAATTTCATGGTTATTTCTGTTAATCCTGACACAATGCAGTGCTAAATCCACATTAGGTTTATATATTTAATGTATACTATAAGTCCTTTTTCTAAGAAAATTTAAAGCAAAATGACTGCTTTGTCTAATGCTAGATGTTTTTATTTTATCACTGGAAGATTTTAATGCAAATTCTTTCAGTATTTAAAAACACAAATCTGAGACACATTAACATAACATTATTCATTTTTGTTTTGGAGGGAAAAAAACAGAAGGTGCAATAATATTCACCACTTGTCTGAAACAATTTCGTGTTTTGATAGCTTGCTCTAGCTCATGTAAAATGTCAAGAGTTAGCACACTGTTTTGGTCTAGCTACATGTAAATAAATGTGACCCACAGTATTATGTTAACACGCACTTTTCATTTCAATTTCCTCAGCCTTTGAGAAAAAGAATACACCCTAGCAGTAAACTAATACAGGGCACAATGTCACTAGTTCTCACTCTTTAATGAGACTGAAAGTCGATATGAGATACAGAGACGCAAAGAAATGTGATTAAAAACTTTTTTTTTTTCATTTCCACAAGTCTGAGGAAGAGACCAGAATGACAGTCTCTAGGATTTGGACCTAATAACATGTTAACTGTTAATCTCTGCTGTCTCGAAATTCAGCGTGCATGTGTAAGAAAGACAGAGCCATCTCTTCCTTTAAAATTCATTGTGTGTAACATTCAAACCACATGACCTGTCTGCACTACACCCTTGTCAGATCGGCTCTCACTGTGACTGACAGGACAAACACATTCAATCACACACAATCCCAATGGACATCCAGCACAACTCTGGAGAAGATAACACACAGCATGTTTCTGCTTTTGAACAGAAGAACAAAGATCTCATATTGTCTAATGCCATAAGGACATTGAGTCTTACATAGGTAAACTTTGAAGTACCATGAATTGTGTGTGTGTGTGTGTGTGTGTGTGTGTGTGTGTGTGTGTGTGTGTGTGTGTGTGTGTGTGTGTGTGTGTGTGTGTGTGTGTGTGTGTGTGTGTGTGTGTGTGTGTGTGTGTGTGTGTGTGTGTGTGTGTGTGTGTGTGTGTGTGCGTGTGCGTGCGTGTGTGTTCATGCTATGTGATACCTCAGCTCTTGTTCCAGAAGCAGTAAGAATGACATTCAGGCCTTCAGTGCTGTAGCTGGGCACACCACCACGCTCAACACTCAGATAGCGATGGGACTTCTAGCAATTTCTCCTTCCTGCCCTGCAGCAAATAACATTTAACAACTATGAAGTGCAAATGAAGAGCTGCAGCAAATTCTAGGTTTAATTTTATTTTTGCCATTCTTCTGAAAAATGAAGATCATATTTCTTGTAATTCACATTAGCTTGTTGCTACATGGTAAGTTCAAGCTTCTATTAATGCTAATGCTGTTAAAAATACAAATAATAATTATCTTAATGTGTATTTTTTAGGTGTTTATCAAAATAGTAAAATGTATATATTTCATGAGGAAAAAGTGTCAAATAGCAATAGATTTTCAGAAAAGTAATTTAGCTAATTTTATTTTTCCTTAAATAACCAATGTTCACAATATGAATATACAGATTTATGCATTGCGTTATGTTTTAACATGGATGACATCTAGAATAATACAAAGAAAAGGAAAATGACAATATAGTTGACGGTGGGGATAATTTGCATCCAGTTTACTACACTCTCAGAAATAAAGGTACACAAGCTGTCACTGGGGTGGTACCTGTTCAAAAGGTACAAATTTGTACTTAAAGGGTCCATATTGGTACCTCAAAAGTATATATTAGTACCTAAAATGTTCTAATATGTACCCTTGAGGTATTAATATAGACCTTTTAGGTACAAATTTGTACCTTTTGAAAAGGTACCACCCCAGTGACAGCTTGTGTACCTTTATTTCTGAGAGTGTAGGATACAAATTAGATAGATAGATAGATAGATAGATAGATAGATAGATAGATAGATAGATAGATAGATAGATAGATAGATAGATAGATAGATAAATAGATAGATAGATAGATAGATAGATAGATAGATAGATAGATAGATAGATAGATAGATAGATAGATAGATAGATAGATAGATAGATAGATAGATAGAGTACCATGGTCAATATGTCAATATACTGAAGTGCTGTTGTGTTATCAAAATGCATGTCTAAAATTACATATCTAAAAACTTTTAATCAAATTTTCTTTGTTACTCTTGTAGATTAGCGATTACCGTAGGTCTAATATATACTAGTATATTAGTATATTTATTGTACAAATATAAACTAATATATACTGTTGTCTCTAGCTGTTTTCTCTGCTCAGGGTCGGTTTGCTCAAAAACTGTTGAATGACCTAATGGAGGGTTATTCTAATGCTTTACGGCCTGTGGAGGACACAGACAAAGCCCTTAACGTCACTCTACAAATCACGCTTTCACAGATTAAAGATATGGTAAGCCCTTATTTTTATACACACAAATACAAGTCAGTCTCGCTCATATTTACTTCAAGATTTAGAGTTAGTCGGGTGTGTGTTTTTTTTAGAGCAGCTTAACTTATAGCCACATACATCAGACCTTCTGCAGAAACAGTGTGTCTGAAATCACATCCGCTGGTTCTGAGATCAAGGCACACTGTATATTACACCAACAAAACCCACACACTGTCCAACTGACCTTGATGTGGCATGGCGTGTGTGTTTTCTTAGCATACTTTGACGATTTAATTTGCAAACCATATAGACCACAATGGTCAAAGGCATTTAACCTTCGGAATTACACGTTAAGTTCAAATTCATATGTTCACGTCATACTTAAATGATCACAGTTAAATATTTGTGATTCTAGGCCACAAAACATGTCATAAGGGTCATTTTTGGAAATTGAGATTCATACATTATACAGATTTATACATCTGAAAGTATTTAAGATTCTAAAAACGGAGCATTTTTAATGGGCATGGCAACTGCCTTGTTGACCATTCATCCATAGGCAATCATTAACACTAAAATCAAAATTGGCTTAGAGAGGACTCAGTAACACAATTTGGTAAAGAAAGACTTTGGCAAAAAGTTAAAAGGTTAAAGTTGTCCAAATTAAGTCCTTGGCAATGTATATTACTGATAAAAAATAAAATGGCTTTAATAAATGTACAGTAGAAAATTTACGAATGATTCTTGGCATATAAAATATAAATGAAAATTTTGACTCATACAACAATTGCTTAATTGGATATTATTGCAAATATACCAACTTAAGGCCAGGGTCATATTGGTATATTATTCATTTGTATAGTATTCAACCAACCAACTGTCCGCTTATTGAATTCAATTTATTGCACACTTTACTGCAGTTACAGTACATAACTCTAGGTGTCAGCAATTGTTTATAAAGACAAATTTATATGGATACTAGTTTCATTATCTATCTGTATCCTGTGACACTGTAAACATAATATGTGTATAGGGTGAGCTGCATGACTAATGTACAATGCATGTGACCAATGTATAACCATTTCTAGAAACTGCACTGTAGATCATGCTTTGTCCTCACATAAAGTGGTAATTTAGCTCAATGATATGTTTGCGTATAGAGAAATATTAATAAGAAAGATTTGTGTTTTTTGTTATTTCTAATGTGTTTTGTATTTATTTTTTTGCTGTTGGCTGTAAAATAGGGAGCACAAGGGCAACTCCCTGATTTGCTATCCCAGCATGATTTCAGAATGTTTGAAAAATAATCTAGTGTTTCGATGCAAGTATACCTTGTGACTTTTTGCAGATTGTTTTTTTTTTCATTTAATGACTTACAAATATTACAGGATATTTATTTATTAATTTAACCTCATATTACATATTTGTTTAACTTTCAAAAATATAATTAGTTTATTTTCATCTTTAAACTGAATTTTCACTGTGGTTTTTGACATTGAACTGTACAGTAGCAATAACTGTAGATCAGATTTATTGCAGGATATATGATGCTGTACTGTACATACATTATGTTATTGTTTATTTTTTTCAGAAGCCTTATTCACTTTTCCTTTTTCAAACATAATTTGACTATTACAATAAATTGCATAAAACTTATTAAGATTTTAGTTTTTGTGTTCTTGCAGTCCTAGCCTGGTGCCAAAGACATGCAACATACAGTAGGTGAAATGGATAAACTAAACTGACTGTAGTGGGCGGCGTCGCAGTGGCGCAGTAGGTCGTGCTGTCGACTCACAGCCAGAAGTTCGCTAGTTCGACTCGGCTGAGTCAGTTGGCATTTCTGTGTGGAGTTTGCATGTTCTCCCTGCGTTCGCGTGGGTTTCCTTTGGGTGCTCTGGTTTCCCTCACAGTCCAAAGACATGCAGTACAGGTCAATTGGGTAGGCTAAATTGTCTGTAGTGTATGAGTGTGAATGAGAGTGTGTGGATGTTTCCCAGAGATGGGTTGCGGCTGAAAGGGCATCCGCTGCATAAAAGCATGCTGGATGAGTTGGCGGTTCATTCCGCTGTGGCGACCCCGGATTAATAAAGGAACTAAGCCGAAAAGAAAATGAATGAATGAATGACTGTCATGGCTCAGTGGTTAGCATTGTGACTGCCTGTCACAGCAAGCAGGTTGCTGGTTTGAGTCCTGGCTGGGCCAGTTGGTGTTTCTGTGAGAAGTTTGCTTGTTTTCTCCGTGTTCATGTGGGTTTCCTCCAGGTGCTCCGGTTTCTCCCACAGTGCACTGACATGCAGTATAGGTGAACTGAAGGAACTAAATTGGCTATAGTGCATGAGTGTGTGTGTATGTTGGAATGTATGGGTGTTTCCCAGTACTGGGTTGTGCTGGAGTAAATAATAAAATAAAAAAAATGTTATGGTCAATGTTTGTGTACATTGCCTTTAGATGGTATTTATATAAGGCACTGTTAGACATTGTTTATGTGTTTCAGAAGAAGACAATGAATTTCTCATTCAAGAGGCACTGAATGTCCTCCCTGATCAAACTCAATCAAATATTAATTTACTGAACCTGAGGAGTACTTTTAACCAATGAGATGTGATATGTAGAAGGCATTAAGTGCAACCTAAGGGTTCAGACTTTCTTCCCTTTCATTCTTCATTGTTGTGAGAAAGTGTTCCATGCAGAACATCAGGGTTTTTCTGGCAGAGCAAGGCCCTTTGCGACTGAATACTCAAACTAGCATACCATATAACCCAGGGGTGTCTAATCCTGCTCCTGAAAGGCCGATGTCCAGCAGTGTTTAGCTGCAAGGGTGTGCTTAATTAAGGTTGGCGCTAAACTATGCAGGACAGTGGCACTCAATGAGCTTGTCTGGGCACCCCTGATCTAGCCCATACTATGTACTTTTACATGATGCATTGTGATTAGTTTAAAAGTCCCATTTTAATGAAAATGCTCCATATAAACAAGTCAGTCAGAGAACAAAAATGAACTAAATTGTAACCGGTTTCAGATGAGTGTAATAAAACACTCTAGAACCAAACAAAATAAAAATTCTGCCATGTAAACATGTTAAACTAATTAGCCTACTTTGCATCTGTGTCACAGTTTGCCACAGCATGTTATTCCTCTTATCTTCTGAGTTTGTATAAAACAATTTTGATGTATAATTAGGGCATGGGATTTCTGATAGTCCAGGGCAGTGCAAACTCAACTGCTTTCAGGTAAAAGACTCTCATGCTCCCCCTACAATTAAACATGATCACGTTGACACCAATAATCTAGTGGGTAAGTGCGTCGACATATAGTACTGTGGTGCTCTTGGCAACCAGAGTTCGATTTCCAGCTTGAGGTCCTTTGGTGAACCTTCCCCTCTCTCCCAAAAACATGATCATAAAGTTACATGTGAAAGATGGGACGTTCATCCAACTGCTTGTATTTCTTACAGGTTTTCCTTTTGTTCTGCCCCCTTTTCAAATGACCTCTGTTGTTTATCAAATATAGTAGATATAGTTTTTTAAATTGCTCCACCTCATCTTCTTTTACAAATTTTACTTGTTTTTTACCCAAAGGTTAAATAAATCATACACAGTCCGGGATTTACAAGGTCCCACACATTACAAGTCATTCCGACTGATCGTGCTGGCACATATAAATATGTTTTTTTATAAATCAAATCATTGATCAAGTCATATACAGAGCTCAAATCCAAAATTGTTTGTGTAGTAATTAGATTTTTTTTGTGCTTGACTCTGTGCTAGGATGAAAGAAACCAGGTGCTGACTACATATCTGTGGGTTCGTCAGATCTGGCATGATGCTTACTTGAGCTGGGATAAAGAAGAATATGATGGACTTGAGGTCATCCGCATACCCAGCAATCTTGTTTGGAGACCAGACATAGTTTTATATAACAAGTAATATTACTGTCTATCACATGCACACATTATCTTGCATAAAGCATGCAAACATTACAAAGTGCTGAAATGTAAAAAATAAGGAATATAGTGTGTGAATTTGAAGGTTAGGCTTTTTTGAAGGTTTTGCTTTTTTATTTTTTGCTTTTTTTTTGCTCAGTGCAGATGAGGAGGACTCCTCAGGACCCCCAGACACTAATGTGGTGTTGAGATATAATGGTGAGATTACATGGGACTCCCCTGCCATCACCAAGAGTTCTTGTAAGGTGGATGTCTCCTATTTCCCCTTTGATAGTCAGGAATGCAACCTTACCTTTGGCTCCTGGACCTACAATGGCAACCAGGTATAAGTATTTGACTTCATAGAGGTATAGCAAATAGAATAGTAAACAAACTTGTTACCTTGTGTTAAACTATTAATTTCATTTTGGGGGAAAAACTTAAGTGTTTTATGTTCAATCAAACATAAATTTGTTAAAATTATTAAGTTAACTCAGTCAATTTGTGTTGGGACAACATGAAGGAATTGTGTGGAACCCAGCATTTTTACAGTGTACAATAACATTATAAACAGAGATTTATGTTTAGTTTTTGTTAAATAATCTTGTTTAACATGTTAGAATATTTATTAATTTATTTTTTGGAAAACTATATTTCATGTTTTTCTTCTCAAGTAAATGTTTCTTGATGGCTAAAATGTTAAAATATTTGTAAAATAGTAAAAAAATACATTATCACCTAAAATCATAAATGCTACTAGTAATAATAATAATAATAATAATAATAATAATAATAATAATAATAACAATAATAATAATAATAATAAATAAAGGACTATATATTATGTGTTAAGACCTGTTATTCTAGGCACATGTAGTTGTGGAGGTTAGAAGGCAGAATTCTGACTTTGTAACCTCTGAATATTGTAACCACAGGTGGACATTGCTATGGGCATGGAGAGTGGTGATCTTTCAGACTTTGTGGATAACGTGGAATGGGAGTGTCATGGCATGCCAGCTGTCAAGAATGTCATAATGTACGGCTGCTGCTCAGACCCATACCCTGACATAACGTACACAGTCCTGCTCAAGCGGCGTTCTTCTTTCTACATCTTCAACCTGCTTCTGCCATGTTTCCTCATCTCTTTCTTGGCTCCACTGGGCTTCTACCTGCCGGCTGATTCTGGGGAGAAGGTCTCGTTGGGGGTCACGGTCCTGCTGGCTCTGACTGTATTTCAGCTGATGGTGGCTGAAAGTATGCCACCTTCAGAAAGTGTTCCATTAATTGGTAAGTTTCCAGCAGTGGAAAAAGCTTTTGAAAATATTTGGATGAGCTCTTTTTTCTTTATTACTAGAGAATATTGTTGTTGCTGTTAGATTGTTAAGTGCTTTTCTGATAACACCATTAGCTGTTTCATATGATTCAAAAGTACTCAAAAATGAGAAAGTACAAATAATGTGTGAAAAGGAAAAATACTCAATTAAATTAACTTGAGTATTTAAAAAAGTAAAAGTAACAGAAAGATTGTATTTTTGTTTAGGCTTTTAGCCTCTCACAACACAAAGTAAATTTACTGCATACAATGTTTTAACCTACTTTAGAACTGTTTATAGTGAACTGTTTAATCAAACTACAAGACATGCTTAATGCCAATATGCAACATAAGTAACACTTTACAAAATAGGTGCACTAATAGGCATTAATTAATGCTTAATAAATGCATAGTTAATCATATGTTAAAGTATAACTCATGAAGAGATAAACAGTTTATCAATGATTACTGCACAGACAACAAATGAACATTCTATTTGAGTCTTACATTAAGTAATCTATGAATTGTATTAGTTAAATTAGTCATAATGCATTAATTACCTAAAAACACGTTATTTTACCTAATGATGTAAATTAATCTTTTAAAAAATGAATAAATTTCATGAGATATGAAAAAATGAATCTCAGTAGCAGAATAAATAACATTTAAGTGAAGTTTCAGAAACTAATTTCGAGAAGAGCACGTGATATGATCGACTACAGCTGGTTCTTATCGCTAATCATTAGCTAGCCTATCAGATCATTCTAAAACTACTATAAATATCCTGTCTAAACTTCATTCCCTATTTTCGTTTTTGGAACCCCCCCCCAACCTTCCCTTCTCCATCCTCCTCATTCTATGATTGGGCGACATGGCGGTTCAGTGGCTGGCGCAGCTGCCTCGCAGCAGGAGGGCCAAAGGGTCAAGTTCAAATTGAGCCAGTTGGCACTCCCTGTGTGAAGTTTGCATGTTCTCCCTGTGTTCATGTGGGTTTACTCCGGTTTCCTCCCACAGTCTAAAAACATGTACATAAATGAATTGTAATAACTGTCACATAATGCATACATACTGAATCAATCAGAACCACCAAATTAGCCAAAGTATAAATGGGGGGCTCTCGAGAAATACCTGGCCTTGTATCCCTCCTAATGCTCATTGACTAGGCTGGAACCTTGGGCTCATCGATCTCCGAGCTTAGGGTTCTCTCCAGGGACAGCATGCCAAACCTGCTATTATAGTCAAGCATTATCTTAGTGTGAACTCTTAAAATTAAAGTGAGAGTCAGTGCAATTCAATTTGTTTCCAATAAAGTGTTCTAATCAATAATAAAAAGGACAAAAAGTACTTTTTGCAAAGAGGAAGGGGCAAAAATTCCCAAAGACAGGTGTGCCATGCTTATGGCATCAAATTCAAAAAGGCTTGAGGCTGTAATTGCTGCCAAATGTGCATCAACAAAGTATTGAGCAAAGGCTGTGAATACTTATGTACAGTTGAAGTCAGAATTATTAGCCCCCCTTTGATTTTTTTTCTCTTTTTTAAATATTTCCCAAATGACGTTTAACAGAGCAAGGAAATTTTCACAGTATGTCTGATAATATTTTTTCTTCTGGAGAAAGTCTTATTTGTTTTATTTTGGCTAGATTAAAAGCAGTTTTAAATTTTTCAAACACAATTTTAAGGACAAAATTATTAGCCCCTTTAGGCAATTTTTTTTCCGATAGTCTACAGAACAAACCATCGTTATACAACAACTTGCCTAATTACCCTAACCTGCCCAGTTAACCTAATTAACCTAGTTAAGCCTTTAAATGTCACTTTAAGCTGTAGAGAAGTGTCTTGATAAATATCTAGTCAAATATTATGAACTGTCATCATGGCAAAGATAAAATAAATCAGTTTTTAGAGATGAGTTATTAAAACTATTATGTAAAACTACAATTTCAAAAATCTTTTTTCACATTGTCATTATGGGGTATTGTGTGTAGAATTTTGAGGAAATACATGAATTTAATACATTTTGGAATAAGACTGCAACATAAAAAATGTGCAAAAAGTGAAGCGCTATGAATACTTTCTGGATGCACTGTGAGTGTGCATTAGACAATCATTCTGTAACTATAGAATGCTGGATAACGGAGTTGGAAATCCACGTGCAGTTTATTAAACAGAGAATGGTCAGGCAGGCAATGGTCAAACATGTACGAACAGTATCATGGGGTTATCCAGAAGCATAGTCAAAGTCATAGGCAAGTAGTCAGTACAGGCAGCAAAGAATCGATATAAATAATAAAATAAGGCAGGGATCAAACACAGAACGACTTAGACAAAGGAGCGCTTCGTGGTGTTACAGCCTAACAAGACTCAACCCAGAAGTGTGTGTGCGGTGCTGTGTATATGGTCTTAGTAATCAGTAAGAATGATCTTCACCTGTGTGTGTGTGTGTCAGTCCGGATAGTTTGTAGCTGTAGCAGGTGTTGATTGGTGCTAAGTATATTTGTAGTTCGGTTCAGTGGTGGAATTGCATAGGCTATGCATGGTCGTGACACATTCAAATCGCCTATGTATGTAAATTAATGTTTATTACACAGTTATCGTATGTGTTTATTAATAACGTTTATTTATTTATTTTTTTCAATTAACATGATTTTATACTGTACATTGTTTAGTCTCTCCTCTTACCTTTAATTCTACCTCTAATTCCAGCCCTCAAGACAAAAAAAAATAAAAAAATTTTCATTATGGGGACCAAAGAAATCTTCCCACAAAGTAAAAAAAAAAATACTGGTATTGCTGTTTGAACATTCAGTGTCGAAAATAAAGCTATGAAAATAAAATGATTGATTCAAGGTTTAGAAATATAGTGTGGAACATCAACATTTGAATACCTAGAGTTAACCTGACCTCATATAAGTTATGAGTTGTATAAAACTTGAATCAAGATAACCCAGGATTGTAGTGATCTGAATTTTGAATGACTCAGAGTTTATTTAAACTCAACTGGTGTGGTCAAACAATTGGTATTAACATTATTTTAGAATGCCGCCTTACATCTGACTTACAGTTTTTCTCAGTCGCTTTGGTGCATTTCTCACAACACTATTTACATTTGCACAACAGTTAATGCATTTCTCAAAACAATTAGTCATTTGTGCACATCATGGTAGCAGTTTCTCATTCCTTCCAGTAAATTACGAATGCTTTTGGACATGCATCAATTGCTTTCATACAACTCTCTGCTGTTTTATAGCGTTATCATTTGCTTATGACATGTCAGTCAAAATTAAAGGTGCTGTATGTAAGTTTTTGACTATTCTAAAGCATAAAAATACCATAATATGTGTGCAGATATTTAAGAAACATCGCAAGTGAACATTCTTGTTTAACTGAAAAACAATGCTGAAGTCAGATATTCTGCTTTCAAAATGTTTTTTCCTTGCCGGAACGCTGTCTTTGTTTAGGTAAATTTAACCTGCACAATGGAAGTTTAGCCAATTACATTTCAGCACCCCGGGTAGCCTTGTTGGAAAACAGAGTATTTCATTCATTCAGAAAGGCACTGAAAGCATGCGTTCGTGACCGAAATAGACAGTATCAGACGTCAAAATGAGACAAATTCAGTTCCACATAAGGTTATTAATTAGCAAACGGTATAAATATTATGAACGTAAACATTTGGTGAGCAGGTAACATTGTAACCGTGTGTCCTAACAACACGCTTTGTGACGAGATACACAGTGATGAGCAGTTTGGCTGTTTGCACCAGACGAAACAAGACAGAAATTTAAATACAGCCATTCAGAAGCACAGAATGAGCACTCACGAATGAAACTGTAAGGTTTAGAATCGATTCAAACTCACATTGTTAGCATTTAGCACTGAATAAAGCAGACGAGGTTTACCTTAGGGGATTACTGTCATAGGTTTCACATGTTCAGCTGTGAGAAATAGAAGCTGTTTCTAATATATCAATTCGAGGTGTTCGTTAGAACCAAAACTCTTAATATGGAAAATATTCCCTCTATCGCATGTTGTTGCTTTTATTTAGAACACAGTTTAAATCACTCGCTCCTGTACTCAATCTGGCATCCCACGTTTGCGATTATTTTGATCCAAAAATGCAATACCTAGTTCAACCACTGGGTGTCAAACTTACACATTGCACCTTTAGCTAAACTTGTGGATGCTGAATAGTCATTCCATATACAGTGAGGGAAATAAGTATTTGATCACACTGTGATTTTTCAAGATTTCCTACTTAGAAATCAAGGAGGGGTCTAGAATTTTCAGTATAGGTGCAATTCCATTGTGAGAGACAGAATCTAAAAATAAAAATGCAGAAATCACATTGTATGATTTTTTAACAATTTATTTGTAAATTACTGTGTGAAATAAGTATTTGATCACTTGCTTTTCAGCCAAATTTCTGACCCTCAAAGACCTGTTATTTCGCTTTAAAATAGTCCAGCTACACTCTGCTCATGATTATAATTTAATAGCACTTGTTTGAGGTCACTAGCTGTCATAAAGACACCTGTGCACCCCACAATCAGTCAAAAATCTAAGTAGCAACATGGCCAAAACCAAAGAGCTGTCAAAAGACACAAGATATGAAATTGTAGACCTTCATAAAGCTGAAACTGCTACAGGGCAATTGCCAAGAAAGAGCAACTGTTGAAGCAATTGTCAGAAAATGGAAGAGGCTAATGATGACTGTCAATGTCCTTCTGACTGGGGCCCCACGGAAGATCTCTCCTCGTGGGGTATTAATGATGCCAAGAATGGTCTAGAATCAGTCCAGAATTATGCGGGAGGAGCTGATCAATGCTGTGAAGAGAGCTAGGACCACCGTTTTCAAGGGTACTATCAGTAATACAGTAAGATGTCATGTTTTAAAACCATGCATCGCACGGAAGGTTCCCCTGCTTAAGTTAGCCCATGTCAAGACCCATCTTTCCCTCAGTCAGAGCATTTAAGATGGGTCGTGGCTGGGTCTTCCAACATGACAATGACCCAAAGCACACAGCCAGGAAAACCAAGGAGTGGCTTCATAAGAAGCGTAACAAGGTTTTGGAGTGGTCTAGCCAGTCTCCAGATCTAAATCCAATAGAAAATCTTTGAAGGGAGCTGAAACTCCATGTTGCTCAGCAACAGCCCTGAAACCTGACAGATCTAGAGAAGATCAGTGGGCAAAATCCCTCCTTCAGTGTGTGCAAACCTGGTGAAGAACTGCAGGAACCCTTTGATCTCTGTAATTGTTAACAAAGGCTTCTGTACTAAATATTTAAAATGCTTGACTCAAGTGATCAAATACTTATTTGATACAGTAATTTACTGTAAAACTAATAGTTCTCATTTCATTACTTAAGTCATTACATACAAAAATGTTGAACTAGTTGTCAAAATCTGTCAAGCAAATTTTATAAAAAAAATTTATCTTTATTTTCCTGAAAATGCCTTCTAAATTGAACAATTTCATGAATGATTTACAGAGCTGTGTATGTTGTAGGTTCAGTTCCAATATGTACTGCAATATTGTTTACAGTTGTGCACAGCTCAACCCAAAGGGAGTTTATGTTTGTTGTAAATAAGGGTGTGTTTATGCTTTTGCTCAATGCTGTGAATAAGTTAGAATTGCAAAGAGCATCTGCAGTAAAAATGTGAAACATACATATTCAGTGTCTTGTACTCAGATACCTCACTAAATGCAGTGATGTCTAACTTTACTGTAGTTTTCAAATGGCTGTGCAAGTAGTGTATAGTGCTGTCTTGAGCATTTTCAGGATGTGTGATCAAAATCTGACTTTTTTGCATTGGAAAAAAATGTACAGAGTAAAGTGTCATAATGAAAACATGACAAAGCCATTTGACTATCTTGTTCATAAACAATGGTGTCAGGACTTTTCATCTTGATGACACTGACACTTTCATTGACATGAATACTTGCTTTTGAGGAATGAGATATCCATTTTGAGCAAGTTTAAATTAACTAATGTGCAAATGTAAATAGTGTTGTGAGAAATGCACCAAAGCCACTGAGAAAAACTGCAATATATTGATAGGGTTGTATTACACCAATTGCTTCAAATGTTTGTTTCTTTATAGATTAATAAAGCACACTGTAAAATAAAAGCATATGTTTTGTGTTAACATAGCTTCTTTGTTTTTTGTTTCTTGTTTTGTGTTTCTTATAGGAAAATATTACATTGCAACAATGACCATGATAACAGCCTCTACATCTTTGACTATATTTATCATGAATATACACTTCTGTGGAGCAGAAGCTAAACCTGTGCCCCACTGGGCCAAAGTCCTGATAATAGATTACATGTCAAAGATCTTCTTTGTGTATGAGGTAGGAGAGAACTGCACAACACCTGAAAGTGATCGAGGCCCATTGTTCTCTGAAGATCCACTGGCTAGCCTGGAGAGAGATGGCTATTTTGACAAAGGGATTTATGAAGACTGTCACCTTGATGAGAGAATCCACAGTCAGTTTAATGGGTACACTCACAGAGACCACCGACATGGGAACGGGTACCATCACAAAAACAGCAGCTATCGGCAAAATAGGCATGAGCAGCAAAGAAGAACCCGATCGTCATCAAATTCCCCTATTCGACAGAGTTCCCATCATCCAAAATATACACACTTTATCGGTCGAGATGGAAGTGAAAAGCTCCCACTAACAAGTCAGGAAAAACTTAAAGACAGTGAAATCTCCATTCCAGAAAAAATTAATGGATACACCTATGATCAGGGCAATGGGTATCTCAATGGAGTCGGCTATCTTCATGATAATGGCTACAGCAAAACCTTTGGAGCAGATAGCTACAATAAGACCACTACTGGCACAGGGTGTGTCTGTGGAAAACATCAGAAATTGGTGCGAAACATTGAGTACATAGCTAACTGTTTCAGAGAGCAGAGGGGACACCAGGCCAAAGGGGCAGAGTGGAAGAAGGTTGCCAAGGTGATGGACAGGTTCTTCATGTGGGTGTTTTTCATCATGGTCTTTCTCATGAGTATCCTTGTCTTGGCCAAGGCAACCTAGGAAAGTTTACAACTTGATGCAATTGATAAATTACATAATAAGTAACTTTATGTGTCAAAAAACTGTAATCCTGTTCTGTAATCCTGTATTTGTTGGCGGATGGGTTCTGCATTCAGCTTAAAATGTGAATTACAGTTACAGCACGTGTTTCAGTTGTTGAATGTTTCCCTTTCTTCATTGCTGTCTTTGTTCTTTCCACTCATTCTTTTTCTGTAGTTGGTAAAAGTTAAAGAAATGGCATTAATATTTCAGGTGTAGAAGTGTTCCCACAAGTGTATATAGAGTAACACAATCTTTGTCCAGCATGGACACACATTAATAATGCACAATTAACCTCGCACATGCGTATGGGCAGACATTGACACTAACACACATAAAAAATGCATCAATAGACCTGTCCTGAATGTTGAACATGTGCATCTTGCAACCTTTTTCCAATGTCATACTACCAATCTGTCCTATCATAGAATCAACATTTGCAACTTCTATATTTGCTTACTGTCACCTATTGTTGGCTTGTTTGATTTGCTGTGGTTGTCCCTTGATTTTTTTTTGCTTACAGGATACAAACGGTGCTACACAAATAAATACTTAATCACAAAATCCTAGAACTTTAGAAAAAGGATACATAGAAAATAGGAATGCAACCTCAAATGCTGTAACAAAACTTGAAACAAGAGTCAGTTACTGCACCATTAATAAACCAAGCTTTATAAAAAATAGCATTAAAGACTTTAAAAGGTGCTGGTCAAGGCCCCTCAACCCTACATTGATTAAACTGAAAAAGGAACTGAAGGTCTGAGAAATGAAAGATGAACCCCTGCACTGTGTGTGGAAAAAAAGCACTACAAAAATGTCATAGGGCTCTATTTTAACGATCTAGGCGCAAAGTCTAAAGCGCATGGCACAAAAGCATTAAAGGCGTGTCTGAGTCCAAAAAGCCCCCCAACATGAAAAAGGCATGGATGTAATGGTTTTTATATTTATGTAGAAAATAATAGTTTTTGTACCATTAATCCTTTAATTTTTTCATATGTGAAGATATTTGTGTATTGATTTGCATCCTGTGTATTAAACAATGTGTACTTGTTTTGGACATGCATATGTGCATAACTACAGCTGTCTGCGCTGGACTTTAGATCGGCACCAACAATGCACCCTAACACACTTTTTTTTAAAGACTGGAACACCAATGAGTCCACAAAGTGGAACAAATTGGATTTGCTATTTAAAAAGGTGGTGAAAAATGGGAAAATTAGAGTTGCGCTGGTCAATAGCAACAAATTGCGCCAAACACGACTTGTTAGTGTTTTGATGGCAGTGACAAGGCAAGTTTATTTATATAGCACATTTTTTACACAATGGTAATTCAAAGTGCTATACGTAAAGAAAAAATATCATTGAATACAAGTATAATAAACCATAATAACTAAGAATAGAAATAATTAAAACAGATAAAAAATATGTTAAAACAGGTTTAAAAGGAATGACAAAAAAGGAAAAGAAAGACACAACACACACAGAACACAGTACTCATTCAGTAAAGGCAAAGCTAAACAGATTTGTGTTTTAAATCCTAATTTGAATGTGCCTACTGTTGGAGCACATCTGATTCTAGAAGCTGATTCCAGCAGTAGGGGGCACAAAGGGTAGCTAATTCAGTAGTAGCATATACACTCTGCAATGATTGAACTCTTGGAATTTCTAATTTACTCAATGCTTGACCTAAGTGATCTGCTAGGTTTGTATTCAGTGAGCATATCTGTAATGTATTGAGGTCCTAGGCCATTTAGTGATTTATAAACAATAATAATAATACTTTAAAATTTATTCTTAATGTAACTGGGACAGTGTAACAGGGTAAAGACCTGAGGACAGGTGTGATGTGCTCATATTTTCTGGTTCTGCTCAGAATCCTGGCAGCAGCATTCTGGATGAGTAGCAAATGTCTGACTGTCTTTTTAGAAAGGCCAGTGAGGAGTCCATTATAGTAACCCACCCTGTTGTACATACAAGCATGAACAAGGTTCTCCCCACTGCAAACAAAGAATCTAATTCTTCCTTTGTTTTTGAGATGATAGTATGCTGATTTAGTTACTGCTTTGACATAACTACTGAAATGAAGATCTGAATCCAGAATCACACCAAGATTCTTTTATTTTTATTTTTTATTTTTATTTTTTTATTGGGAGAATATGTACAATTACAGCATATTTGCAAATATATAAATATCCTCTACATTTTACTTATGCAAATAAAATTAAAACAACATATTTCCTTCTATAATTATCGAGTACAAGTAATTATATTACACTTTCATGTATAAATATTATTCCTTGGTCAACTTACACAATACACCGTTTATACGTATAAATATGTAAACCATTATTTGAGTTGACAGAACAATCCTTAGATTAGAGGTATAGAAGGAAAAGACAACAAAATATATAAATAAACTCACATAAAATAGATCACAGTATATAAACGAAAATAATACCCCATACCAACATACCCCTCCCCCCCATCTGTTCCGTCTGTAGTGCACACCAGTAAGGAAAGTTAATGAAAATGGGAGCTGTTGTAGGATCTAGCATTATCCCAATCAAACAACTGTTCCATCTCTCCCTTTCAAGTACCTTATGAACGGTTCCCATATTTAAAAAAAATTCAGCCTCTTATTCTGTAGATGGTACCGTATTCTTTCTAAATGGAGTGTATTTGTGAGTTCACTGAGCCATAACTTAAAAGAGGGAGGAGATTTATTTTTCCAGAATGTCAGAATAAGTTTTTTGGCTGTTAAAAGGCCATAGGAAATGATTTGTTGCTGAGACTTGGATAATCCAAGCTCGTGCTTTGAAACCCCAAACACAATTAAAAATTCATCTGGATCAATAGTTTGCTCTGTGATTTTAGAAAAGAAATTAAATATTTTGCACCAAAAGTCCTGTAAGCTAGAACATAAGGCATAGCTATGAAGCAGTGTTGCATCAGATATTTTACATTTATCACATTTTGGAGAGACGCTTTGAAATATTTTAGAAAGTTTTGTTTTTGAGTAATGCAGTCTATGTAAAATTTTAAATTGGATAAGATGGTGTCTGGAGTTTATGGAACAATTATGAATTTCTTCCAGACACTCTGTCCATGTTTCATTGGAAATCTCTGATCCTAGTTCGTCTTCCCATAACTTTTTGATCGTGGATGTTGCAGGTGTTTGGTGGGCTTAAAGAATGTTATATATGCGGGAAATTATTTTCTCCACACCAAAATGGTTTTTCAGACAAATGTCGAGACAGGAAGGATTAACTGTTGTGGATTTCAAGTAAGAGTGTACATAGTTCCTGACTTGCAAGAACCTGAAAAAATTACTTCTGTGAAGTTTATACTTCTCTTGGATTTCTTGAAAAGTGGCAAAAGCACCATCTTGGTAAAGATCACTAACTGTGTGAATTCCCGCATCTCTCCATTGGTAAAAGCCTTTATCTAATATAGAAGGTATAAAGGAGGGGTTACCAGCCATTGGAATTGATAAAGATAGTGGCTCCACCTTAAAATAAGATTGGACTTGTCTCCAAGTGCAGATAACACTGTTAATAACAGGGTTGTTTCTATAAATTTCTTTTTTAGATCTTATTGGTGAAAGAATGACAGCACCAAGATCGTAAGGGGTACATTCATCCTGTTCTATCACGAGCCAATCCAGCTGTCTAGGATTATTATTTAGTATTATTGATATAACTCTGAGATTAGCTGCCCAGTAATAACAGCGGAAGTTTGGGAAGGCCAGACCCCCCACATTTCTAGCTTTGGAAAGATGCACTTGTTTAATTCTGTGGTTTTTATAATTCCAAATAAAGGGCAAAGTAATTTTGTCAAGTAGTATAAAAAAAGATTTGGGGATAAACACTGGTATGTTTTGAAACAAATATAGTAGTTGTGGCAGGAAAATCATCTTAATGGCATTTATTTTGCCAATTAATGAGATAGGGAGGGTCCTCCAGAACTGAATATTTGATTTTAGTTTTTCTAAAAGAGGAGTAAAATTAGCTTCTTTTAAAAAACTAAACTTCTTTGTCACGACTATTCCTAAATAAGTAAATCTATCAGTGGCTAATTTAAATTGAAGTGGGTAAATTAGTGAGAGGTCCTTAAGACCAACTGCCATGAGTTCACTTTTATTTAAATTATTTTATAACCTGAGATTGAGCCAAATTCTTCAATAACTTTTAATATAACTGGAATACTTGTTGCAGGTTTAGTCACATATAAAAGAACATCATCAGCGTACAAAGAGATTTTGTTTATTGTGTTTATAGTGTTAAGTCCATGAATTTTCTCGTTCAATCGAATTGTTTCCGCTAGAGGTTCAATGGCCAGGGCAAAAAGAAGCGGGGAGAGTGGGCAGCCTTGACGTGTACCCCTAAATAAATCAAAAGGAGGAGACAAAATTCTGTTTGTGAGTATTCGTGCCCTGGGATTTTTATATAGAGTTTTTAGCCAAGAAATGAATCTTTCCCCTATTTGAAATTTTTGTAGAAGAGCAAATAAATAAGGCCACTCTACCCGGTCAAAGGCCTTTTCGGCGTCTAAGGACAAAATCACTAGGTCAGACTGGTCTGTCTGGGAAGAGTATAGAATATTAAACAATCGACGTAGATTGTTAAAAGATTTACGGCCTGGGACAAAGCCAGTCTGGTCAGGTTTCACTAGTTTTCCTACCAATGTGTTCATTCTGATGGCTATTGTCTTGGCTAATATTTTCTGATCCACATTAATGAGGGATATTGGCCTATACCCCTCAACCTCTTCATGATCTTTTCCTTTTTTGGGTATAACTGTAATTACTGCTTCATTAAATGACTGGGGCAGTTGTCCCTCCTCCAGAGCTTGGGAGAACATATCAAGCATATAAGGTGCTAACAAATTGTTAAATGATTTATATACCTCACAGGGGATTCCATCAGGACCGGGGGATTTACCTCCTTTAAGTGACTTTATAGTATTCTTTATTTCATCTAATGTAAAATCTGCTTCAAGAAATTCTCTATCCTTTTGATCTAGCGTTGGTAAATTACAGCTATTTAAGAATGTTTCTATAGGATTGGGATCCTTGTTAAAATCACTTGAATATAGTGCTTCATAATATTGTTTAAAACTATTATTAATTTCTGTGGGGGATAATGAGTAATTCCCAGATTTTGATTTAATTCGATGAATTGCACAATAATTTTCAAGTTTTCGTAGCTGTCTAGATAACAATTTATGTGGCTTATCACCAAACTCAAAAAAATTTTGTCTCATAAACATTATTGAACTTGAAAGCTTTTCAGATATTTTTTTGTTATAATGATATCTCAGTTTTAGTATTTCTTTATATAGATCTAAAGAAGGTGCAATAGCATTCTGCTCATCTAATTGCTTAATTTGTTTTTCCAAATCTTTTAAGGTAGCTTTGTTTTTTTTATTCTTTGCACCTTTAAATGATATAAAACAGCCCCTTAGATATGCTTTAAAAGTGTCCTACAGAAGTGAAGGAGTGATATTTGGTTGGTTATTGGTTTCAAAAAATAAGTCAAGTTGTGTTTGTAAATACTCACAGAAGTTTTTGTCCTTTAGTAGATAGGGGTCTGCCCGCCATAGTGGTTGAGTTTTACCAATTTCTGACAATTTCAAGGCAAATGTAACTGGACTGTGATCTGAGATCAGAATATTATGATAGTTGGCCTTAAAAGTAAAAGGAACTAATTTTAAATCTACCAAAAAATAGTCAATTCGGGTGTAAACATTATGAACTTGTGAGTGGAAGGAGTAGTCTCTTCCCGTTGGATTTGCTAACCTCCATACATCCTTGATATTATAATTTTTAATATATGTTTTCAGAAGTTCACTAGATTTGGAGGGGGGAGCACGCCGAGTAGACGATCTGTCTAAATATGGATCTAAAACGCAATTAAAATCTCCCCCTATAATTAAATTTGTGGATGAGATATCAGTGATGCGGGAAAACACATTTTGAAAAAAGCATGGATTATCAAAATTAGGTCCATAAATGTTAACCAACGTTATTGGTGTTGAAAATATTTCTCCTGTAACTATGATAAATCTTCCCTCCTTATCTGTTATTGTGGATCCATGTTTAAATGGAACAACCCCTTTTCTAATTAAAATTGCAGTACCCCTGGCCTTAGATGAAAAGGAAGAAAAAAAGGATTGACTTATCCACCTGGCTCTTAGTATAGGATGAAGATCTTTTTTAAAATGCATCTCTTGTAGAAATATAATGTCTGTGTTCAAAGATTTTAAATGAGAGAGCACTTTGCCACGTTTAATAGGATGATTTAAGCCTTTAACGTTCCAGGAGGCAAAATTCAGAGCTCCCACTCCCTTATCTGGCCTTATACTCTGAGCAGCCGCCATCCCATCCAGTATCTATTATTGTACCCACTTCCCCAAGTATGCACCCCCAGATGGAACCCTATTTGCCATCCCCTCCCAAAGTTCCTTATCACAACAAAACTAATTAAGAAAACATTTAAAAAACTAAACAAAAACAAAACAAGAACATACCTGAAAATCCAGGTTTGAGTATACATCGAAACAGAATTTCGTAAAACAAACTCGGTATAAGAACGCCCGACTGGTCTTAGCTGACTAACAGGAGCTTAGTGAAGAGTTCCTTTGGTTATAATAAGGATCGTCTGCACATGTTGACAGCTCGATTTTTAAAAGTCCAAATCGCAAAGCTTATAAACATTTTGAAAAAGAGGTAATGTAAATAAAGTACGTTAAAGGAAAAAAAAGCACAGCATTACTGAAGAGTATTGCAGTGTTTGCACAGTCTCAAAGGGTATTACGGCACGTTACCCTCACCAAAATGCTGTTTTGCATATTCAATCGCCTTGGCAGGGTCAGTAAAGTATTTTTCTTCTCCGTTGTGTGTGACCCGTAATTTCGATGGGTACAGAAATCCGAACCGGACGCCTGGTTGATTTGCAGTATAGCTTTCGCTTTGCTGAAACGGGCACGCTGTTTCAGTATGGCTGGTGGGAGGTCGGGAAATATTAGAAGCTTCTCTCCCCTATAAGTGATGATTTTGAGCTGTGCTGCTTTTCGGATGATGTCTTTCCACTCGTTACAATAATGCATTTTGACAACAAATGCCCGGGGATATGGGATGTTATCGGAGCGATTCCTCAGGGATCTGTGAGCACGGTCGATCAAAGGCAAGGTTTCCAGCGCGAGCGCGTTCTTCAACAGGTGCGCGATAAAGTCCGTTGTTTTGTGCCCAGCCTCCTCGCCTTCTTTAACATTCAGGATTCGCAAATTTTGCCTTCTACTGCGACTTTCCAGATCCGTACATTTTTTCGTAAGCTGTGTCAAGCTGCTTGTCAACCTTTCGACCTCTTTTTGTAATTGGCAAACCGCGTCAGAAGAAAAAGTTGCGCCGCGTTCAAGTTCAGCGATTGTTTTAGCTTGTTCGCTCATAGTATCTTTCATGGTGGAGATTGTGACATCCAATTCTTTCTTTATAGCCGTTAATTCTGCTCTGATGGAGATCGAGAACTGATCGATTTTTTTGTCGATAGCTTCGACAATTTCTGACTTGAATAGTAAGAAGCTTGATTGTAGCGAAGCAATCCCTTCTAGCACTGCATTGTTAGCCTCGGTGCTAATCTCCTCGATGCGATGAACTTGTATGTCCCTGGGGGTTTCAGTCGTCTGCTCTGTGTTTTTTTATGCTTGTTTGGCATCTTAGTTGAATATATTAAACACAGTGGCGTGGCAATAAATTATTAGTTAGTTTAGCTCTTTTGTCTCTTATATCTTAAAAGTTGTGGAGCTGTCTTCACATGCGTCTTGCACTCACATGGCGTCACCCGGAAGTCCCACACCAAGATTCTTGACATAATTTTTTTGTTGTTTGACCCCTAGACCCCCCATAGCTGTGGTAAGAAATTTGGTTTTCTTGGTTTGAGTAAAAAGGTTCTACAGGAGAGGTACCAGAATTGAACCTTGTGGGACTCCACCTCGACTTATGGTCACTTGTTCTGACATAGTAACCTCTCCCTTCAAGAAATTATCTTAATCATTTGAGGACTGTCCCAGAAAGCCAACCCAGTTTTACAGCCTATGGAGAAGTATGCTGTGGTCGACAGTGTCAAATGCAGCACTGAGATCAAGCAATACCAGCAATGTTAGTTTGCCTGAATCTGTATTAAGACAAATATCGTTGATTATCTGGGCACCATTTGTACTATGATGTGGTCAGAATGCAAATTGAAAAATGTCAACATCTCTTAGAACTTAGAAATTTGTTAATCTGGTTAAACAAACATTTGTCAACAATTTTGCCAATGAAAAGAAAGAATTTGAAATCAGTCTGTAGTTACTCAATATGCTGTTATCCCAGTTGCTCTTTTTCAGGAGGAGTTTAACAACTGCAGTTTTAAGAGAGTTTGGAAAAGTTCCAGAAAGACATGAAGCATTTATCACTTTTAGGAGATAAACAGTTTAGCACCATTTTGAAGAAATTTGTCAGTAGTGGGTCAAGGCAGCAGGATGATTTTTTTGATAATCTATATGATCTATATGATAACGTGATTGTGAGATTCAAGCAAGATTGGATAAATCTTAACTGGAGTGTGCAGCAGGTCTAAGAACTCGAAGCTAACTATT
>CAIGQZ010032649.1:4314014-4369863 GCA_903798205.1 Danio tinwini | reverse complement strand
GTCCCACTTCAGATCCTAAGAGATGGTGGTGCCCAGGCCACTGGGCACCCATTAGGCCACATTTCACTACGAGTGAGTTGTAATATGCCTCAAGGGAGTTGCTGACACACATAACAAAAACAACATGAAGAAAAAGTAGATTGACTCAGTTTCACTGAATTTGTTTTAGCACTGCAGAGTTATACTACAGGTCTAGGGGTATGACTCTTGCTTTGGGTGCGAGAGGTCTCCGGTTTAAATCCTGGAAGAGCCCTGCTCTTGTTTCAGAAAAAGCAGCGGTCCTTTCCTATCAATGTTAGTTGGGGAACTTTTGCTGTGACTTTAGTTAATGAACATTTAGTGGACTTCTGATCTAAATAAGTCTGACATGTAGGATTATACAGACAAAAAAAGTAGCAGCAATATTTCAGATTGTTAGATTTGTTTATGGATTTTGAACACCCCACCAGCTTTATATGAAAGCACCATTTTTTGTGTTTGTACGCAGTCTCTTCTCTGTAGGCAGCATGCAGGATTCAAAAAGCCCTTGGGCATTAGGTTTCATTCACCAAACATTGCTCTCAACTTGAAGCAAAACCTCCGATGACGACCCAGGAGGGACTTGAACCCACAATCCCCAGCTCCGGAGGCTGATACCATATCCATTAGGCCACTGGGCCTTGTCTGCACTTGTCTGCCTTGGATCTGTTGTATGCCGTCAATAATATGCCAACGCATGGAAAACTGCACTTTAGGACCTCAATACCAGTTTGCATTCCATCAAATAAGATGTGTGCAACTATTGGACAAACGTTTTCTTTGTGCAATTATCCACATTTGTGTCTCATTGGTCGTGGGGTATGGTTCTCACGTACGGTGTGACAGGTCCTGAGTTTCAAATTCCAGACAAGGTCTCTCTCATTAACTTGAAATCACAACATTTCTGCTGGTATTGTCTTGTTTGCATTTCATCATCATCCACTTAATATAAGACCATTAGTGGAAAGCCACGGGGTACTTTAAGTCAAGATCTCCATTAGCAGAGCTTAAAGGAACCTTTCAGATTTGTAACGTGATTGTGAGATTCAAGCAAGATTGGATAAATCTTAATTGGAGTGTGCAGCAAGTCTAAGAACTCGCAGCTAACTATTGTCCTCAGATTGTCACGCCTAAGCTTTGAGGAGACAAGTGGAGATTTTTTTTCACACAACTTAAAGGTAACTCAACAACAAGACCCAAATGGGACTTGAACCCACAATGCCCAGCTTTGAAGGCTGATGCCTTATCCATTAGATTTTGATTTCTCTGGCGTTTTGGGGAACATTGTCATCGGCGGAGCAGCTGCTTTGTGGAAGAAATACAAGACCCGGAGGCGTGGAAAAAGAGCCGGCGCGCTCGTCAGGCTGAGACAGCGAGGCTTCAGAACAGCCCTGCATAGCATCCATCCATCCATCTAGCGAATCTCCGCTCGCTTCTTAACAAAATGGACGAACTACTTCTGCTCTCACGCAAAAACAAGAACTTTAACAACTCTGCTGCGCTGTGTTTCACAGAAACCTGGCTGAATGAAACCATTCCAGACAGAGCATTACACTTACCGAACTTTCAGCTGTATAGAGCAGATTGCGATACGGAGTCAACGGGCAAAACACACGGTGGTGGGACATGCTTTTACATCAACAGGAGGTGGTGTATGGATGTAACTGTGTTAAAGAAGATGTGCTGTCCTGATGTGGAAGCGCTTTTCATTAACTGTAAGCCGTTTTATGCACCGTGGCAGTTTTCCTTGTTCATTCTCATCGGTGTTTACATTCCACCACAAGCACACGTGAGTACTGCGTTACAACAGCTGTCTGATCTGATCACAGAGACTGAACAACGACACCCGGACTCTGCTTTTATCATTCTCGGTGACTTTAATCAGGCAAAACTCACACATGAACTGCCTAAACTCAAACAGCACATCACATGCCCCACCAGAGACAATAACATTTTGGATCATTGCTACACCACAATAAAGGATGCATATCGTTCCGTCGCCAGAGCAGCTTTAGGACTCTCCGACCACTGCCTGGTTCATCTTATACCAACTTACAGGCAAAAACTTAAAACTACTAAGCCAGTATTAAGGACTGTTAAGTGATGGACCAATGACACAGAGCAGGTCTTACAAGCCTGTTTTGAATGCACTGATTGGAGTGTTTTTGAAGCTGCAGTATCCCCCAGTATCGACAGCAACAAACATCTTGCAAACAAGCTGAATATTTTCTATTGTAGATTTGACACCTCTGACCAGACACCTCACACCCACCCGGATCATCTCCCTACACAGCCATCAACACCTCCAGCCATCTCCCTCTCCCCCCCTGCACTTCAGATCAGTGAGGATAATGGACATCAGATCCTCAGTAAACAGCCATCAACACCTCCAGCCATCTCCTTCTCCACCCCGGCACTTCAGATCAGTGAGGATAATGTCGAATCAATGTGCGTAAGGCTGCTGGACCAGACGGTATTCCTGGGCGCGTCCTCAAAGCATGTGCAGAACAGCTCGCTGGGGTATTCACAGACATTTTCAACCTGTCCCTTAACCTAGCAGCTGTGTCAACATGCTTTAAAACCACCTCTATTGTGCCAGTGCCGAAACACTCCAGCCCAACATGCCTGAATGGCTACCGCCCTGTAGCACTCACACCCATCATCATGAAGTGCTTCAAGCGGTTGGTCCTGGCACATCTGAAAGACTCTCTGCCATCCACACTGGACCTACATCAGTTTGCCTACCGTGGCAACAGGAGCACAGAAGATGCAGTCTCCATAGCACTGTACTCTGTACTCACACACCTGGACAATAAAAACACTTATGCACAAATGCTGTTTGTTGACTTCAGCTCAGCATTCAACACTGTCATACCCTCTAAGTTAATGATCAAACTTAGAGACCTGGATATAGACACATCTCTCTGTAACTGGGTTATGGACTTTCTGACTAACAGACCTCAGAATGTTAGATCAGACCACATCTGCTCCACCACCGTCACACTCAACACTTGTGTACCACAGGGCTGCGTGCTGAGCCCCTTCCTCTACTCCCTTTTCACCATTGACTGTAGGCCTGTGAACAGATCCAACGCCATCATCAAATTTGCAGATGACACCACAGTGATTGGTCTAATTTGCAACAATGATGAGACTGCCTACAGGGAGGAGATACAGGATCTGGCCACGTGGTGCACCAACAATAATCTGCTCCTTAACACCGACAAGACCAAGGAGCTCATTGTGGACTTCAGGAAGGGACGAACAGGCTCACATGATTCCATCCACATCAATGGGATGGCCGTCGAGCCTGTCTCATCCTTCAAGTTCCTGGGGACCCACATCTCCAAGGACCTTTCCTGGACCACCAACACCTCCAGCCTGGTCAAGAAGGCTCACCAGCGCCTATTTTTCTTAAGGCAACTTAAGAAGAACCAGCTGTCATCAGCCGTCTTGGTGAACTTCTACCGCTGTACAATAGAAAGCATCCTGACGAACTGTGTCACAGTCTGGTATGGAAGCTGCTCTGTTGCGGAGCGTAAGGCACTGCAGCGGGTGGTGAAAACTGCCCAACGCATCACAGGGACCACACTGCCAGCCATAGAGGACATCCAGAGGAAACACTGTCTGCGCCGAGCATGCAGTATTCTTAAAGATCCCTCTCACCCTGCTCACAGACCCTTCTGGCAGGCGCTTCAGGCTCCCCCGGACAATAACCAGCAGACTAAAGAACAGCTTCTTCCCCAGAGCTGTCTCCCTTTTGAACTCTGCTCCCCACTGACTTTTTGCCCCCCTAATACACACCCCACTCTCCTCATAACTCAGACTCCTCATAATCACTGCACTACTTAACATTTGCACATTTAAAAATTGCACACATTCATTGCACTGATTCATTCACTTATTTGAACTGTACATACCTACTGCACATGTACATTTGTAAATTATGTACACACCCACTGTACATATACATTTGTAATTATGTTTATTTATCTGCACACTTCTGATTATTAATAACAACCTGTACATTTATCTATTGTAAATCTGTTCATAGCTAACACAACCTGTATATAATGTTCATAGTACATCCATTTGTAAATATCACCATAGTTTTTCTATAACTGCACTTTATAACTTATACCTGTATCCTGCACTTGCTGCTATTGCACTCCTGGTTAGACCTAAACTGCATTTTGTTTCCTTGTACTTGTACATGTGTGATGACAATAAAGTTGAATCTAATCTAATCTAATAATGGGCATCAGATCCTCAGTAAACAGCCATCAACACCTCCAGCCATCTCCTTCTTCACCGGTGCTAGCTTATCTGAAGGACATCACTGGACCTTTGCTGGACCCCCTGCAGTTTGACTATAGAGCGAACCGGTCTGTGGATGATCCAGTCAGCATGGGACTGCATTATATCCTAGAACATCTGGACAAACCAGAGAACTACGCAAGGATACTGTTTGTGGACTTCAGTTCTGCCTTTAACACCATCGTCCCATCACTGCTCGAGAACAAACTGACCCAGCTGTCTGTCCCTAGCTCTGTCTGTCAATGGATTACCAGCTTTCTGACAGATAGACAACAGCTAGTCAGAATGGGCAAAATCACATCCGACAGCCGCACCATCAGCACTAGTGCCCCCCAGGGATGTGTTCTCTCCCCACTGCTCTTCTCTATGTACACAAACGACTGCACTGCAAAAGACCCCTCCATTAAGCTCTTGAAGTTTGCAGATGACACTACTGTTATCGGCCTCATCCGGAACGGTGACGAGTCTGCATACAGACAGGAGGTAGAGCGGCTGGCTTTATGGTGCAGATACAACAACCTGGAGCTGAACACGCTGAAAACAGTGGAGATGATAGTGGACTTTAGGAGAAACCCCCCTGCACTCCCCCCACTCAACATCATGAACAGCACTGTGGCTGCAGTAGAGTCTTTCAGGTTCCTGGGCACCACCATCTCTCAGGATCTGAAGTGGGACATTCACATTGACTCCATTGTAAAGAAAGCCCAGCAGAGACTGTACTTCCTTTTTTAGCTGAGGAAGTTCAACCTGCAACAGGAGCTGCTCGTACAGTTCTACTCAGCTGTCATCCAATCCATCCTCTGCACTTCAATCACCGTCTGGTTCACCTCAGCTGCCAAAACCGACCTCCGTAGACTACAGCGAATAGTCCGGACTGCTGAACGAATCACTGGCACTACCCTTCCTACACTTCAAGAACTGTACTCTTCCAGAGTGAGTAAAAGGGCTCGTAAAATCACTCTGGACACCTCACACCCAGCACACTACCTGTTCAAACTGTTACCATCTGGTCGGCGCTACAGAGCACCAAGCACAAAAACAGCCAGACACAGGAAAAGTTTCTTTCCTCAGGCCATCTACCTCATGAACAGTTAAATATTCCCCTACTATGCAATAAACGTGCAATACTTTCTCATAACCACTTGTACACAGCACCTTATAACCTGTATATTTACAACATATCTGTACATACAACTCAACATCCAGATCTGTTTGACTAACTGCATCTCTGTTTAATGTTTATTGCCTTTTCTTTCTTGTATTTAATTTTGTGTTGTCACTCGTCACTTTATGTACACTGGAAGCTTCTCTTGCCAAAACAAATTCCTTGTGTGTGTGAAGCACACTTGGCAATAAAACTGATTCTGATTAGGCCACTGGGTCACTGCTTGCATTTGTCATATCTGTTGTTGCCATATTTCGCTACGAGTGAGTTGTAATATGCCTCAATGGAGTTGCTGACACGTAACAAAAACAACATGAACAAAAAGTAGATTCACTCAGTTTCACTGAATTTAGTTTGGCACTGCAGAGTTACTCTACAGTGCGTGTTGGTCTAGGGGTATGGTTCCTGCTTTTGGTGTGAGAGGTCTTGGGTCAAATCCTGGAAGAGCCCTACTCTTGTTTCAGAAAAAGCAGCGGTCCTTTCTTATCAATGTTGGGCAACTTTTGCTGTGAGCACTCTGTCTCACTGAAATCTTGCTGAAACAAAATGACTATATGAGTTTACATGAAGCAACTCCTCCAGGATTCGCATAAGCAGGTTCCAATAAGCACTTAGGGTGCAATGGATACAATATTTCTCTGTGTATTAGTTTAAATTATAAGATACACAACAACAGGCCAGATCACCAGGTTCGCTATGGGAGTGCAAAATGAAGCAAACACAAGAACCAGACAGACCAGGAGAATGACTTAACCAACAGAAACTGTTTACCTTAAAAAAGTTTGAATAAATGGAATCATGAAATGTAAAAACAACCAAATAAATAAATAAAATGTATAAACAAGAAAAGGCTTTTTCTCTTCGTTCCCTTTTAGAAATCCTTTGTCATTTTGCTGTATCTATGTAAATTGTATCTATTCACTGTACTAATTGTTTTAATTCAATTCAATTCAATTCATCTTTATTTGTATAGCGCTTATACAATGTAGATTGTGTCAAAGCAGCTTCACATGGAAGTTTATAGTGAATTGAAACAGTGTCAGTTCAGTTTTCAGTGTTTAAGTTCAGTTCAGTTTAGCTCAATTCAGTGTGGTTTAATAATCACTACTGAGAGTCCAAACACTGAGGAGCAATTCCATCGATGCGCAGCTCTACAGATCCCGAACCATGCAAGCCAGTGGCGACAGCGGCGAGGAAAAAACTTCACCAATTGGCGAAAGTGAAGAATTTTTAAAACCTCGAGAGAAACCAGGCTCAGTTGGGCACGACCATTTCTCCTATGGCCAAACGTCTTGTGCAGAGCTGCAGTCTAGGCGCAGTAGCTGGACCTCAGCGAAGACACGTCTGTCCTTGGAGCATCACAGGAATCAGTCTCATGCTCTCCATCATGACCACCACAGCAGCAGCTCAGAATACGGCCTGGTCCGGAAACCTTGGGATCGTCTCGTCGCTGGTCTTGGATCGCATCAGTGCCACTGCATAGTCTGAGGGTCTCGAGATGAGTACCCCTAGGTGGAAATACAGAATAAGGAGAATAATTAGCGTAGCTGCTGTTCATAGTGTATATAAACAAGAAGCAAAATCGTGCGTGGGGCACATCATGCGTCATAGCGCTATGTAATGCACTAAGTGTATGCTTTGCTAAAAAGATAGGTCTTTAATCTAGTTTTGAAGAGTGAGAGTGTGTCTGAGCCTCGGACATTATCAGGAAGGCTATTCCAGAGTTTAGGGGCCATAAATGAGAAGGCTCGACCTCCTTTACTCGTTTTAGCTATTCTAGGTACTACAAGAAGCCCTGAGATTTGAGATCTTAAAGAGCGGGTTGGATTGTAGCGAGACAAGAGGTTGGTTAGATAAACAGGAGCTAGACTATTTAAGGCTTTATAGGTAGGAAGCAATATTTTAAATTCAATACGAAACGTAACAGGCAGCCAGTGTAAGGAGGATAAAATTGGGGTGATATGATCATATTTTCTAGACCTGGTAAGAACTCTGGAAGCTGCATTTTGTACTAGTTGAAGTTTGTTAATAGAGGATGCTGGGCAACCAGC
Organism: Danio tinwini; assembly: GCA_903798205.1. NCBI lineage: Eukaryota > Metazoa > Chordata > Actinopteri > Cypriniformes > Danionidae > Danio > Danio tinwini. The sequence goes on along the minus strand of CAIGQZ010032649.1, from coordinate 4,362,312 downwards.
AAACAGAGCATTACAGTAATCCAGCCTAGAAGTCATAAAAGCATGAACTAGCTTTTCTGCATCTGAGATGGATAGCATACTTCGCAATTTAGCAATATTTCTTAGATGAAAGAAGGCAGTTTTTGTGACATGGGATATATGATTTTTAAAGGTTAAATTGCTGTCTAATATGACACCCAGATCTTTTATAGTAGAGCTAACGCTAACTTTGTATCCCTCTAATTGCAGGTCGAGTTGTGAGAACTGCTGTATACAGGATTTAGGCCCAATAAGTAATAATTCTGTTTTGTCTGAGTTTAAGAGAAGAAAATTGTTGGTCATCCAGTCTTTAACATCTTTAATACACTCAGTTAGCTTAGACAGTTCAGACATCTCATCCGGTTTAGTTGAAATGTATAACTGAGTATCATCTGCGTAGCAGTGAAAACTGATCCCATGTTTTCTAATAATGTCCCCCAAGGGAAGCATGTATATTGTAAACAGCAAAGGGCCTAAAACTGATCCTTGTGGGACCCCGTACTTTACTGGCCTTACTTGTGAAAGTTGTCTATTAATATTCACAAACTGGTAACGATCAGCTAAGTATGACCTAAACCATTGAAGAGCCTGTTCTTGGACACCTGTAGAATATAAGCGGTCTATGAGAATATTGTGATCAATGGTGTCAAAAGCGGCGCTAAGATCAAGTAGAACTAATAGTAAGATGCACCCTTGGTCAGCAGCTAAGAGTAAATCGTTGGTTATTTTCACTAATGCGGTTTCTGTGCTGTGATGAGGCCTGAAACCTGACTAAAACACTTCAAAAATATTGTTCATCTGCAGAAAGGAGCATAATTGGGTAGAAACAACTTTTTTTAAAAAAAGAAACATAATTGGGTAGAAACAACTTAACCTCTAAGTTTTTTTCCATTTACGTTCCAGGGCACGGGTTGCTGTTTTGAGAGCGCGAGTATGACTATTGTACTATGGTGTAGTTTTATTCTCTCTAGCCTTTTTTAATTTAATGGGTGCCACCGTATTTAGTGTGCTAGTAAAGATGGCATCCATACTGCTGGTTACTACATCAAGGTCATTTATGTTTGCGGGTGTATTTCGAATTAAAGAAAGATCAGGTGAGTTATTTATGAATTCATCCTTGGTGGACGGAACGATAGTCCTACCAGGGCGGTATATTGGTGCAGATCTGATAATTTCAGGTGAATGCAGCTTATATAGCAAGAGGTAGTGGTCTGTAATATCATCACTTTGTGGTATAATGTCTACATCAAAGACCTCAATTCCGTAAGACAATATTAGATCTAATGTATGCTTTAAGCGATGGGTTGGACCAACCGCATTTTGTTTTATCCCAAGTGAATGTAGTAGATCCATAAAGGCGAGCCCTAGTGTATCATTGGAGTCATCTACACGGATGTTAAAGTCTCCTACAATTAGTATTTTATCAGTTTTAACTAGTAAGTGAGAAATAAAATCAGAAAACTCTTTTAGAAAATTGACATAGGGTCCTGGGGGTCTATATATGGTGATTATAGCAAGAGATATCGTAGGTTTTTGCATAATATCTGGTAGCATAACATTAAGAGCTAATACTTCAAAGGAGTTAAACATAAGTCCCTTTCTCTGACTAACATTAAGAATATCACTAAAGATTGATGCAACTCCACCACCACGACCAGTTTGACAAGCCTCATGCTTATATGAGAATCCTGGAGGAGTAGCTTCATTTAAGCTAATATAGTCATTTTGTTTCAGCCAGGTTTCAGTGAGACAGTGCATTAAGATTGCTATCTGTTATCATTTCATTTATGATAAGTGTTTTAGGTGCTAGTGACCTGATGTTTAGGAGGCCAAGCTTTACGAAGTTTGTATTATCACTTTTTATTGGATTTTCAGCTTTTATTCTTAATAGATTTTTTCTAGAGCACACAGTACGTTTAATTGTTGATCTAATAACACGAGGAACAGACACAGTCTCTATTGGGTATGCTAGACATGTGTTACTATAATTTAAGTTGGACGAACAAGAGTCTATATGGGTAAAATGTGAATTTTGTGAATTTTTACTTACTAGTCAGACAGAACGAAGCATCTTAGAGATGTTGTCCGACAGCAGTTCAGCTCCAGCTCGACTAGGATGCAGCCCGTCAGCGCGGAAGAGCCTAGGACGCTCCCAGAAAAGATTCCAGTTATTAGCAAAGAGCAATTTCTGTTCATTACACCATGTTAATAGCCATTCATTCAGAGCAAAAAGTCTACTGAACCTTTCATTTCCTTGGCGGTAGGTAGGAAGCGGTCCAGAAACGATGATCTGCATGGCGGGCGAGGTGCGTCGAACCGTCTCGATCAGGCTCCTGAAGTCCCTCTTCAGGATCTCCAACTGGCGGAGCCCGCTGTCGTTCGTCCCCACATGGAGGACAACGGCACCGAGGCTCTCGCCAGCGCTCAGGATACTCGGAATCTGTGTAGAAATATTCTTAACGCGAGCACCAGGAAAGCAAAATGTGCGTACTTTATTACCTGAAGTGGAAGCAGGACGGACGTGGCGGACGATGGAGTCAGCGATGATAGCCACATTGTGACTCGTCTCGCAGAGAGGCGAAGCGGTTCTCCGTGGAGATCTCGAACACAGGAGGAGGAGACTCTCTGCCCCGGGGCTTCCTGGCCACCTACGCGACTGCACCCAGGGGCCGTGGTAGCCGGGTGTCGGCGTGAACGACCCCTGGGCACACCGCGTCCTAGGTGCGCTGGGCCTGGACAGAGAAACACGTGGGGTTGAAGTGGACGAAGTGTCACGGCTGTATTGTGCACTTACCTCAGATGAGCGGACTGGTGCACGGGACACAGCGAGCGAGGCCCGCTGCGCCCTGAGTTCAGTCCGTCTCACCTGCAGAAGGCGGATGCGTTCATCCAGCCGTCCCAGCTCCATGTCCAGCGCCTCCATCGATGTTTCTCCTGCACACAAGGACAGAGACACAAGCGACATCGTACAGGGTAAACGAGCAAAGCCAGTAAGTGAGAAAATTAGGGAATGAAAGCAGTCGGTAGCTTTAGCTGACTAGCGGTGCTAGCAGGCCAAAGCTACAAACAACAGGCGGATGCTCAAGAGACAGAACGTTTTTAAAGTAGATTTATTTGTATAAAGTGCTGAATGTTGTATAAAAATGTATTTAGGGATTGTTCCCCCTAAGTAGTATTTAGCGAAAGTGGAAGTATTTGATAATAAAAATGCAAATTGCGAATCTATTCAACAGAGAGCTACAAACACAGCCCGGTTAGCGTAGCAGTGGCAGTGACGTCACTCGAGCATGCGCTGTGGACCCGAAATGCAGCCAATCCTTGCAGCCAATACATGTTTTATATGTATAATAATATTTATATTAAATTTTAACTTAAGTATATAAATTTAGTTAACTACAATGTATTTAAATCCTATTTTTATACTATTGAGTATTTAAATTATATTTGTAAACTATTATGTAATTAAATACTATTTGTAAACTATTATGTAATTAAATTCTATTTTTCTCTATACTTATATTTCTCCTTTAGAATTTAAATATGTATTCTTATTTGGTTAAACTCGACCCAAAAAACAAACAATAGTTGTAACAATCAGGATGTAAAATAAAAATCAAATAAACAACACAATGTAGAGACAATGTAGAAACAATGTAGAAAACTCACAATCCGCTTGTTAAGTGGTGACGTGTTGGTGACGTATGTAATACTGTTTCCGGGTCCAAGCCGCCACTCATTTGAATTGACAAAATATTCGTTTATGATCACCTTTTATTCATATCACACATTAAAGTGAATTTTATATAAAGTCATAGTGTACACAACAATCACTGGGCTTGCTGCATCACAAATACCAAAATTTTAACACTTTATAAAAAAATTATCATTTTCTGGGCCATAAGATATTAGGCATGGACATATATATTGCGATCGTGATTTTTCGAAAGTAATACATCGATTTGTAAACGTTTATTATTAGCATTTGATGAGTCTCCTTATATAGTTTCATAGAGCGCTTGGACCCGGAAGCCCCTTAAAGGCGTGACGTCACACTTAACAAGCGAATAATCCCATGTGTGTATACAGTTCTCAGTCCACAAGTGTGTGTGTGTGTGTGTGTGTGTGTGTGTGTGTGTGTGTGTGTGATGAAAGATCCTTGAAGTCTGAACGATTAATCTCACAAATGTAAAACATCTTTTGGTGGTGTAGTAGTGCAATTCTCTGTGACGCAATGTTCAATAAGTCATAGCAGTTAACAACTCAGTGATGGGGTAAATGATGAGAAATACCACACAATGGACGCACTCCACAGGTAACAACAATTAAGGCACAGATTACACTGATGTAGAGCAGAAATTCTCTTTGTCTCTGCCTACAGGTCTGGGTCGCTCACCATCGCAGGATTACAGCAATTTTGACTCCAAAATAAAAACCTGACCAAATCCGGGTGATTTCAACACAGAAATGCTAACCGCATGGAATTCTACAGGGCTCACAATCCACAGTCATCCACTCCAAAGTCAATAATCATCGCACTAAAAATGACCCAATAACATTTATATAGGCACTAAGACATCATATAACATATTATTTATGCATGTTAAGAAAAAGATGATTGTTATATTTACCTTTTAATCTCATTTGTGACACTCGCGATCTGCGAAGTGTCACTCTCTCTCGCTATGCGTCTCGTCATGACATCATACAGTGTACCCACTATATGGCCAAAGATTACGCTTTTCTTTCAGTTCAAATATAATTATTTTAATTTTCACTCCTCAAGATTACTTTGTTTAAACTATTATTTAAATACTTTAATATAATTTAGTAAAAATAAATTAATTATAATTTGGGTTTTATTTATCTTAACCAGCTCAATACTGATCTGTGTTACACCAATCAGAGAAACAGACTTAAGTTTAACTCTTTTGAAGTATTAGCGCTTAATGTTATGATTCCGGATATTATGCAAAAACCTATGTTATCTCTCGCTTTAATCACCATATATAGACCCCCAGGACCCTATGTCAGTTTTCTAAAAGAGTTTTCTGATTTTATATCTGACTTACTAGTTAAAATTCATAAATACTAATTTTAGGAGACTTTAACATCCATGTAGATGACGGTAATGATACACTAGGGCTCGCCTTTATGGATCTACTACATTCACTTGGGATAAAACAAAACGTTGTTGGCCCAACCCATCGCTTAAAGCATACATTAGATCTAATATTGTCTTACGAAATTGAGGTCTTTGATGTAGACATTATACCACAAAGTGATGATATTACAGACCACTACCTCTTACTATATAAGTTGCGTTTAACTGAAATTAGCAGATCTGCACCGATATACCGCCCTGGTAGGACTATCGTTCCATCCACCAAAGATGAATTCACAAATAACTTACCTGATCTTTCTCTATTACGTACATGGAAAAAAACGAATTTAGAGGTTTTTAGAATTGCGTACAAAGACAGTATGTCCAGCTATAGGAGGGCTCTTAAATCTGCCAGGGCTGAGCACCTGCGCAAACTGATAGAAAATAATCACAACAATCCTAGATTTTTATTTAGCACCATTGCTAAATTAACAAATAATCTGTCATTTTTGGAACAAAATGTCCCACCGCATATTAGTAGTAGTAGCATATTAAACTTTCTGCACCACCTTATACCTCAGGTCCAGTAAACATTCTACTGAATCAAAATAACCTACAATGCTTCAAAATCATAGAACAGGAAGAGCTAGATAAAGCTATAAATAGTTCTAAACCAGCTACATGTATGTTACATGTAGCAGTGAGCATGAGCAGTTTATGAAGGCCATATCGCTAGCACCAAGCATATCTGCAGACGCTGTTGATTCTCTCCTTGATTTGTTTAACTCTAAAGTTCAGAATGTCATAGATGACATTGCTCCTGTTAAAGTCAGGAAGAGAACTGGCAGACTGAAAGGGCCTTGGTCAAGGTCAACATCGGTAAAGATGATGAAAAGCTGAGCGTATGTGGAGAAAAACAAAACTAGTAATCCATTATAATATCTATAAAGACAGCCTTAATGCTTTTAATGTGGAAATAAACACTGCTAGGCAGACTTACTTTTCAATCCTTATAAACAGCAACTTAAATAATGCTCGTACACTTTTTGCAACGGTAGAGAGACTCACAAACCCCCCTAGTAGGATTCCCAGTGAACTACTCTCGGAAAGTAAATGTAATGAGTTTGCTCATTTCTTTACTGATAAGATCAATAATATCAGAAAGGCAATCAGCTCATCCAATCAGCCAAGTTGTGTCGACGTCAGACAAGCTCAACCACAACTTAAGAAATCAGACATTATGTCTGATTTCATGGCAATTAATGGTAAAATCTTAGAAGAGATTGTGCAAATTCTGAAAACATCAACCTGCAGTCTTGACACACTCCCCACATCATTCTTCAAAACGGTGTTTAACTGTCTAGAAATGGATCTCTTAAAAGTGGTAAATGCTTCACTTCTCTCAGGGATTTTTCCAAACTCACTTAAAACTGCAGTTGTTAAACCCCTCTTGAAAAAGAGCAACCTGGATAACACACTTTTGAGCAATTACAGGCCAATCTCAAATCTCCCTTTCATTGGATAAATCATTGAAAAAGTTGTTTTCAACCAGGTTAACACGTTCTTAAACTCCAAGGGGTGTTTAGACAATTTTCAATCTGGTTTCAGAGCACATCACAGTACAGAGAGCGCTCTTATAAAGATAATCAATGATATCCGGCTAAATACAGATTCAGGCAAACTAACAGTGCTGGTATTGCTCGATCTAAGTGCGGCATTTGACACTGTCGATCACAGCATACTTTTGGATAGGCTGGAAAACTGGGTTGGGCTGTCTGGGACGGTCCTCAAATGGTTCAGATCTTATCTTGAAGGGAGAGGTTACTATGTCAGTATAGGTGACCATAGATCGAGGTGAACACACATGACATGTGGAGTCCCACAAGGCTCAATTCTGGCACCTCTCCTGTTCAACCTTTATATGCTCCCTCTGAGCCAAATAATGAGAAAGAACCAAATCTCCTACCACAGCTATGCTGATGACACTCAGATCTACTTAGCCTTACTGCCTAATGACTACAGCCCGGTTGAAACCCTCTGCCAATGCATTGATGAAATGAACAATTGGATGTGCCAAAACTTTCTTCAGTTAAACAAAGAGAAAACTGAAGTCATTGCATTTAAGAGCAGAGATGAGGTTATCAAGGTGAATGCGTACCTTGGCACTAAGGGTCAAACAACAAAAAATAAGGTCAAGAATCTTGGTGTGACTCTGGAGTCAGATCTGAGTTTCAATAGTCATGTCAAAGCAGTTAGTAAATCAGCATGCTATCATCTCAAAAACATTGCAAGAATCAGATGCTTTGTTTCCAGTGAAGACTTAGAGAAACTTGTTCATGCTTTTATCAGCAGCAGGGTGGTTTACTGTAACGGCCTCCTCACGGGCCTTCCCAAAAAGACAGTCAGACAGTTGCAGCTCATCCTGAACGCTGCGGCCAGGATTCTGACTAGAACCAGGAAATCAGAGCACATCACACCTGTCCTCAGGTCCCTACACTGGCTCCCAGTTACATTCAGAATAGATTTTAAAGTATTATTACTTGTCTATAAATCACTAAATGGCCTAGGACCTCAATACATTACAGATATGCTGACTGAATACAAACCAAACAGATCACTCAGATCTCTAGGATCATATAAACTAGAAATTCCAAGTGTTCAAAGCAGGGTGAATCGGCTTTCAGCTACTACGCCCCTCACTGCTGGAATCAGCTTCCAGAAATGATCAGATGTGCTCCAACATTAGACACATTCAAATCCAGACTGAAAACACATCTGTTTAGCTGTGCCTTTACTGAATGAGCACTGTGCTATGTCCGACAGATCGCACTATTGTTCTTTTCCTTTTATTCTTTTATAACCCATTTAACACATTTTTATCTGTTTTTAATCATTCTTATTATTTGCTTTTTATATCTTCTAACACTTGTCTTTTTATTCTTGTTTATGTAAAGCACTTTGAATTGCCACTGTGTATGAAATGTGCTATATAAATAAACTTGCCTTGCCTTGCCTTACATACCTGCCAACACTCCCGTTTTTCCCGGGAGTCTCCCGTATTTCACATCCATCTCCCGCCACCCTCCCGGTTTGTTATTTCTCCTGGGAAACTCCCATAATTTGTACGTCCCAATGCAGTTGCAAAAAAAGCACTTTTGTTCATGTTTGTCAAGTTGCCAGATCTTGAATGAAGTTCATTACCTCACACAATTGGCGAAATATTCAAATCTTGTAACATATTTTACCTCAATCTGGCAACATACCTTACAACTCAGACAGTTTGCGTTCTTTGAACAGTACGAACGATTAATTAATACATATTAAACAGTCCCTTAAAAGTCACGTCTCGCTTTCAGTTTCGGGCTCAGGCACGCTTGCACTCACACTGTAAGCGTACCGCGCCTGAGCCCAAGTGAACCGCGCTCAGGCCCATCTCTTCCAACTGGGCCAGGGCCGCCCAAGTGAACTGTGCCTGAGCCCGATTCATAGCACTCACACTTCACAACAAGCAGCTGCGTCAGTAGTAGTAGAACACATGATGGAAGGAAAAGAGTCAGGTTGTGCTTCGGTAAAGAAAAAATATATACACATGTAAATTTAACAGCAGCTGGACAGAAGAGTACAAGTTTATGTCTAGAAGCCACCTTGACGACGCCCACGCTTTCTGCAAAGTGTGTCGTACTGATTTTTGTCATGTTCTCATTATCATAACATTTAAAATACACTCTTGATTGCACTTGGCTAAATAACACAGCTACAACGAGGGTACTTAACTTCTTCACTATTTTATTTACAAGAGCAGACATACTGTACATAAGGAATAACGTGTGGGTGCCACCTAATGGCACTGAGGGCAATGGCAATATCACATACATAATTTTAATGTCGGACACGGTGGGAAAAACGACATTACTTAGCATGTGAAATCACAACGGCACATTCGTGCAGCCGGGGCACAGAAGGGACAATTGGCATTTCTATGTTTATTTCCAAGGGGCAGACAGAAGCAGAGACCGTGGTGCATGCAGAATTAAAAATGGCAATGTTAATTGCAAAAAAAAACATTCAGTTTTCATTTTGTGACGATTTTGTGAAAAATTCTCATCTGGGAGGACAAAGACAATGCAGCTAATTAAAGGTAAGTTCATGTGGCAAATATTTATGCTACTTTTAAACAAACTTTATATTAGACAGCTCATTAAATGCTTGTTTTTGTTTTGTGATTTGCTGGATGTATTTCATCCCTTGCTTAATACATATTCGTGTCTTATGTGTACTTTTTCTTCTTCTTTGTAAGGTGCCATTGCTCCAGAGCTTGATAATGAGGTAAAAAAAACATTTGTCAGACCCAGCCTTTTGGATTACTTTGTGATGAGGCAAACAACATGCAAAAAGAAAAAGAACTTGTAATTCTGGCAAGAGTGTATGATGAGAACAGCCTTGAAGTTGTGACCAAGTTTATTGACATGCCAGTCTGCAATGTTGGTACTGCAAATAGTATTTATGAGAAGCTGGAAACCTCTTTGAGGGGGGTTTATTGTCACAATGATAAATGCAACTGTTCAATATCATCAATTTTGACTAAAACATTTGTCAGATTTTTATGACAGAAATAGAGGAATTCCATAGAATAACCTGGTGGCATTTAACTCCGATAACTGCAGTGTAATGAAAGGAAAACATAATTTAGTCATCACCAGACTAAGAGATAGTCAACCGTATGTTCAGGATGTGGGTTGCATATGCCACCTTGCCCAACTTGCCACAGGCTGTGGCATGAAGGCAATCGAGGCCCCAGTGGAAGATTTACTGGTTGGCGTGTATAGCCACTTTCACAAAAGGTTAGTATAAATATCAAATTTGTATCTATTAAGTTTTCTGTACAGAGTATGATTATTCACTATTAATGTCATTCTTAGTGTCTTCTTTATTGTTTGTGTGTCCTGTAGTGCCAAAAAGTGTGAGGTGTAAAAAGAGTTTGTGGAATTCACAAACACAGACAACCTGAATTTGCTTAGATACTGCAGTACAAGATGGCTCAGCCTCCACACATGCATACAACGTGTGATAAATCAATGGGCTGCTTTGCAGGCTTACTTTAATAGCCATGAGGATGAGAAGAGTGCTAAAATCAGGAACCTGGCAGGCTACTTTAATGATCCTGAGTTGAAGTTTTTTTTTTCAGTTTCTGAGTGTCGCTCTTAAGCCACTGGTTGCATTCAACACTGCTTTTCAGGTACAGTAGGTAGAATATATCCTGGAGACCAAGCATTACTGTATATTTATATAAAAGTAAATGTCTGTTTTGTTTTTACTTTTGTTTGCTCAATAGGCAGAGGGAGTGATGATCCATAAGCTACACGGTGAGATGACAAGACTGGTGAAGAGATACTTGGGGTACATTGTTCCAGCTAGATTAATTGTGAATATTCCAGTCACTGAAGTTTCATATGGACACGAACATCAGCTGGCGAATTGCGATCTCTTTGTTGGAGTTGAGACCAGAGCATTTCTTAAAAATGAAGAATTCACCTCCATGACAAAAATATATCAGTAAGCTATCATTTTAATAAAAAAAACTGTATGCTTCAGTTGTCTTTCTTTACAATTTCTAGTTAATATGTGATTCTGTCATAAATGTGTTTTTAGGACAGTGAGAGCTTTCTATATGGAAGTCATTGGAAAGATGCTGAAGGTCTTTCCGATAGACTCACAGCTGCTCAGTGACCTGAAGGTGTTGGACCCAGCCTCTTGCCTGGACATCTCTCCTGAAACAGGTTGACTTAATTATTTTGTGATTTATCCCCTCAAATGATCATGTCAGAATACCAGCTCTGTTCATTTTAAGTAATTAACCTAACTAATAATGTGTTAGAAATCTGTTCTCATCACATAGTAACAAGGCTAGGTTGCATGTTTCCACAACTGAGGCTTGATCCAGATAAACTGAGAAAGGAGTTTACAGACTATCAAGTGACAGACAGCAAGGAATTAACCCAGGAAGAGAAAGTGGACAGATTCTAGGGCCTTGTAGGGAAAAGTGAGACCAGGTTTAGTCAGTTAACTAGCCTGATGAAGGCACTGCTTTGCATTCCTCATAGCAATGCCTCCTCAGAGAGGACTATAACAATGCTAAAAGTCACAATGAAAACATAAAATAATTGGTATTAAAAAATCAGATCACTCCGATTTTGCTATCTGTCTTTATTTGTATTTTTTTTTAAATAAATAGCCCAACCACAGCTCTTCATCGTATCCCAAACTTCAGTCAGGTTTCAGGCCTCATCACAGTACAGAAACTGCATTAGTAAAAATAACCAATAATTTACTCTTAGCTGCTGACCAAGGGTGCATCTCGCTATTAGTTTTACTCGATCTTAGCACCACATTTGACACCATCGACCACAATATTCTCATAGACCACTTAAATTCTAAAGGTGTCCAAGGACAGGCCCTTCAATGGTTTAGGTCATACTTAGCTGATCGTTACCAGTTTGTGAATATTAATACACAGCTTTCACAAGTAAGGCCAGTAAAGTATGGGGTGCCTCAAGAATCAGTTTTAGGCCCTTTGCTTTTTACAATATATATGCAACCCCTGGGAGACATTATTAGAAGACACGGGATCAGCTTTCACTGCTATGCAGATGATACTCAATTATACATTTCAACTAAACCAGATGAGATGTCTGAACTGTCTAAACTAACTGAGTGTATTAAAGATGTTAAAGACTGGATGACCAACAATTTTCTTCTCTTAAATTCAGACAAGACAGAATTATTACTTATCGGGCCTAAATCCTGTACACAGCAGATCTCACAACTCGACTTGCAAGTAGAGGGATACAAAGTTAGGGTTAGCTCTACTATAAAAGATCTGGGTGTCGTATTAGACAGCAATTTAACCTTTAAAAATCATATATCCCATGTCACAAAAATGCCTTCTTTCATCTGAGAAATATTGCTAAATTGCGAAGTATGCTATCCATCTCAGATGCAGAAATGCTAGTCCATGCTTTTATGACTTCTAGGCTGGATTACTGTAATGCTCTGTTTGCTGGTTGCCCAGCATCCTCTATTAACAACCTCCAGCTAGTACAAAATGCAGCTGCCAGAGTTCTTATCAGGTCTAGAAAATATGATCATATCACCCCAATTTTATCCTCCTTACACTGGCTGCCTGTTAAGTTTCGTATTGATTAAAAAGTATTGCCTCTTACCCATAAAGCTTTAAATAATCTAGCTCCTGTTCATTTAACCAAGCTTCTAACTTGCTACAATCCAACCCTCTCTTTAAGATCTCAAAACTCAGGGCTTCTGGTAGTACCTAGAATAGCAAAGTCGAGTAAAGGAGGTTGAGCCTTCTCATTTATGGCCCCTAAACTCTGGAATAGCTTTCCTGATAATGTCCGAGGCTCAGACACACTCTCGCAATTCAAAACTCTTTTTAGCAAAGCATACCCTCAGTGCATCACTTAGCGGTATGACGCATGAGTGTTTTTGCATCTTGTTTATATACATTATAAACAACAGCTACACTAATTATTCTCTTTATTCTCTATTTCCACCTGGAGGTACTCATCCCGAGGCCCTCAGACTATGCAGCGCCACTGATGCGATCCAAGACCAGCGACTAGATGATACCAAGGTTTTCATTATGCTGGAACAGGCCGTATCCTGAGCAGCTGCTGTGGTGGTCATGGTGGAGTGGAGAGCATAAGACTGATTCCTGTGACGCTCCAGGGACAGATGAGTCTTTGCTGAGGTCCAGCATTCTCCAGCCTCTGGCGCCTAGACTGCAGCTCTGCACAAGATATTTGGCCATAGGAGAAATGGTCGTGCCCAACTCAGCCTGGTTTCTCTCGAGGTTTTTTAAATTCTTCACTTTCACCAATTGGTGAAGTTTTTTCCTCGCCGCTGTCACCACTGGCTTGCATGGTTCGGGATCTGTAGATTGGATTTGCTCATCAGTGTTTGGACTCTCAGTAGTGATTATTAAACCACACTGAACTGAGCTAAACTGAACTGAACTTAAACACTGAAAACTGAACTGCCACTGTTTTAATTTACTATAAACTTCCATGTGAATCTGCTTTGACACAATCTACATTGTAAAAGCGCTATAAAAAAAGGTGAATTGAATTTAATGAGTAGTTAGGAGACTTTCAAATGGTTCTGTTTACATGGTGAAAAGACACTGGTCCCCATCATACCCTTCACAGGGATCTCTTCCTACCCTGTGGGTTCTTGGCTGCAAACTCAGAAGAACAGATGCCTAGAACAGCTTCAGCTGTGAATAGGAAACATAAGATGAGAACAAGGGCTAATACTGAAGTACGAGGGAGTGACGAATGTGAGAGGCAATCTAGTGATGAAGAGGAAAGTTACTTTCAAATAACCATCCCTGAAATACTATACAAAGCTTGTTATATTCAAATTCTCTATGATATTGGTCTCTTTACTTTTTCTGTTGTGATCGACCCCTAGATGGTCATGACAGCATCAGACTGAAGTCAGACAAATTATCTTAAAAGAATATTTGAAATATAAAAACTATTCATAACATTTACTTCAAGCATAAATCAGGAATCATCAGTAAGAGTCAATTGCAATGCAATTGCAGAGTAGAGAAAAATAAATGTAGAAGTAATAATGAAAATGCATCTAAATGACTGATGTCAGAAAGATTAACTTCCAAATACAAATTTGTGCACAAACATCAACATATCCTCATATATATAAATCATCAACTGCAATGTAGAAAAAAAAATATGTGAAGGTAATAATGAAAAGGCATCAAACTGGCTCAAAAACAAAACAAAAAACCTAAGAAAATACTAATTTAAGATTAGGAAAAAATAAGAAAACATTTTAGAACTTTCTATTTAACAATTATGTGCAAACATCAATATATGCTGAGATATAAAGGAATCATCAGTAAGGATGATCAAGTGCAATGTAAATGCAGTTTAGAAGAAAAAAACAGATGTAGAAGTAAAAATGAAACCCGAAGATAGAAGCATTGACTTTAAGAAAACAAATTTAAAATAGAAATACATTTCATAACTTTTACTTCAACAATCATGTGCAAACATCAATAGATCCTGAGATATAGAGTCATCTATAAGAAACATTAGTTGCAATGTAACTGCAGTGTAGAAGAAAAATATATTTAGAATAATAAAAGTGAATTAAACTGACTGAAGTCAAATTTACTTTCAAGAAAATATGCATGTTAAATATAAAAACATTTCATAACGTGCACAAACATTTATATGCACGACCATCAAGATACCACGTGAGAGAAACGGTCACAGTAGGATTTATCAATAGAATTCGCCATAGTACAATTCGTCGATTGTAATGTAACTGCAGTTTTAAAGTACAGTTGAAGTCTGAATTATTAGCCCCCCTATGATTTTTTTTTCTTTTTTAAATATTTCCTAAATGATGTTTAACAGAGCAAAAACATTTTCTCAGTATTTCCGATAATATTTTTTTTCTGGAGAAAGTCTTATTTGTTTTATTTCGTCAAGGATAAAAGCATTTTTTAATTTTTTAAAAAAACATTTTAAGGTCCAAATTATTAGCCCCTTTAAGCTATATTTTTTGTCGATAGTCTACAGAACAAACCATCGTTATACAATGACCTAATTACCCTGTGACCCAAATTAAAGAGCCCCTATTATGCATTGAAAAGGGTCATATTTCAGTTTTATGGGTCTTCAACAACATACTTATATGCATGCAAGGTCAAAAAACACTTTCATGGTCTTATAATATGAATTTTTTACCTAATTATCCCAGGGACTCCCATATGAATCGTTCAGTGATTCATTTGTTTACAATCCCCTCCTTAGAGCTAAGCTAATCTGCGCTGATTGGACCAATCACAGCCTGTTGCCATTGGTCGACAGCGTTCAGCCCCAGACACGGTTTATCAAGCCCCTGGGTCGCCAACATTGGTATAGGATCCGATCGCAGCAGATGCCCGAAACACGCTTCTTAGTGAAACTTACTTACACCACAGTAAACAGTACCCAGTTCTCAACAGTGTTATTCAGGCACCTCACCCCCGAAAGCAGTGCAGTTAAACACCACAAACGCATTTAAACGCATTTACGTCGTGTTTTCAACGTGGCATTAGACGCGATATGGGAATATAGAGTTAACCTGATACAGTGCAAGCGGTTACAAGTAACAACACAATTAAATACATACTTTACAAGCTAGAGAAAACAAGGAGGCAGCTATTTACTAACACTTATGAAATGTGTCATGGGCCAGGTCTGATTTCATTATTTATCTTTCATTTTGGAGCTTTTCCACCCTCTCAGCTGTAGATCATTTCTATTTGCAACCATTGCTGTGGCATCTCTTGCAAAGTGTTTTATGTTCTCAGGGCTATTCTATCATATTCTGTGACCCTAGTAGGCGCTGTTCTCACTGTTTGGCTTGAACTGGCTCCCACAGGCTTGGACATGCAAACAGCTTTCATAGCCTACTCTCACGTGAATGTGCTGGAATGAACGGTTCAATACTAGTATCTATAAAATCCCTTTTATTTCACACAGAAAAATTTTATGTTCTTTAAATGCAAACAACATTGCAAACTCATGACTTCAGGATCTGTTTATATTTGCTGTGATAGTGAGTGGAGCTTATGTTTCGTATCCACGTCACGCCGAAACGGCAAAAGACTCGTTATCAAGACGATTCATTTAAACCACTATGAGCCGACTCTTTTTTAGATGAATCAGATTTAAGCTTTAGCTGGATATTTCACTTCACTTAGATCTGTGTTACACACTACATGGAAGGTCATTTTCAAAAACCCATAATAGAGGCTCTTTAACCTAGTTAAGCCTTTAAATGTCACTTTAAGCTGTATTCAATTCAATTCAATTCATCTTTATTTGTATAGCGCTTATACAATGTATATTGTGTCAAAGCAGCTTCACATGGAAGTTTATAGTGAATTGAAACAGTGTCAGTTCAGTTTTCATTGTTTAAGTTCAGTTCAGTTTAGCTCAGTTCAGTGTGGTTTAGTATAGCTCAGTTTAGCGTGGCTGTTATAGAAGTGTCTTGATAAATATCTAGTAAAATATTATTTACTGTCATCATAGCAAAGATAAAATAAATCAGTTATTAGAAACGAGTTATTAAAACTATTATGTTTAGAAATGGGTGTCACGGTGGCGCAGTGGGTAGCAAGATCACCTCACAGCAACACAGTTGCTGGTTTGAGCCTCGTGTTCTCCAGGTGCTCTGGTCTCTCGAGCCATGTGTTCTCCGGATGCTCTGGTTTCCCCCACAGTCCAAAGACATGTGGTATTGGTAATTTGAGTAAGCTAAATTGGCCGTAGTGTACGTGTGTGAATGCAACAGTGTATGGGTGTTTCCCAGTACTGGGTTGCAGCTGGAAGGGCATCTGCTGCATAAAACATATAGGATAGGTTGGTGGTTCATTCCATTGTGGCGACCCCTGATTAATAAAGAGACTAAGCCGAAAAGAAAATGAATGAATGAATGTTTAGAAATGTGTGGGAAAAAAACATCTTCTCTCCGTTAAACAGATATTGGGGGAAAAAATAAACAGGGGGGCTAATAATTCTGACTTCAACTGTATTTAGAAGTAAAGGTGTACAAGTTGAAGTACACAGAATCCAAGGAAGTGGTGAGGTCACAGTGTTAATAATTACTGTTTGTCAGCAAAAATTAATGCTCGCAGAACTCTTACTGCCAATGTCTCCCAAGGAAGTCCATAAATGTCATCCATAAGTCTGTAGAAAGCAGAGAACACTGCTTGGGGTATAGTTCAAACCAAAGATGTAGAATATTTTAAAGCAAACGTCCACTGCAGCAAGTAATGTACTTTGCTCACGTCCTGTGCCATTAATTATAGCAAATGCTTGAAAGCAGTGGTCGTCTTCAAGCATGAGAACATACGGAAATTCAAAGACGAAGATACATATTGGACACATATTGGTCCCAATCTGAAAAAAATACAAATAAAATTCATTAAGATTCATTAAGAACTCAAAAGTGTAAAAGTTCATTCATTTTCTTGTCGGCTTAGTCCTTTTATTAATCTGGGGTCGCCACAGCGGAATGAAAGCAGGAATACTGCACCACTGCGTCGCCAGTGTAAAAGTTATAATAGTAAATATATTTAGAGTTAACTTTAGAACACCTAAAATACCTTTAGGGGCAATTAGGAGCATAACACACGAAGCTATCAGCCAGTGTTGTATTAATTAACCACTGACCATGACACTATGCTGCAACTTTTTGGCCCAGGTGCAGATGACTTTATGCAACAACAGGGTTGCCTTTTTTGCCTTGCCTTTTTACAATAATGTCAGCTTAATGTGTCACAACCCTAAAGGAGAAATCCACTTCCAGAATAACAACTTACAGATGATAAGTGGGATAAGTACTATAAGTGGGATTTAAATTATCTGTTGGAAAAAAACAAAGACAATTTTTTTCAAAGCAAAAGTTTAACAAGGAGTTAATTCTGAAATTATATGGACAGAATAAAGGAGTTTATTAAGTTTTTAGGGCTATGGTATGATGAGAAGCTCAATTTTAAAGTACACATTGAGAAAATTGTGGATAAATGCAGGAAAGCACAGAATGTAATGAGATGTTTGCTGGGTAAAGACTGGGGAGCTGAAAAGGTTGCAATGAAAAAAATGTGTAATGGTTTAATAAGATCAGTACTAGATTATGGTTGTATAGTATTTCAATCTGCTAATGTAAGTATGTTTAGGGAACTAGATAGAATTCAAGACATTACCATTAATAACAGGGGCTATAAGATCTACCCCTAGCAGCTCTTCAGAATAAAACTGGGGAAATGCCATTAGAACTTAGGAGGGTTCAATTGACTATGAATTATTGGGTCAATATACAGGGCCATAACTCTGATCATCCAGTTAAGGAAGTGTTAAAACCTTTTTGGGAAAAAGAAAAGTCAGATATGCAGAGTTTTCTGTTGATTGTACCAAAAGTGGCGGAAGAAATGGAAATAAAGAAGATGTTCATTAGTCCAACAGTACCGTGGTCAATTACTCCTGAATGGTTACCACCAAAACCCATTGTTGATACATCACTGGTACTCCAAGATGGCGCCGAGCATGGCCGCCGTGTTGCGAGCTCCCAGCAAACTTCGTTGTGTTTTGTATGTTTTACTTGTATTTTTGTTGTTTTTCGTGCTGGATGTACACACTCTCATTGCCTACGACAGACACACACTTCGAGAAATTGGCTCCCTCGTCGCACACCGAAAACCGGACTTTGAGTTCTTCAACGACGCTCTGTTTACAAACACAACAACAGAGCCCTTTGTCTGGGCCACACAACCGAGGCGACGACGCAAACGCAGCCGGAAAAGAGGAAAGAGAGCCGGCGTCCTGGTCCGACTAAGACGCCGTGGATTTCGACCTCCGCTCCCCACCATTCTGCTGGCTAACGTTCAGTCACTGGACAACAAACTTTGCGAGCTACGGGCGCGCATTTCCTTCCAACGGGAAACAAGAAACTGCTGCATTATCTGTCTTACAGAAACCTGGCTATCTGCGGAGGTACCAGACACAGCTGCTGAACTTTCGGGCTTCTCCTTGCACCGCGCGGATAGAACGAAAGAACTCACAGGGAAAAGCAAAGGAGGAGGTGTTTGTTTCTTTATTAACAACTTATGGTGTGATGAGAGAAACATACACCCAGTTAGATCATTTTGTTCTCCTGATCTGGAATACCTTATGCTTCGGTGTCGACCATACTGGCTACCAAGGGAATTTACATCGGTCATTATTACGGCTGTTTACATCCACCCTCAAGCCAACACAGAGCAGGCGCTCAGAGAACTGTATGGGAGCATAAACGAGCAGGAAACCGCACACCCGGAGGCAGCGTTTATTGTTACAGGGGACTTTAACAACGCCAATCTCAGGAAAATCGCTCCAAAATACTTTCAACATATCACCACAAACACGCGTGGCGATCGTATTTTGGACCATTGCTACTCTCCGTTCCGGGATGCTTACAAATCCCTCCCCCGCCCACCATTTGGCAAATCAGATCACTCTTCTGTTCTGCTCTTGCCTGCTTACAGGCAGAAACTGAAACGGGAACCACCCACCCTCAGGACGTTTCAGAGCTGGTCAGACCAATCGGATTCCATACTTCAAGACTGTTTTGATGACGTTGACTGGGAGATGTTCCGGGCAGCTTCTGATGACGACATCGAAGTGTACTCAGACACAGTTACGAGCTTCATCAGGAAGTGCATAGAAGACGTGGTCCCAACAAAAACTGTCCGTATCTACCCCAACCAAAAACCATGGATCAACGGCGAAGTTCGAACAGCCCTATCAGTGCGAACTTCCGCCTATAAATCCAGAAATGCTGAGGAACAAAAACAAGCAAACTACAACCTCAGAAAAACGATCAAAGCAGCAAAACGTCAATACAAAGACAAGATAGAGGGTCAATTTAACACCAATAACGCAAGGAGCATGTGGCAGGGACTTAATTACATCACGGACTTTAAAAGTAATAAATCCACCACTGTGAACATTGCTGCGTCTCTCCCGGACGAGCTCAACTCATTCTACGCCCGCTTTGAAACCCAGGACAGCGCGCACACACAGCGCGCTCCCGCGGCCAATACAGAAACCGCCAGCACACTCACTGTTTCTGTAGCGGATGTAACGAGATCTTTCCGTCGCGTGAACATCCGAAAAGCTACGGGCCCAGATGGCATCCCTGGACGTGTACTTAAAGCATGCGCACACCAGCTAGCGGGGGTTTTCACGGACATCTTTAACCTCTCGCTCTCTCGGTCTGTGGTTCCCACATGCTTTAAGACAGCTACTATTGTGCCAATACCGAAATCAGCTAAAACCACATGCTTGAATGACTGGCGTCCGGTTGCACTGACACCCATCTTCAGCAAGTGCTTTGAGAAGCTGATTAAAAATCACATCTGCTCTGTACTGCCCGCTAACACTGACCCTCTGCAATTTGCATACAGAAACAACCGCTCCACTGATGATGCAATTGCTTTCACCTTGCACACTGCTCTGTCTCACCTGGAAAACAAAAACACATATGTGAGAATGCTGTTTGTGGACTACAGCTCAGCATTCAACACCATAGTGCCTGCCAAGCTGGTGATAAAGCTCCAGGCTCTGGGCCTACACAGCTCTCTGTGCAACTGGATCCTGGACTTCCTGTCAAGCAGACGCCAGGTGGTCAGAATGAACAACATCACCTCATCCACACTGATCCTCAACACTGGTGCTCCACAGGGCTGTGTTCTCAGCCCACTCCTGTACTCCCTGTACACACATGACTGTACATCCAAACACAGCTCCAACGTCATCGTTAAATTTGCTGATGACACAACGGTGGTGGGCCTAATCACAGATAATGATGAGACGGCCTACAGAGAGGAGGTGCACACTCTGACGCAGTGGTGTCAGGAAAACCACCTCTCACTCAACATCAGCAAAACCAAGGAGCTGGTGGTGGATTTCAGGAGAGAGAAGAATGAACACACTCCCATAACCATCAACGGGACACCAGTGGAGAGAGTCAGCACTTTCAAGTTTCTTGGAGTACACATCGCTGAGGATCTGACATGGACTGCTCACACAGACGCAGTGTTAAGGAAGGCACAACAACGCCTCTTCTTCCTCAGGCGCCTCAGGAGGTTTGGAATGAGCCCCCACATCCTCCGCTCGTTCTACACCTGCACTGTGGAGAGCATCCTCACTGGCTGCATCACCACCTGGTACGGGAACAGCACCAGCAGCAATCGCAAAGGTCTACATAGGATTGTGCGAACTGCTGGACGTGTAGTAGGAGGTGAGCTTCCCTCCCTCCAGGACATCTACACCAGGAGGTGCATGAGGAAAGCCAAGAGAATCATCAGCGACTCCAGCCACCCAAGCCATAGACTTTTCTCTCTGCTACCCTCAGGCAGACGGTTCCGCAGCATTCGGTCACGCACCAGCCGACTGAAGGAAAGTTTCTTCCCTCAGACTATCAGGCTGATGAACACTTAACACACCCCACACAAACTCTCCCATACCCCACACTGCACACCATAAAGATGTAGCATGCACTGCACTTTAACCAATCTATACTTAAACAATACTGCCTACAACTATGTGTACACCTATCCATTGTACGCATCACTGTCAACATTGCCAAATTTACACTGTTTTGTTTCTTTTTTGTGAGTATGTTGTTGTATTTTGCACTGTCTGTATTTTACACTGTCGCTGTATTTGCACTGTCTGTATTTTGCACTGTTGTTGTATTTGCACTGTCTGTATTTTGCACTGTTGTTGTATTTGCACTATCTGTATTTTTCACTGTCTGGAGCCAGCACCTAAGCTTTTCACTCATCATAGCACACGTGCTGCTGATGATGTGACAATAAAAGTGATTTGATTTGAAGAGAAGAGATAAGAGTGCAGAGGGCAATTTTAATATTCAAACGGTTTAAAGACAAGTATTTTAATCATGTTTTAATAAATGCATCTAAAGATAAAAGAAATAGAGTGAGGTAGCACACACCCTAATAGATTTTAGCCTAGAATAAAAGTTATTAAAATAATCCCAGATTATTATACTGGAGAAAAGGTTGCAATATTAATGGCACTTCAATGGGTTGAGGAAAACAGACCATTAAGAGCATTGGTATGTTCAGACTCAAATTCCTCACTGATGACATTAGAGAGTGGCCATTCTGAAAGCAGAAAGGATATATTGATTGAGATAATGCAAACACTGTATCGCATTCAGATGATGGGATTAGAAATCAAGTTCTGTTGGGTTCCAGCTCATAGTGGAAAAACTGAATGAGTTGGCAGACGAGGGCCCTAAAGAAGCTACAAGAAAATCAATTGTAGACAGAAGTAAAATAGAGTAAAAGTGAGATGAAGGTTTTAATCAAGCGATTTAAAAAAAAATAGGTGGCAAAAAATGGGAGGTGGTTGTTCAATATACAAAGAAATGTGGAAAAAGGAAGAATAACAAGTAGAAGTAGGAGGGAAGAGAGTATAATTTCAATAATTAAATTAGGACATACAGGACTCAACAGTACATTGTACAAAATGAAACAACATCAGACTGGAAAATATGAATATAAGAAGAAACCGTGGAGCATGTAATTATGAAATGTCCAAAATACAATAGTGAAAGGAAAGGGGTTATTTTAAATTTGAAAAGAGTTCAAATTTATTTTTATTTGGTTAAAGTGCTAAAAAAACAAGTCAGATGAGGACTGTATAGAATTTTTTATTCTATTTTAAAAAATGTCTAAATTAGATAAAAGAATTTGGATAGAAGTGGTGGTTTTTTTTACTTTTCTAAAGTTGGATTGTAACCCTAACTCCTAACCAGCAGGTGGCGGTAATGCACCGAGAAGTTGTATGCCAACCAATAAAACTCATAAGAAGTAATTTCTTTGCTCCAGATCAGAAGGTGGCGATAATGCACATTGTACGTTGGATTACCATTCCGCCAAAAAAAATCAGAAGAAGAAGAACAGAAGAACCCAATCAGCGACTCCTCTCAGTTTGAACGTGAAGCGGTTTAATATCGTGTTGCGTTTACATAAGTTACATTTAAATCATCTCTAGAAGGGATCTGCATGTCAAAAACACGATCACAAGGTAAACTGTTAAACATAACGCTTTCATTTTTTTTAATTCTCTGAATAATTAAAGTCAACTGCAGTGCTGTTTTTACTAACTACAAAACGGTTTTAATGTAACGTTAGGGCATTGTCTTTAAGATGTGTATATTTGAAAACTGCGAAATGCCACTGTTCTTCACTATGCTCTCTACATTCATTGCTTGTGTTTTTTAGTGTATTATTTTAGCTTAGCGTTAGTTTTTTTTAGTATTACAATACAAACTAAAGTAGGTATTGGGTCAGTGAATAGTTGTATACAATTCTGTAGTTTTTAAACGTCTCTTAACGTTAGCGTTAGTCAGTAAAGGATTATTTTCAGTTAACGCTATGTAACGTTAAATATGAAAAGAATATAGATCTCGATCTCTAAAGATTAATATAATCTTTATATTAATCTTTATATTTATCAATATCTTGATATAGTTAAAAGACGATAAATGTCAGAAGTGTTTTTCAGGCAGTAACGTTAGTTTTGTAATTGTAATTTGACAAAACAATATCAGGGAGCTGTTACAAACGGAAAACTTCTGTGTCTCAATTGCTGATTAGCAGAGCAATTAACGTAATATTTGTACTTTTTTCAAAGCGAGTTACATTGTTTACTTTTCCCCCTTTAGTAGTTTAGCCTTTCCCAGGGACTTTCAACACATGACCTTTTCATTTTTACCACACATCTATTCCATTCGTTCCCGTTTTTTACCCTTTGAGCTGAAGTGTCAAACAAATGCGCATTTCCACCCATGAGTTTAATTTAGTAATTGTTTATTTCTACTTTGTAGTGAACGTCCAAGATGAACGCAAGAGGGAAAAAAAATGGGCCAGTATTTATCAAGACATACAGTAAACGAATGCGAAAGGTGGAGCCTTGGATCTCCCCTGACCTCAGGAAAGCGGCTTTCTCTTTTTCAAGCACTCTTTCATCAGATCAGTCGAGACAAGAGACCCCAAAGCCCAAGAAACGGTAAAATACTAATTAAAACATTGTGTGTGTGTATATATATATATATATATATAGATGGATAGATAGATTAATTATATATAATTTATTATTATTTTAATTATTATTATTATTATTTTTACTTGAAAAAGGTTTTGACTGTTAAAAAGCGGGTAGTTATTATTCATCCCAGATTCACATTCTTTTCTTTGTTACTAGAAGAATAAAAGAAACTTGCTCCCGCACCGCGAAGACCAAAGTCATGGCTGCCATAAAGGAAAATAAAAGTGATGAAGAAAACTATTTACCATCTTTACCTTCCAGGTCAGGACTGTAGTGAAAACACATCACATATTTTACAACACTTCAGAACAGATATTTAGCACTTTCTTTGAAACCTTTTAAATCAAGGGTGTCAAAAACAATTCCTGGAGGTCCGCAGTCCTGCAGAGTTAGGTTTCATTTTATTCATTCATTCACTTTTTTCTGCTTAGTCCCTTTATTAATCTGGGGGTCACCACAGCGGAATGAACCACCAACTAATACTGCAGTCACACTAGAGTTTGAGCTTGCGAAATTCTGTCATACAGCGCTGCGAAAAGGGGCAGGATTAAACAATATGATGAGACATAAAAAAAAAAAAGCGAGCGATGGGTCCATGTTTTAAATTTCTTTCCAGAGAGGTCATATTTTGATCTTCGATTGGAAGTCTATGCAGTGTGACCGCAGCTTTATCCAGCATATGTTTTACGCAGCCGATGCCCTTCCAGCTGCAACCCATCACTGGGAAATATCCATACACACTCATTTACACACATACACTGTGGACCATTTTAGGTTACCCAATTTACCTATACCACATGTATTTGGACTTGTGGGGGAAACCAGAGCACCTGGAGGAAACCCACGTGAACACTTGGAAAACATGCAAACTCTACACAGAAATGCCAACTGACTCAGCCGGGGCTCGAACCAGTGACCTTCTTGCTGTGAGGCGATTGTGCTTCACACTGTGCCACCTTGCTGCCACTTAGGTTCCAGCTCTGCTTCGATACACCCATCTGTAGGTATCAAACAAGCCTAAAGCACTCAATCAGTTTACTCAGGTGTGTTGAATTAGGGTTGGAACTAAACTGCAGAGCTGCGCCCCTCCAGGAACTGAGTTTGACACCTGTGCTTTAAATTCTATTACTCATTATTTACTCATGTTACTGAACAGCTGTTATATTTTCCTTCACTGTTTGTTCATTTGGCTGTGTTATCATAGAAAGAAGATAAATGCAAAACCATCAGTAAAGACTACAGCTATGAGAAAGC
Organism: Danio tinwini; assembly: GCA_903798205.1. Classification (NCBI taxonomy): domain Eukaryota; kingdom Metazoa; phylum Chordata; class Actinopteri; order Cypriniformes; family Danionidae; genus Danio; species Danio tinwini. The sequence continues at coordinate 4,337,223 of CAIGQZ010032649.1, read as the reverse complement.
CTCGAACCACAAAGAGGGCAAAAAAAAGCACACAAGTAATTCTCAGCAGCAGTGAAAATGATGATGACTCCATTATGATAAACAACGTCAGTTCAAAAACTTCTGCTTATGAATGTGCTGGGTAAGTCTTCTAATGTAGTACAAACAATAAATGTGGAAAACATTTCTGTTATGTAAATCCATAACGTGATGTTTTGTCTCTAGTAATGACAAGAAAGTTTTAAATCCTCCTTATTTGGGCAAGTTTGTCACAAGTCGCAGAAGACCACTGCCACCCATCCAAACCAAGCAAATTGTAAGTAACTGTGCTGCTGTTTTCTCTGTAGCTATAAAATGATGTGCTGTTTCTCCACACATAACAACTATATGAAAAACAGCCTTGTTTTAAATCATATACTATCACTCTATCTGGAAAAAAACCTTAATTTAACCTCAATCGATCAAAATTGAAATGGGCAAATTATGTTAGTCTGTATCATCAGCATAAATACTGATTGGAGCAATGATACTAGAAGAGAAAATACCGGGAGATTTTCATTAAAATGGTGGTGTTGTTTTTCCTTTGTCCTAGGCTGTTGTTCTTCACCACACATTAAATTCATCGGATGATTTCATCCCGTCAATCTTCCAAAACAAGCGCAGGAAGACTGTGTGCATGAAAAACTATGACTCAAATAAACATGCTGCACGCAAATGCTTACAGAACCGTGTGCCTCTGGCTGAGGTATCTTTTAATGACAGTGATGACCAGCATCTTCCAAGTAAATGTCCCCTTCTGTCCAGCACCCCTTCTGTGGTCTGCAGACAGCTGCAAAACTTACCAGAGCCGTCCATCAGTGAGATCTCCTCCCTCAGCTTTGATGAATCTCGACAACTTGCAGAAAACAACAACAGTTCTAATGGTTTGGAGTATGTCAAAGAGTGTGAAATCATTCCACGGGCGAACACTAAGCAACAGCTCCCAAACCCGGGCGTCTCTTCTGAGAGAGTAATAGAACTTAAAGAGGGAGAAAAGGATATAACTGAGGAAAAGAAAGACGACGATAGAGAGATGGTTCAGCATAAAAGAGGATACTCGGAGGCCATGTCTACTCAGACACACACAGGTTTTGGTTGTGTGTCTCCACAGTCAGAACTACAATCTTTAGCAGAAGAGCTAAAAGAGAGGCAAGTAAAGATTGATTATGTAAAAACTTAACGGGTTAAAAACTTATTTTATAAACTTGCAAAAGATATTCTCTAAAACAAGTTATAGCAAATAAGTGGTGTGTGTGTATATGTATAGATAGATAGATAGATAGATAGATAGATAGATAGATAGATAGATAGATAGATAGATAGATAGATAGATAGATAGATAGATAGATAGATAGATAGATAGATAGATAGATATCTTTAAGACCACTGCTAATAATTCTTCAACTATGTGTGTGTTTATGAGTGTGGGTGGTGGAGACAGTTCACATTTGTTGGTTTAGTCATTGTTTTCAATGTGATTTGGGACACATTGTAAAGAAAAAATCCCCCATTGTAATTTAAATGCCATTTAGAAATACCATACATCAGCATCAGATACATAGGCTTATAATCTATTGTTTTCAACTTACATTTTTTCTCAAGACTGTGTGATCAAAAAAAATCTTCATGTGGCAACTTGATCTTAGTAATAGTGACATTATAAAAAAAAAAGATGTGTTTGATTCTGATACAGCAAGTGGGCAGTTGTTAATTCCAACTGGCTTTTTGTTTATTTGTAAAAATGTTTACAACTGTTAGCCTTAAACAAATTGTAGCCGAGAACAAAAGTACTTATTGCTAAATATTAAAAGATTTAAATCTCATTTAAAAAAAGTTAGTTACTCCTTTGACATGAAGAGCTTAATAGCTTCACTGCATTTTTCTATTTCTATAGAGACTGAGCATGTTACCTTATTTTTCAACTATTTGGTAGCATCACTTTTTTAACAATTTAAAAGGGAAGTGACTGCTTTCAAAGGAAAAAAAGGAATACTTTGTTACTCACATTTAAGAGGGTTCCCAAGGGTCATGGAATATCATGGACTTTTAAAAAAAGTCTATTCCAGTCATTGAAAGTCAGAGGATTTATATGGATATGTATATTTATTTTTTTGGTTTAAGTCATGGAATATCAGCAACATAAAATGTCTGATTTAGTAGTGAATTGTCTAAATTTACTGCAATATTTGGGGCTTCTCTTTTGTTTTGCTGTGAAAATATATACATCTTAGTTTGTAATTACTTTTTGACCTCAATAACCATTTTTCAAAAATGTTAGAATAGAACACAGAGAAACAAAGAGCATCATATTTGATACATGAATGACTCTTAATGGTCAAAACAATACTGTGTAAATATCTTCAGCAACAGCATTAGACCTGTCATGTTCATTTCTAATACAAGGAACATAGCCTTGTTCAAATAGGCTGTTGCTGAATGGGCATTATGATAATGTCACAAACTATGTCTAAAGTAAGTCACACACTGCTGTGCTGTGTATGACAACTCAGGGTATCACACACCAGATGAACACTTTCTATATGCGAATACAGTTATTTAATATAAAACAATGCAGATGGCACAGAAGGAATTTGAACAGTGTCCTTTCTATAAAATGATATTTGTGGCAATTAAATGGGCTATATGCACACATTTTCAGATTTTAAAGACATAGCAGAGAATGTAGAATGTAATGCAGTGCTTGTCCAATCTGAGACTCACTTTATATAGTATATCTAACAGGCAGTGAAGATCACTGATTTTTGCAGAAATTTTGTAACAGAAAGACAGTTCACTGGTAGCACTTGGGCTGGCTGACAGAAAATTAAAAGTCCATGTGCATATATAACCCATTGCAAGACTGGGAACCCCGTTTCAACATTTTGATGATCTTATGATTATTTTTGAATGTGGAATTCTGTAACATTATAGAATACCTAGGTATGTATAAACTGACTAGTAGTGTGTGTATGTACTTTATATAAATGGTAAATTTTGGCTTCCTGTTAATTTTTATCTATTTTGATTTTATATAGGTGTCGCAAAATGGAGACAGCCGTAATGCTCAAAAAAATAAATGTCTCAGACCATTTATCACTGCTAAGCTGCAGCAAGAAACAGGAAGAGAGGACTGCCTTAAACTCTTTGGAGTCGTTCGTGCCAGCAGACATTCTGAACAGCCAAACTTATGTAACAGTATCATCCAGCTGCTCTACACCATCGAAAGCATCAATCTATATCTCCTCCTCTAACTCTCTCTCCACTTCCCATATACCAGAAGCAAACCAGTCCCTTGTTGAACGTCTTAAGGCTGAATGTCTGTTATCTTCCCTCGCTGTCTGCATTCCTCGTCTTGACTTGGGTGTGTATTCTTTTATCCCACAGGGGGTGACAAAAACACCCTGCACTGATAATTCATCCAAAGACTCTGCCTCATCCCCAACTATAAAGAAGGCGGAGCATGTTATCCCAGACAGTCCAATAAATCACAGGACTCCCAGTAATTTGAAAGCGGTTGTCCAACACTTGTTTATGCCATTTCAACCACCTACAGTCTCTCCACCTGCCTCTGCAGCTAATAGCAAAACAAAACCGCCTGCTGTGACTAAAGAACGCGCTGGTACTGGCACTGGTCGTAAAGTTTGTGTAAGTGGACTGAATGTCAGCCGATGGTCTAAGAGGGGTGCTGGAGAGTTCCAAGACAAAAGGAGGAAAAGAGAAGGCAGAACAAAGGCTGTTTCAGGAGACCACAGTTCATGGGGCAGTATGTTGTCTACTGGAGCAGACACCTTTGTAAGGGTTAGTTACTATATTTCTGCAATATTTACACCTTTTTTTGTAAGTAATTGCAAATGTTTTATATAATTTATAGCATTTTTTATAAATATACTATATAGATAGATAGATAGATAGATAGATAGATAGATAGATAGATAGATAGATAGATAGATAGATAGATAGATAGATAGATATTTCTTTGTAAAACAGTAAGCAACCTGTTATAGTTTATTTTTTTATTGTGGCATAATATGTTTAGTTACTTGTGCTAAGGGCCAATGTTCTGGCTTTCTGATATGCTTTTGGAAGCATGGTAATGGATTTTGTTTGAAAAGCATTTTATTTTACTCATTCTTTTAATCTTCCTGATTATTTAACATATAATTCACCAACAAAATTTGCATAAAAATTAAGATAAATTATATAAATATGTTACAGGTTTGTTACTAAAAATCAGAATCTTTCAACAACAAAAAAATATGAAGTGCATAAAATTTGTCACACAAAAACGTTCACATTAAAAAAAAAATGTCCAGACCAACATCTGGCAGCCAAACAAAGCTTATTAGTATAGTAGGAAGATTGAAAGTAACCCCATTACAGAAAATTGGCTGTGCTATGACCACTTATGAAAAAAAAATCCTATTGTTCTGCAGAAGAAATTGATTGTAACTAAAATGTGTGTGTGTCTGTGAATTCATGCAGGATTCCACATGTGGCAGGGTGCCGGGCACCAGTGGGATGAGTCTGGTTGTGACACCTCTCAGACTTGAGCAAATGAATCTCTCTTCTTTTCTTGCCAACTTTACTCCTGACAATCTCACAACACACTCCTGGGGCAGACTAAAGGCGGCACTTTCCCTGCATAAGAAAAAAACTGGTATGTTTTTTATAAGAAACATGTTAGCACCCAGCAGTGATAAACACATCTTTGATTCATACACAAAACTCAAATTTTGAAGAGTTCTGTTACCATATAAAAAGTGTATGGCTTTAAAAATGTTGTACACAAGTTTTTGACTTATCTAAGCATAAAAATGGCATAATGTGCTTGCAGATATTTAGGAAATATGCTAAGTAAACACTTGTTTTTATAAAAAACAATGCTAAAGTCATACTAATGCTAGAGAATACAACTCTCCTTTGAAAATGTGCTTACCATGTCTGAATGCCTATCTTTTAGTCTTTATAATCCGCCCACTACCAGATCACCCAATTATAATTTAGCACACTGGGTTGCCTTGGTGAAAAACAACGAATTTCATTTCAGTCTTGAAGGCTGCATCAGTGTATGCAGGTGACCATGAGATAGCAGCAGCTTCCGAAATGAGAGCCAAATTCAGAGTTTTTAATTAGCAAATAATATAATTATTACAAACATAAACATTAGCAGAGCAGCTTGCATTGTAACACTGTGTCTTAACAACACGCGACATGACAAGATTTGCAGTTGCATTGCAATTTGGCTGTCCGCTCCAGATGCAACATGACAGAAATATTTAAATAGTGCCATTCAGAAGCATTTAGAATCTAATAAATACATAAAATCTTTTTTTTTTACATTATTAAAAGTATATGTTGAGTGACTGATATTTGTAGATTTGCATCAAGGCAGCTCTAGAGTTCTATTTCACTATTTCAAGTATATCTAAGAGAAATTGCATTCAGTATTGCAGTAATCTGCTGCATTTAGTATGGCAATAAATGTCACGTAAAATAGTGTTTAAACTAGGGCTGCTCAATATATTGTTTCAGCATCAATATCACAATGTGTGAATCTGCAATAATCACATCGCAGGTCCATAAAACACTTTTCCACTTGTGTGATTTAAGTCGTTGCGAAGATAACTAATCTAATATGAACGTTTTATTTGGAGGGTTTTTTTAAGGCTTGTGACTGTAAGAGTTTAATTAAATTTAAACTAATTGGGCACAAGAAATTCTAAGATTTACTGCTTTAACAAAGATAAGTTGTTTAAATATTTAATACAGTAAAAACTGTCACTTTTTTTTACATATGATTATTGGATTTCTATAGTTTAATACTGAAAACCATAAAGTGTGGTTTATTTCATTTTTATCTTTGTTCTGTTGTTTTCATCTGTGCTTTAATATATTGTGAAATCATATTCATATTGCAATACATATGTGAAGAGACTTTCAACCAGCACAACAAAAAACGTTTCTGAAGACAATCCACTTTTGCATCTTGAATAAAAATTCTTGAATGACAATCTTACATACTTCACCTTTTAAGTGTTTGTAAATTGCTTGTGTGTGTGTGTGTGTGTGCGCGTGTGTGCGTGTGTGCGTGTGTGCGTGTGTGTGTGTGTGTGTTTTTCACAGCATTTCCCACCCCACGGCGCTTGGCTCAGTCTCACCTGAAGTCCCCTGGCATTGGATTTCCAGCAGACAACAGTCTAGACCTTTTTGCTTCACCTTTCTGCACACCATCCAGAATCAAAACTTCACAGATGCTCCAGTCCACTATGAACACCCCCATGGTAATAACTCAAGAGTTTTGCATTCTCTCTTTGTCACTAATAAACAAGTATTTGAAAGTCCAGGTCAAATTCAGCTAACAGTTTTTCTTTGTCTGTGATCCAGACCACATTTGACGAGGATATCAGTGATGCAGAAAAGGTATATCTGGAATGTCAGCAGAGCGGCCCACTTTCGTTTAGTGACTGCATCCCTCCTGCTCGCATGAAGTACCTCAATAAAATTGGTGAAGGGACATTTGGAGAGGTCTTCTCAACTATAAATGATTCCAATGAGAGTGTTGCTCTCAAAGTAAGTGTACAATTTTGTAGTAATATACAATTTCATGATGTAGTATAGTAACTTGTGTCTGCCACATCAAAGGATAAATACAAACTTGAATTGTGAACTTCTCTATAAATGTAAACAAAAGTCTGGACACTGATTTGAAACCACACACAAATTCACAAAATATAATTCTGTAGATCATCCCAGTAGAAGGCAGTCAGCAGGTCAATGGTGAATATCAGAAAACATTTGGTGAAATCCTTCATGAAATCATCATTTCCAAGTAGGACATCAGGCATTGATAAACAAATATATTTTACAATTTGATGTTGTCTCAATTTTCTAATTCATCTAAAATGTTCTTACAGAGAGCTGAGCAGCCTTAACCTGAAGGACTTTAACAAGTCAGATGGTTTCATTGGACTTAACAAGTATGACTTACTTATTCATTCCTCTCTTTAGCTAACTCAATTGAAAAGTTAGGGGATTGAAAGTATGACAATGTTATGTAGTGTTAAGAATGCACACACAAGTTTCATTTTCCTTTATGGGTGAGCTGTTAATTTACCTTTCAGCCTACATTGTGTCCGTGGATGTTATCCTGAAGCTCTGCTTAAAGCATGGGACAAGTTTGACCATCACAAAGGATCAGAGAACGATCGACCTGGTAAGTAAAATTAACAAAAAAAGGCTATGCAATTCTATCTTGATATTTACTGTCCGTTAATGTTTGTACAGATTTCTTTGATGACGAACAGCTGTTTTTAATCCTGGAGTTTGAATTTGGAGGAAGTGATCTAGAAAACATGAATGGCAAGGTACATGTGCACATAGTTTCCCTTTTATAGACAGACTTCATTATGTAATGGATAATCAGTGGTTTGGCATGTTAAAGGATTTTAAATGCATGACGTGGAGGTGAATAACTGACTGGCGCATTAGCGGAGGCCTCCGCAAAGTGCATTAAAAAAAATTTTAATGCACGGGAAGCCGTTGCTTATTTCATTGTCATTTGCTAAGTTCTAGACAAGTTAAAATTAGTTTGGCTCTTTATATAGCAAAATATATGACTGCATTTTCATCAGTTATGTTAGCTCTAGTTTCCATTGAATCAGCAGTGACGGACAGAGAGAGAAAGAGAGGGAGTGTGGCTGAGCCTGCGAGAGAGGTCATGTGTTTGCATGTAAATGACAGACATCTAACAGGTGTTGTTTCTGAACTTTCAACTTAATGCTGTGAAAGCTAGCACAATTCATAATTTACCCAATAAATAAATAAAAATCTTATTAAAAGGACCAGATCATTTACATTTTTTTTTCAATACATTTAACAAGTTGAACTCTTAACGCATCAACACACCTAAGACACACAACTGGCAAAAAGATTAATTTCATGCTCAAAATCACACATTGTAATCGAAACCCCAAAACAAATTTTCAAAATACAGTAATAAATTAACACAATACACCATGTCTAACAAAACACTGCAAACATGTTTCAAAATCAAATAATTATTCAAAACACTAACACGTGTTCTCTTCCAACAAGAACATTTAGTCAGTCATAACACATTGACAAAAAAAACACTATCATCAGCTGAAATGACAGAAACTGCATTATTTTATGTGTTAGGTCTGCCCTTATATTTGTAGTCTCTACATTTTTGTTTTGTTGGGTTTAGTAAAATGCTGCAGAAATTCTATACAAAAAAAATAACGACCATATCAGGGTAGCTTTATAAAATTTACAGTTTGTCAAAAAAATTAATAATATAGACACAGAATTGCTGCAGTACAGACTTTATTTGCAAAAGGACATTACTGCAAGATATACAAACAAAAAAAGCACAACCATCCACATCACACCTGATGTCTTCTCTGGCAAGGCATTATGAGCAGAGTTCTCTTGTTTCTTTTCCACACAAGATCAGCCCAAAGAGTCTTTTAGAACATTTGATCATGTGATTGGAAAAACCTGAGTGTGGTTCCTAGATGAGAATCTGCTGTGATTTATGCATTTACATAACTGCAATAAGCTGTTTGTCATTGGCAATGGAATAAAATACAGGGAATATATTTATGTTTCAATTCACAATATGAACAGCTGTTCACTTATACTTTAGCCTATATAAGTTCTGTTTAGAACATGATGTTATCTGTTTTGACATACAGTGTAAAAGCATTTGTAAATTTTACTGTAAAATGACATTGTTTTGGTCTTGGTTGAGCTTGTGTGTAAAAGAAGTTTAAGCATTTGAAATTTGTGTTAACTGTATGCATTTTGTTTCCAAGCAACAAAAAATGTGTAAATTGTATAGCCATCAAAGACGAATGTTGTGCTAACTGTGTTAAGACTTTAGGAAACTTGTTAAATGTATTGAAAAAAAAGTTTCGTAGCGATTTTGTAAAAAAAAAACAAAAAAAAAAAACAACTGTAATCTAGATAATGAAATTCTAGATTTCCGAGCTGCCTACACTTTATTTTGTTTTAAAATTTTACCCTGTGTATATATGCTTTTATTTCTATTAATTTGTTTGACAAATATGTTTGAAAATGGAAAGTAATTAAATTAGGTTTCTAATATAAAACAATAATATAGGGCATATGCACAGCTAATGTTTTTTTCCTTACCAATAAACGTCCGGTAACGATTAATGTGACTTTTTATCAAAATGATATGGTTCCTTTTACAGCATCAATGTTGTAATGTAAATAAAACAATCAGTTAAATATACTTAAGCATTCAATTAGTTGTTCAAGTGTGAAACGAGATGAAAAGCCACACACACAGTCATGAACAGCAGGCAAGCACAATAACTCCCTTTGAAAATACTGGAAAAAAAAAGGTTTGAATTTTTTAAAGACGTATAGTAAGAAAATGGGATTTAATGCAATGCTAATTGTCCGGTTTGAGACCTACTTTATATCCTATATCAATCAGGCAGTGAGGATTGTTAAATTTGAAAAGAAAATATGAACGTTAATTGCTGCATTTTTTTATTTAATTACATTTTTTATAAATGCATATAGTTGACCGGAAGCGCTTTAACTGGGTTACTAAACCCTTATGCCTTCTGCATATACCCTATTGACCGGAATGCAAAAGGATCGATCACAGGCTTGGCTGCATTCCTGAATGTTGCTTTAAATAGAATAAAATGATTAAAAACACAAAGACTATACACATAAAATAAAACATTCATAAAGCTGTATCTTATGAAAAACAGAAATCTCACTGGTTCAGCATGTTGAGCCGCCTTGTTACCAAAAATAACTATGTGACTTTTGTTATTTTCCTTTAATTCCCGTGTGCACAACTCTTAAAATAAAATTGTTGCATAGTGTTGAAGTACAGTACATTGCTGTAGCATTTAATATGCCATACATGAGCTGTATTTTTACAAACAAAAAAATCTCAATTACAACATGTTCCTAGAAAACCCTCTCTTCATGAACGTAAAGTAAATAGGTATACAATAAACAATCAAATATATGACTCACATCTGGACCAAAAAGCTGCAAGTGAACTTTGCAAATGTGTGACAGCTGCTTCAAAAAGAGCGTTCATTATTTGTCTGTTTGAGGATGTATTTTGGATAAATTGCTTGAAACTGTTATTGCTTTCATAATAGTTTGTTAGTAAAATAAGTATTAATTGAGAGAAAATGACAGTAATTCAATGTTAGACTTAAGGGAAAATGTGCCATCAAAGTTTTTCCCTGGGTTACTACAGATGTTTACAGTTATTATATACAGTTGAAGTAAAAAATACCCTTCCTGTGTTTAATCAAGAGGATAGTTTTTTTTCCCCAACATATTAAGCATAATAGTTTTCATAACTAATTTCTAATTTCTAACTTTTTTTACCATGGTGACAGTGCAGTACATACAATTATTTTTTCTACTTATTTTGCAAGATGCTAGTATTCCCCTTAAAGATAAATTTAAAGGTTTAACTAGGTGAACTAGGCAAGTTAGGTAATTCATTTGACAACAGGGGTTTGTTCTGTAGACAGTTGAAAAAAATATTTCTCAAGGGTGCTAACAATATTTAAAATGTTCTTTTTATTATTATTATTATTATTATTATAAAAAATGTTCTTATTCCAGTCAAACTAAAAGAAACTACCTTTTTCAGAAGGCAAATACTGTGAATTGAGAAAATGTCTGTTAAACATCACAAAAATATTTGAAAAAAATATTCACAGAAGGGTTAAGAATTTTAACTTTACAAATTACAAAAATGTAATTTTTACATAAATATACTGTTAAAGCGCTGGAAAACTTTGGAAATACATCTGAAAAGTGCTTGAAACATTAAATTTAAAGGGCACCTATGGTGAAAAATCTACTTCTCAAACTGTTTGGACAGACATATGTGAAGGTATAGTGAGTGTATAGACCATCATATTGGGGTGATTATAAACACACCCAGTCCTTTTTTTTTTTTTTTTTTTTTTTTTTTCAATTTTACAACATAAAAACGGTGGACCAATTGAAGCGGTTTTGAGACCGACTTGATGTAGGAGTGCGGTCCCCCTTCCCGTCCACCGAATTGATTGACAGCTGCATATTAACATGTCTCTGTAGTAACGTGTATAATCATATCAACAAAACAGGACGTGTGCAAAGCAACCGGGAATAAAAGGTCTGTTCAGTTTGCTAGGATCATCAATCATTATCAAATGTGATCAAGAGAGTTTTACAAGTTTAAAATGTTTTAAAACCGTGCATGTTTGTAATAAATTACAGCAGTTTACTTCAGATTTACTTATCACCACAGCCCCATGTCAGTACAATTATAAAAGAAGACGCTTCGGTTTGTGGACGTTTAATCAGGTTTATTTTGTACATTAACATAACAGATATCCATACAGCAGTGGATATTAACCTGTATCCTGTCACATTTGCAAAAAGAGTGCAAAGCTAAACGCGGTGTGTGTGTGTCTATCTGCGTTTGTGCGTGAACTTTGTAACAACATTGTGTGACTCATCGTTGCAACTCTACAACATATGCATCAAATACTCCTTGGTAAAGACCTTACTGTAGTATTTCTCACAAACGTTACGTGAGATCTGCTTCTTTTTTGTCTGTCTGTTATCTGACGCAGCCGAGGGCGGAGATTAAGGCACATTGACAGGCACATGGAAACGGTGGGCGTGACGGACTAGCCTTAAAGGAGCAGAACACAAAAAACGCTACCTGCTTCTCAGAGCTATAAAATACAAACTTATGAAAGGTATAATAAAAAATCTGATGTTTTGAGCTGAAACTTTACAGACACATTCTGGAGACACAAAAGACTTATCTTAAATCTGGAAAAAGGGGTAACCTAGGTGCCCTTTAACTTTGAAAAATGTGTAAGAACCCTGTTTACTATACCTGCAGGTGGCAGTAGTCTGTATTGTCATTCCACAACAGGAATTCGGAACTGGTTATATACATATACAAAGCAGCATATATGCACCGTTTTTAACAGTACTTCTCAATCAACCCAAGTGGATCTGCAAATATGTCTGATTATTTAATAATCCAGATTATCTGCAAATAATTAAGAAATACAACAAAATGCAGCATGTTGTGTATGGAACAGCCTGACAGATGCTTATTATTGATAGCCGAAGCTTCCCAACAATCAACCATTGGATTGATGTGTCCAGGACCTGGTTGCATGAAATTCCTTAATAATTAATTAAATTCATGAGGCAAGGTATTTCACCAGGAGAATTGAGAATGAATTTGCCAGTTTACATTTCACTGTAGTCTCATGGCAATGAATGCAGCTGTAGTTATTAAGGTTCCAGTATCTCAGCATCTCCCATAAACAGGAAGTGACAAACCTCAAAACCACAGTTGTATTAATTTATTTTGCTACAAACTGAAAAACATTAATCTGTAACCCATCAATCTCTCATTTGCGCAAATACGTATTGAGTTTGTTTTGGAGCAATTTAATAATTGCTTTGTTTTTTTTACTGCTTATATTCTGAGTTTAAGTTGACTCAAGGGAGCTGTCTGTGTCCTTTAAGTGTATTAAGGTGAAATGGATGCTAAGGACTTTGTAGCAGCATTTAAGGGAACACTTAGATAATAAAGGAGGTTCCTTAATACTTCTTTTACTTCCCTTCTCTACTTTCATTCCAGTTTATCCAAATGAATCTTAATACCTGGTGTAAACAAGGCTCTACGCTCTTGTTGCTGTAAAGCCATAAGACTTCCAATCATCTTTAAAATACTTTAAGATACTTTAACAAATCTTGATTTTTCCCTTTCCATTGCAATTTCTGCCCACCCAAAATTTAAAGACATGTATAAAAGATATCTATATATACATATATCTATATATATCCTATAGTTTAATCTGAATCATCTAATAACACACAAGAGCTTGGAGTTGCACTTCATGATTTCCTTTTTAGACATTTTGGGGCAGATTTACTTACTGCTTGCCTCAGCACAAATGGTCTTTTGTTGTTAAAACAGTACTGTCCACATTTACTAGCAGCTGCTATGACTAAACTGCTCTGAAAAGGTGTGGATACTTATTTTGTGCCTTTTGGATCACATCATCCAGACATATTGCTTGCCAAGCAAGGTCGTTTTGAATTTACTATAAGAATTAAAGTTGGATCCCACAACTAAAAAAGTTATGCATTAGCAGGTCTGCCAAACTTCTTGCAGCCTTTCGTTTTTGTCCACTTGTTCTTTTAAATATCTTTTCGACATTTTCAGCTGCTCTATCCATGGTCCTGAAGACACTGATGGAAATTGTGCATATACACATAACTGTGTTCTATAAACAATTATGGTGCTTCACCAGGGTGTAAAAAGGCAAATAGTTGAGCATGTGGATGCTGTTGTGAAAACTTTCATTTTTGCATGTAAAAGGTGAAAATGCTTTTTATATAATTACTGGCTAGCTGACGTGTGGTTGCAAAGTTATAGGTCACAATATGTAAAAAAAAAGCATGGCCAAAGTCTATATGATGATCAGTGGGCATAAGTAGATCTTATCAAATTTTGTAATTGAAACCTCAACTGCAGTTAACTTGACGACAATCATTATTGGTTCTGGCATGTTGAATTTTGTTGGAATGTGATTTCAATTGAAGGACAGATATCACATGTTCCATTAAAAATATCTTGATTTATGTTTTAGTAATAACCCAAAGTGGTCCATATTTACAATAACAATGTTGAGTAAACAATGAAAGTTGGGATTTTAAATAAACTATCCTATCACTGTAATATCTGATAATATGTTGGCTGTCCATATATTTTGAGTTCAAATATATAATTGTGATACGATTTATTTTTGTTTTATTGCAGTTGTCCTCTATGGCCCAGGCCAAAAGTGTGCTACATCAAGTCACTGCATCTTTGGCTGTAGCCGAGCAAGCACTTTGCTTTGAACACAGGTACGTTTTGAAGATTTGGTGTAAAAGAATCAAATGTATACAAATTTTACTGTTCGTGCCGTCAACATAAGCTGATGCAAATGGAGTGTATTGACATTTCAGAGATCTTCATTGGGGGAACATACTGGTGAAGAACGTCAAGCACAAGCACAACGAGTTCATTCTGAATGGAACAGTACATGTCATAGAGACACGAGGGGTTCACGTCAATATTATTGACTACTCGCTCTCACGCCTGGAAATCGGTCAGTCAAAGACGCAACTCTTTCTGTTACACTTTTTTTTGGCACAAATATTTAAGTTTCATGTTTAAAGTATTCCGAATGTCACATTTATTAAATATTGGAGTTATTGTTTTCCAGCATTAAATGTATTCTGAGTATATACTCACCGGCCACTTTATTGGTTACACAGGTCCAACTGCTCGTTAACGCAAATTTCTAAACAACCAATCACACGGCAGCAACTCGATGAATTTAGGCATGTGGACATGTGCTGTTTCTCAATATGCGTTCTTGCGTCCTCGTGTAACATCATCAACTGCCAAAGTTCAGTTTTAATACTCAAGAACGGAGGACGTGTGAAACTTCCCAGATGTGTTCTTGATATCGAGGACGCATGAATGCAGACATGAGCACCAAACTCGCTCTAGAAGTCCCAGAAGTCATTGCGACTGAAGGTGAGAAGTGCAGCATTTTATATAGGTTTATTATTAAAGTTTAGGGATATAACTTATTTATCTCAGGAGTTCCCCTAAATGAAACGGTGAATACAAACATTACCAAGAAAATCTTAATAAAGTAATAAACACATTAAGAGTGTTTATTTGCAAAAATTTGTATTAAGATCAGTTTATTTGTATTGTGCAACGTATATTTGTACAGTATTTATGCAAAGTTTATATTTTGAAAAGGGGAAAAACAATAAATCGTATGAATGTTGTAATGTTTAAATTTTTCATTAAAAATGCATGAAGGTCATGTGACCATCAGGAAGCACGCAGTATCTCATTTCTCAGAGGACGCGTTCCCTGTTCTCGTGTCTCCTGAGTTCGTTCTTCCAGGGTGACTTGGCAAGATCGGTCTTCACAAGAACGCAAGTTTGTTCTCTGCTTTCTTGGAATTGAGAAACAGCCATGGTCAAGATGATCTGCTGCAGTTCAAACCGAGCATCAGAATGGGGAGTTACTTTGAACGTGTCATAGTTGTTGGTGCTGGACGGGCTGGTCTGACTATTTCAGAAACTGCTGATCCACTGGGATAGTTATGCACAACCATCTGTAGGTGTGGGGGATAATTTTTTGGCACACTTTGGGCCAATTAATACCACTTGAACATCACGTTAACACCACAGCCTACCTGAATATTGTTGCTGATTATGTCCATCCTTTTATGACCAAAGTGTACCCATCTTCTGATGGCTACTTTCAGTAGGATAACACACCATGTCATAAAGCACAAATTATCTTAACTGGTTTCTTGAACATGACAATGTGTTCTCTGTATTCATGGCCTCCATAGTCACCAGTCTCAATCTGATAGAGCACCTTTGGGATGTGGTGGAACAGAAGATTTGCATCATGGATGTGCAGCTGAAAAATCTGCAGCAACAGCGTGATGCTATTATGTCAATATGGACCAAAATCTCTGAGCAATATTTCCAGTACCTTATTGAATCTATGCCATGAAGGATAAAGGCAGTTCTGCAGGCAAAAGGAGGTCCAACCCGGTACTAGTAATAAAGTGCCGGTGAGTGTACACTACAGTATAGGCCCTAATATCAATCAAGCGATTCAAAAATAAACCATGTATGTCATTTCAAGCAGAATTTGACCAGGAATTTCATTTGGAATTTGTTCAGTTTGCCTTTAAGTATGCTGTTTACAATTTGGGTCAGTTTACTTATCTTTACTTATCACTTATCTCTTAACCTTTTAACATAAGCGCTGGAGCAACCTTTTTTTTTTTTAAACTTATTCATTCTTGGACTTCTATTTTGAATTGGTTTAGCTTTACAAAATGATCTGTGTTGGTGACTGCTGTTTTTCATATTTAAAATGGAATTTATAAACACTTGTTTGTATTTAAACTATTTGAAAGATTGTGAAACTTGTTTACGTCACTGATCACTTTGTAATATGATTCACCATTAAGAAGCGCTAAAAACAAGTGAATAAACTTGTGAAAAGTGCTGATCAGAAAAGAGTCAATTCAACAACAGTGTTAGGAAAAGACTACAAAAATGGTACAAACTAATTCTATGTATAATTTGATAGTGTAATGTGTTAATATTCAATCCAGTTAGCAACTTATCTGATGACAGTTACAGTTTTTCTCAGTCGTTTTGGTGCATTTCTCACAACACTATTTACATTTGCACAACAGTTAATGCATTTCTCAAAACAATTAGTCATTTGTGCACATCATAGTAGCGGTTTCTCATTCCTTCCAGCAAACTGCAAATGCTTTTGGACATGCATCAATTGCTTTCATACAACTCTCTGCTGTTTGTAGCATTATCATTTGCTTATGTCATGTCAAGTCAAAATGAACTAAACTTGTGGATGCTGAATAGTCATGCCATACAAAACTAATAGTTCTCATTTCATTACTTGAGTCATTACATACAAAAATGTTGAACTTGTTGTCTCAATCTGTCAAGCAAATTTTATAAAAAATGTAAATCTTTTTTTTCCCTCAATGTCTCCTAAATTGAACAATTTCCTGAATGAATTACAGAGCTGTGTATGTTGTAGGTTCAGTTCCAATATGTACTGCAGTATTGTCTACAGTTGTACAAAGCTCTACCCAAAGGAAGTTTATGTTTGTTGTAAATAAGGGTGTGTTTATTATTTTGCTCGATGCTGTGAAAAATTTAGAATTGCAAAGTGTGTCTTGTACTCCGATACTTCACTAAATGCAGTGATGTCTAACTTTACTGCAGTTAGTCTTGAGCATTTTCAGAAAGTGTCACCAAAATGTTTTGCATTGGAAAAATGTACAGAGTAAAGTGTCATAATGAAAACATGACAAAGCCATTTGACTATCTTGTTCATAAACAATGGTGTCAGGACTTTTCATCTTGATGACACTGACACTTTCATTGACATGAATACTTGCTTTTGAGGAATAAGATATCCATTTTGAGCAAGTGACACGCTTTGCAAGTTATCAACTACGTTTTGCAGTTTGTACTAATTGTTTTGAGAAATGTTGTGCAAATGTAAATAGTGTTGTGATAAATGCACCAAAGCCACTGAGAAAAACTGTAATCTCGTATTTATGTTAAACTTTGTTAACAGTTATTAATGCTAACTTAATGTTTATGACTATAACAATTTCTTTTAAACTGTTTAGACATGGTTTAAGTTAAGGTGAAGGAGTTGAACGAGCTGTGAACTTGATATAAATGGTAACATGTTTGCAAACCCTTTTTTGTCTCCCTTTTAGATGGACTGACAGTATCATGCGACATATCTTCCGATGAGGAGTTGTTTATGGGTCAGGGAGATTATCAGTTTGAAATCTACCGTCTAATGAAGAAAGAAAACAAGTGTGTGCTTTAGCCTCAAACTAAAACATTTTCAAAATTCCTCCATTCTTAATTCTGCATTTATGATGATTTTTTGTTTTTCCCCCATTCTCTCTGTTTCAGAAACTGTTGGTCAGCGTATAATCCTCATTCCAACGTGCTGTGGCTGCACTATCTGGCTGATAAACTTTTGAGCATGAATTACAGGAACAAAACCCAGTCCAGCCAGCAGAGGACACTGAAGAGTGCCCTCAATGCTTTTAAGTCAGAGATAATGAATTATCCATCAGCTACCGAAGCTCTTATGAAATGCAGTTTCTTTCAGTGAAACGGCTGTTTTAATTCCCACAGTAAATAGACCTGTATATTTAGAATGATCAATCCAGGGCAAATAGAATGTTTTACTATTTTGTAAAAATATATTAAGAAACAAATAAAGAAAATGCAATCATGCAATTAAAAAAATTAATTTATTGATACACATCTTGACATAGTAACACTTTTGGCATAGTACGGCAAAACCAGCTATTCTTGCATTCTCTTTTAGTTAGGAAAAGTTTCAGCATTCCACACCACATTTCTAGCAATCCAAACTTGGCAGTTCATTCTATAAATGAATAGATGTCCATGTTGGATTTGATGCAGAATTGTTCAGGAATTTTTAGACCTTGTATGATCGCCTTTGTGCTGGAGGCATAATGTGCAAGGAGAGAACACAAGTGATACATCAATAATGGAAGCCTCTGCACATTAACATTCTTTTTTTTTTTTAGCTCTTTGACATTCACCCTCTCCGTAATCTGTGTCCTGTTGTCCTTCACTGTTCTGATGATTGGTTGTGTGCATAATCTCTTGATTTTGTAACATTTTAAGACATTGGGCCTGTGTGCTGCTGCTGTTGTTGAACAAGGTAAAATGAGATGCATCCTGTAGAAAAGCTTATTTGGTGTTAGCTTGCAGTTGAGAGTAATTATGCACAAAAAGGAGACTTTGGTGAGCCTGTTGTCAAAATGTTCAGTGGGACCTCAGAATGAGAAATATTTGGTGAACCACTCCTGTTTTTGAGGGTCTTGTCCATCAGGCCCTGTTTCAATAACCCTCTGCTCAGCAGGAGTCCTAAAGCACAAGATTATTACATGTTAAAAAATTGTCAAGGGTATAAAACAAAACAATAACATCTTTTTATTTTAATCTTTTCATAAGACCACAGCTTAGATTGTAGCAGACACTTATCTCTTAACCTTTTAACATAAGCGCTGGTGCAACCATTTTTTTTTACTTGGACTTCTATTTTGAATTGGTTTAGCTTTACAAAATGATCTGTGTTGGTGACTGCTGTTTTTCATATTTAAAATGGAATTTATAAACACTTGTTTGTATTTAAACTATTTGAAAGATTGTGAAACTTGTTTACGTCACTGATCACTTTGTAATATGATTCACCATTTAGAAGCGCTAAAAACAGGTGAATAAACTTGTGAAAAGTGCTGATCAGAAAAGAGTCAATTCAACAACAGTGTTAGGAAAAGACTACAAAAATGGTACAAACTAATTCTATGTATAATTTGATAGTGTAATGTGTTAATATTAAATCCAGTTAGCAACTTATCTGATGACAGTTACAGTTTTTCTCAGTCGTTTTAGTGTGTTTCTCACAACACTATTTACATTTGCACAACAGTTAATGCATTTCTCAAAACAATTAGTCATTTGTGCACATCATAGTAGCGGTTTCTCATTCCTTCAAGCAAACTGCAAATGCTTTTGGACATGCATCAATTGCTTTCATACAACTCTCTGCTGTTTGTAGCATTATCATTTGCTTATGTCATGTCAAGTCAAAACTAACTAAGCTTGTGGATGCTGAGTAGTCATTCCATATAAAACTAATAGTCCTCATTTCATTACTTGAGTCATTACATACAAAAATGTTGAACTTGTTGTCTCAGTCTGTCAAGCAAATTTTATAAAAAATGTAAATCTTTTTTTTCCCTCAATGTCTCCTAAATTGAACAATTTCATCAATGAATTACAGACCTGTGTATGTTGTAGGTTTAGTTCCAATATGTACTGCAGTATTGTTTACAGTTGTGCACAGCTCTACCCAAAGGGAGTTTATGTTTGTTGTAAATAATGGTGTGTTTATGCTTTTGAACAATTCTGTGAATAAATTAGAATTTCAAAGAGCCAATGCAGTAAACAAGTGAAACATACATATTCAGTGTCTTGTACTCAGATACCTCACTAAATGCAGTGATGTCTAACTTTACTGTAGTTTTCAAATGGCTGTGCAAGTAGTATATAGTGCTATCTTGAGCATTTTCAGGACGATTTTCAGGAAAATCTGACTTTTTTGCATTGTAAAAAATGTACAGAGTAAAGTGTCATAATGAAAACATGACAAAGCCATTTGACTATCTTGTTCATAAACAATGGTGTCAGGACTTTTCATCTTGATGACACTGACACTTTCATTGACATGAATACTTGCTTTTGAGGAATGAGCTCTCCATTTTGAGCAAGTGACACGCTTTGCAGGTTATCCGCTAGGTTTTGCAGTTTGTATTAATTGTTTTGAGAAATGCATTAACTGTTGTGCAAATGTAAATAGTGTTGTGAGAAATGCACCAAAGCGACTGAGAAAAACTAATATAAAGTGTCTGTATGATGTTTTTTCATTAAATTTAAGGGCTTGTTTTTTGCTTGCTTTATCAACGCTTGGTTAATCAAACCAATAGAAACCGTTAGGATTTAAAAACAGTAGCAAAATTGAATGGCAGTTTGGTGCACACTCAAAACATTATTTCACAAAGCAGTGTTTTTGTCCGTGCCTCTAAGCAACTCTGAAAGTGTGCTGATTACCTAATGTGCTGGTTGTAGTTGATTTTAAGCTGGGGCTGATGACGCAGCTCTTGTGATGATGGACGGTTGTGTCTGACAGAGGCTCTGTGTTCAGCATGAGGGGAGGTGGGTGTGTGTGTCCTGGTTAGTGGGGTCCCTCTTCCACTCTGTTCCAGACTGGGTAATACACGCTCTATAACTGGTGAGCATTTGGCCTTGGGTGACCCCCCATCATATGAGCAGAGATTTGGGATGCTAGCATCCTCAACTGTCTTTTTCTGTGAAAAAAAGATTCATATTACAACAGCTTAATGCCAAAGACTTTAGACATAGAAAGTTCTAACATATTTTGAATAAACGAAAGAAAGTGCAATCTATATGATGATCCCAATTTTTAAATTAAAGCCAATATCCAGCTGGTAAAGTTATAAGCTCTTGGATGAAGTGTGTGCATTTATAAAGGGTTCCCAAGAGTCAGGGAATTTCTGTAATATGGAATTTGAAATGGTTTATTCCAGACATTGAAAGACAGTTAAATATCCAAGTCATGGAATGTCAGGGATTTTCCATTGCCACTTAAAACTTTGATTTTGCCTCTAAAATTGTATGTGGTTTTTCTATACCATACAGTGCATCCGGAAATTATTTAATATTCATAGCGCTTCACTTTTTCCACATTTTTTGTTACAGCCTTATTCCAAAATGGATTAAATTCATTTATTTCCTCAAAATTCTACACACAATACCCCATAATGACAATGTGAAAAAAGATTTTTTTGAAATTGTTGCACATTTATAAAAAATTAAAAAACTGAAAAATCACATGTACATCAGTATTCACAGCCTTTGCCGTGAAGCTCAAATTGAGCTCAGGTACATTCTGTTTCCACTGATCATTCTTGAGATGTTTCAGCTGCTTAATTGGAGTTCACCTGTGGTCAATTCAGTTGATTGGACATGATTTGAAAAGGCATACACCTGTCTATATAAGGTCCCAGGGTTGACAGTGCATGTCAAAGCACAAACCAAGCATGAACACAAAGGAATTGTCTGTAGACCTCAGAGACAGGATTGTCTCGAGGCACAAGGCTGGGGAAGGTTACAGAAAAGATTCTGCTGCTCTTAAAGTTCCAATGAGCACAGTGACCTCCATCATCCGTAAGTGGAAAATGTTTGGAACCACCAGGACTCTTCCTAGAGCTGGCCGGCCATCTAAGCTGAGTGATAGGGGGAGAAGGGCTTTAGTGACCATCGGGTTAATGATCACCTCCCTGACTCTGTCTGAGCTCCAGCATTTTTCTGTGGAGAGAGGAGAATCTTACAGAAGGACAACCATCTGTGCAGCAATCCACCAATCAGGCCTGTATGGTAGAGTGGCCAGAAGGAAGCAACTCCCCACCTGGAACTTGCCAAAAGCACCTGTAGGACTCTCAGACCATAAAAAACTAAATTCTCTGGTCTGATGAGACTAAAATTGAACTACTTGGAGTGAATGCCAGACATTACGTTTGGAGAAAACCAGGCACCGCTCATAACCAGGCTAATGCCATCCCTACAGTAAAGCTTGGTGATGGCAGCATCTTGCTGTGATGTTTTTCAGCAGCAGGAACTGGAAGACTAGTCAGGATAGAGGAAAATATTAATAAAGCAATGTACAGACATCCTGAATGATGTTTCACAGTGTTCTTGACCTCAGACTTGGGCGACGGTTCATTTTCCAGGAGGACAATGACCCAAAGCACACCGCCAAAATATCAATGGAGTGGCTTTACAACATCTCAGTTAAAGTCCTTGAGTGGCCCAGCCAGAGCCCAGACCTAAATCCTATCGAACATCTCTGGAGAGATCTGAAAATGGCTGTACATCACTGCTTCCCATCCAACCTGATAGAGCTTGAGAGGTACTGGAAAGAGGAATGGACAAAAATTCCCAAAGACAGGTGTGCCAAGCTTGTGGCATCATATTCAAGACTTGAGGCTGTAATTGCTGCCAAAGGTGCATCAACAAAGTATTGAGCAAAGGCTGTGAAAACTGATGTACATGTGATTTTTCAGGATTTTTTTTATTTATAAATTTGTAACAATTTCAAAAACTCTTTTTTCACATTGCCATTATGGGGTATTGTGTGAAGAGTTTTGAGGAAATAAATTAATTAAATTCATTTTGGAATAAGGCTGTAACAAAAATGTGGAAAAGTGAAGCACTATGAATACTTTCTGGATGCACTGTATTTGTGACCACTTCAAAAACTGGCTGTTAAAGAGTTTAGTTAATAGCTAAATGTACCGTTTATAACATTACTTTTTTTTTTTTGTAATTATTTTTGATTATTTTAAAAATCTGATGTAAATTATTCATTGTTGCTCTCGTAGCGGCTATTAGAGTAATGCAAAATGATAGGGCTTGAAGTAGGAAATCTGTTTATACCTTCATGTTAGGTGTAAGGGTTCCTGCTTGTGTCCTAGATTCATGAGGCTTCAGTATTTCATCACTGCACAGAGGTGGATGCTGGGAAAGCTGGTGGAGGTCTTCCTGAAATAGAGAAATACTGGGCTAATGAGATAGAAAAGAGTCAGTATCCTGTGGTTTGAGTGTTTGCGTGTCTAACCACTAAATTTTTGATGAGTTGGTCTCTCTCGCTTAGCTTGTCCTGTAGTTTAGCAATGGTATGCAGGTCTTCTACTCTCCTTTTCCCTCTTTCTTCTCTTTCTCTCAACCTAAAAGTAAAATAAAATAAAAAAAATGAGTAAACAAATATAAATTCAATAATATAATACAAATATCTTATTTGAACAAAATATACAGTGGAGATAAAAAATTATAAAATTTTTTAAAATTTCTAAACACTTTATAT
>CAIGQZ010032649.1:4283356-4304944 GCA_903798205.1 Danio tinwini | reverse complement strand
TGTGTGTGTGTGTGTGTGTGTGTGTGTGTGTGTGTGTGTGTGTGTGTTTGCTTTATTAAATCTTCTTACTGATTTATTTTATGTGATTGGGCTCATTGTCATATTGGCACTGACCTCTTGTGTTTTTGTTTATAGTCCTCCTGTTCCTCCCTTCGTGAGCTCAATGCATTTATTCGTTCTTTTAGATCTTCGTTCTCTCTTTTCAGCTCCTGAACCTCGCTGCTCTTCTCATCTAGCTGTCTCTCTAATGACTGTAAGCGGTTTTGCTGCTTCAGATCCTGGAAAAAAGACAGGAAGAGAGTCATGGGAAGAGACACCCCTTGAGTGGATGTAGAAGTGTGTGTCTATTTGGGTATGTGTGTACCTGCTGCAGGGCCATCATTTGTGTGTGTGTGTGTATTTCGTTCTGAAGGTCCTCGATCTGCTGCATGTGTCTCTGGGTGACCTGTCTCACCCACTCAGTATGCTGCTGGGTCAGCTCTGCCTTCTGCTTGTCTACACACACAAACATACAGGATGTCACATTAGATCAGACATGCTTACTCTCTGGCTTCACTCCTGCTTTACTTCAGGACTAGCCGGCACTAGATGGTACTATTGTGCAAAATACAATGCATGTTCTGTTAAGTTGTTGTTTTTAACACCTTTAACTTCCTATTATGGATAATATTGCTGATAGAACACACACACAAAAAAAAATCTGCAAAGTACAAAGACCATTCAGCAAGGTAAGTGGCTACTTAGGGCCCCAGGAAATCTGGGGGCTCCCAACAAATACCTAAAAGTTCCTATAAATAATATATATTATAGTTTTCTATTATATTTTGTAAGAAGATCTAACAAATGCATTTTTTAAATGTAATTATTACATTTGTGCAAATGTGCCCCTAACCCCCAATTATGGATCAGTGGAACATGGCATTAGTACATAGATATATACACTAGATATCGCATACGGACCCTGAGCTTGCGTAAATAGCCGCCACATTTGTACAGTGCTCCCAGCACAAATGTCATTTAACCGCACTAGTCAAGACCGTGTGCCAACGTGAACATGCTGGACTTTAGCGCTGTGTACAGGTGTAGTAACAAGCAAGGAAAGCAAAACAAAGCACAAAGGCAGAACATTTCATAGGGAAGATTTCGTTTTTTACGTTTTTATGTTATGAACTTTTGTGCTTAACAAGTATTGATGATAATACAGACACTTACTGCATTCACTATAAGACAAAATAGCACCAACTTGCACTAAATATTGGGCTTACGCTAGTTTTGTTGAATAAAATAAGCTAACAATGCAAAAAAAATATAACAACAAGATGCTGCGGTGTCAGAAACTTGTATTATTGTTGGCTAAGTGAACAAATCGTTTATAACGGAGATTCATTCACAAACGAATCGCTCCCTCTGTCAGAATTAGGAATGAGATCAAATCTAACAGGAGGGAGGATAATACATTTACATGCACACAAACACACACTCTGTCGGCAATGCCCATGCGGTCACTGATTCATCAATATAGAAAAATGATGTAAAATTATAATTTTTGTAATAAAAAAAAATTGCGTACTGACACCTGGGAAAACTCTCGATCATAGATATATATGTATATGTGTATATCTCTGGCTCTGGATGGCCACAGTCCTCCACTATAGCTTGGTCATTTCAAAGGAGCGCTACCCTGTACTAAAATGGCGGCTCTATTGACGCATTACTTCCAATAGACAACAACAGGGCAGGCGACATCTAATGTAAATATCTATGGCATTAGTAAAGCACCTGCTTCAGTTCAGTGGTTCGATTCATTTTCTTCATATTGTTTTTTTTCCACTAAGACAGCTAAAATCTCTGCTCTAATCCCTGTATTAAAAGTACACTCTAGCTCAATTCACTGTTTAGATGCTGGTTACAACCTGCAACTACTGTACAACACAAATAGCAAAAACTGAAACCTATGCATTATTACCTGTACTTTTACCCTTGTGTGCTGTTAGGGATGTTTTCATCCACTTGAGGTGATTTTGAATCTTAATTTGGCCACAACTTTCTCTGTGTTTCAGCAAATTGAATGATTTTAGGTGACAAATCTTATTTTAACATATTTTGGGAAAATGCTTTTGGTATGTTCGTGGCTGTATTTGCCTCATTGACTTCTTTTATAATGAATTTTTTTATCGTACAGTCATGACACTATATACGTAATCATGCATTCTTGATTGTTGCTGGTTTTCCCTGAAAGAAATTTACTGCAAGGCTGTAAATGTATGTAGATGTTTGTTTGTTTTTTTGCTGAATTAAGTGATGAATGAGTTATTGAGCTAAGTTACCAAAACTGCTTTGCTACTTAAATATTTTTGAAATCCATCTGTAAATATGTTAATTAATAGCATATTATGAATACATATTTCCATACGCCGCTATTCTTTTCTGGATGTTCTTGCAATTGAATAGGCTACATTTTAGTCATTTAATTAACATGAATTCTTATTCATATCCCTAACGACAGTTTATAGCTATAAAAACACATTATGGTATATTGATTCATATTTTTATTTATTTTAATGTATGTATTCTTCACAAACTATACTGACAAAACTTAAATCAGAGTTGTCAAAGCCCTGCAGCGTTTAGTTGCAACCATGCTTCAACACACTTGATTCAACACACTGCACCATTTTAACCCTAATTTTCACTCGCTGACAACGCCCTAAATAGGAGGCAAATATTCAGAGTGACGATCATACAATGATATGTGAATAATCAAAAAAGGTGATCATAGAGAGTTGCAGATGCACGTAAAATATTTGCCAAGCTAAATATCTGAACCTGTCTGCAATTTAAAGTCATGCTGTGATCACCTACAGCAAAAGATAGAAGAGGATAGGACAGCAGAGAGTTTTGGGAGCAGTTATAGACCACAATCTCAAAATACATTTTTAAATAATATTAAACAGAAAATAAAGAAGATACATTTGCTTGATAAGCCACAGCAGCAGCAGGATGTCAAATTATTTATTGATCTTTTTTCTTTCTTTGCACAATGCACAATCTGTTCCCTGCATTTCCCCATTTCCTCCTCTATTCTCTTTTCTTTTTTTTGCCATTAACCTGTATATTAGCGCACAGACCATTTGAATGATAAATTATTATACATGCTTATTGCAGGGTAGGCCAACTATTTCCAGTCTAGCCAGCGGTTTTAGATTATTTCCTCATCACTTCGTGTGTGTTTTTGCGTGTTGTCAGTAATAGAGTTTATATACTGTAGTCAAGCAGTGTGCATCCTCCTGTTGCTGATCCATCTGCAGTGTGAACACAGCAGCAACTGAATGCTACAGCAGATAGTCAAGCAGTGTGAAGGCCATGAAGATTCAACAATTTTGAAAGAAAACAGTGTGAACTGCTAAATGCTAAACTGTACAGAGCTGAGGCCCTCCAAGAACTCAGCTTGACACCAACTGTTTTAAATGATAAATGCCAACACATTGGTGTTTCATGTTACTAGAATTCTAATGTGTTACTAATTAGCTGTATTTATCTGTAGTGAGAAAGACTGTGTTCTTTGTTATTATGCTTGTGGTCTTAGCCTAGGATGCATAGGCAAACCATTGTCAAATACACTATTTGAAGAAATCCAATATATTACTTTCTTGGGTAATATTGGCATAACCTGAAGACATACACTCACCGGCCACTTTATTAGGTACACAGGGTGTCCGCGGGGTCTTAAAAAGTATTAACATTTTTTTTGTTAAAGATATTTTATGTATGAAATTTCTGTTTGAAAATAAATAAATCTAATCAAAAATCTAATCAAAATCAAATCAGAAGTTGATAAATCAATTGAGAAAATGAGAAAGTAATAAGTTATTAAAAAGTCTTAATTGCGTTTTTACGAGGTCTTAATTTTGTTCAAGCGTTGTCCAAAGTGTTTGACTTCAAAAAACCATAAATATTTTTATTTTCCTCCTAATATTAACAATGTTAATAGCTCGAGCTCGATTCATGCGATTGATTCGGGTCGGGGCGTGTCCTGCCAAGCTCCTCCATCCGGGTGATATCATGTAATTTGCGACAAACACGGGAGGGTGATATGACGCTCTCCACATGTACCGAAATCATAGAGCGAAACAGAAGGCAAAATGGGAAAATGTGAGTTAGCGGACTCCTGGTTGGAAAAAGACAAGTTTAAACAGTAGCTGAAGCCTGTCGTTGAAAACAACCTCATAATTTAGGCCCAATCCCAATTCTACCCCTTAGCCCTTCTCCTTACGCCTACCCCTCGTTTTGCGCGTTCATGTCAAGGGGTAGTGGTGTCCCAATTCTCTTTAGCTTGAAGGCAAAGGGCTAAGGGGAAGGGGTATACACTCCTTCGAACAAAGATTTTTCAGGAGCACACTTGAAACGAAGGAGTAAGAAGTTTCCCAGAATACACCTGCCACAACGGCAGTATTGCTGAACCCGGAAGTAAGGAGATTCACAAATTTGTAATTTTTGTCATTATTACAAATTTTTACGACAAACAAACACATGTTTTAATATATTCATAACCGCGTTCGTGTTTTACCATCATGCTTTTATAAAAAAAAAACGCCAAAAAAAACAGCTAAATTTCGCGATCTATAATCCATAATCATAACTCCCGTACAGCATATCCACAACATTCTGACCCTCGAATACCCTGTCAGAAAAGTCTAGTGGGTGAGAATAAGCTTTTTACAGTGTCTGCTATAATGTTAATGTTGTTTTCATGTGTTTACAGATGAATATGGCCACTGTGTAAATACACAGTACAGTTACGATCTTATTGCCACATGAGATCGTTATGATAACATAATATATGCCTTCAGTGATTTCCTGAAGATAAACACCAAAAAATAACACAACTGGAATAACTACAGCAGTCGCGATCGTCTGATCTCATATGAAGCAAGAGATCGCGATGACGTATGATGACGTGTGCAGTGTTGAAGTGCTGTCCCAATTCTTAGGGGTAAGTTTTGAAGCCCTTCCCCTTAACCCTCAGTTGTAAGGGCCAAGGGGAAGGGGTAGGGGTACAAAAATAGAACTGGGATTGGTCCTTATTCTTTCAAGCTTTGTTTCTTCCGAGCTAATCTGAGTGCTAATCTGGTTGTGCTCCATTGATTTATTTAACTACAACTGTTTATTAAGTTAAAGGTTTAATACTGATTAGAACTCGAAGAGGCGACAAGGTCTAAAATATTCTGAGAAGGTCTTTAAAAAGTCTTAAAAAGGTATTGAAATTACCTTTACGATTCCTGCATATACTCTGATACACCTGTCCAACCACTTGTTAAAAAAAATTTCCAATCAGCCAATCACATGGCAGCAACTCCATGAATTTAGGAATGTAGACATGGTCAAGACAATCTGCTGCAGTTCAAACTGAGCATCAGAATGGGAAAGAAAGGGGATTTAAGTGACTTTGAATGTGGCATGGTTGTTGGTGCCAGACGGGCTGGGCGGTTACTGTTACACCAACATCACATTTTTAATGTCTCCCTTATCTGACCTATTAATTTCAGGTTCTGATATCTCTTCTAATGTTCTGATGGGTTGATTCAGTTGTGTTTAACTAGGAACTAGGAGTCTGAAAATGTGTAGTGCTGCAAGAACATGCTTGAATTTTTGAATATCTTGATTTTCTCCTGTTTTAAACTTGCGGCCTCTTGGATACTGCGACGAATCCCCCTAGTGTGCCTCAGCCCTCATATTAAAAACTACTTCCATAGGCCAATTAGTATATTTTCTTTCCTTGATATAATTTGACTAGTTTTTTTTTTTGGAGGATTAGATATCTTGCTGAGATAAAAAAGCATTCTGTATGAGCAGTGACAATTACCCAGCTGGAGTTTGTGCTGTGTGAGCAAGCGTTGTCTTTCTGCCTGAAGTTCTTCATTGGCTTGTGTTTCCAGGACCTGAAGAGCTCGCTGGTGATTTAACCTCTCCACACGCAACAGCTCCTCCTCTCGCTCACGCCACCCCCGCTTCTCCCTCTCCTCTTCCCTCTCTCTTGTACTCTTTCCATCCTCCTCGTCCTCATCTTCCTCTTTTACTACCTACAATACACAGAGACAACACAAATCACATTATAATCACAATGCAAAAATGTATCAGGTATAGTAGTGTATTTTTTGTTACAGAACATTTTCGTTCCAGTCATGTTCCAGTCTATAATTACAGGTTTGAAATTAGATGAGGGTGAGTAAAGAATGGCAAAATGTTGTATTCACACCTGTAGCTGCTGCCTCATCATTCTCTCCTTCTCCTGAATGGTGGAGTGAAGCTGCGCTCTGAGTGAACTGTTCATATCTCGTGTCTTTTGGATCTCCTGCTTCATCCGTTCCATCTCTCCATTACCATAACGTCTCTCTCTCTCTCCCTCCATCTTCTCTGAGAGAACTCTCCTTTCTTCCAACTGCACACACACAGAGAAATAATGTTGATAGACTGAAACTTGTGTATGATGAGTTTGAGGGAAACGAACAATGTATGTTACCTGTGTTTGCAGTTCTTCTACTCTGTGTTGCCACTGTTGGTTCATCTTTCTAATCTCTTCTTCTTTTTCTCTCTTTAGTTCAACGATCTGATCAGAAAACTGCTTCTCAAACTGTAGCCTACACACACACACACACAAACAGAAAGGATTAATTCATAACTCAACTATTTATTTTCAAATAAACTCTAAATTTCAAATGTTATGGAATTATTACATCAACCTTTATTTTGTTCAACCTTTTTATACTCCATGTGAGCCAAATAATGAGAAAGAACCAAATCTCCTACCACAGCTATGCTGATGACACTCAGATCTTTTTAGCCTTACTGCCTGGCGCCTAGACTGCTGCTCTGCACAAGACGTTTGGCCATAGGAGAAATGGTCGTGCCCAACTGAGCCTGGTTTCTCTTGAGGTTTTTTAAATCTTCACTTTTGCCAATTGATAACGTTTTTTCCTCGCCGCTGTCGCCACTGGCTTGCATGGTTCGGGATCTGTAGAGCTGCGCATCGATGGCTCCACAGTGTTTGGACTCTCAGTAGTGATTATTAACCACACTACACTGAGCTAAACTGAACTGAACTTAAACACTGAAAACTGAACTGACACTGTTTCAATTCACTATAATCTTCTATGTGAAGCTGCTTTGACACAATCTACATTGTATAAGTGCTATACAAATAAAGATGAATTGAATTGAATTAATGACTACAGCCCCATTGACACCCTCTGCCAATGCATTGATGAAATGAACAATTGGATGTGCCAAAACTTTCTTCAGTTAAACAAAGAGAAAACTGAAGTCATTGCGTTTGGGAACAGAGATGAGGTTCTCAAGGTGAATGCGTACCTTGGCACTTAAGGTCAAACAACAAAAAATAAGGTCAAGAGTCTTGGTATGATTCTTGACTCAGATCTGAGTTTCAATAGTCATGTCAAAGTATGTAAAAATGTAACTAAATCTGCATACTATCATCTCAAAAACATTGCAAGAATCAGATGCTTTGTTTCCAGTGCAGACTTAGAGAAACTTGTTCATGCTTTTA
The DNA here is from genome assembly GCA_903798205.1 of Danio tinwini. Classification (NCBI taxonomy): domain Eukaryota; kingdom Metazoa; phylum Chordata; class Actinopteri; order Cypriniformes; family Danionidae; genus Danio; species Danio tinwini. Next base: position 4,297,380 of record CAIGQZ010032649.1, on the reverse strand, counting down.
TCAGCAGCAGGGTGGATTACTGTAACGGCCTCTCACCGGCCTTCCTAAAAAGACATTCAGACAGTTGCAGCTCATCCTGAACGCTGCGGCCAGGATTCTGACCAGAACCAGGAAATCAGAGCACATCACACCTGTCCTTAGGTCTTTACACTGGCTCCCAGTTATATTTAGAAAAGATTTAGAAGTATTATTACTTATCTATAAATCACTAAATGGCCTAGGACCTCATTACATTACAGATATGCTCACTAAATACAAACCTAACAGATCACTCAGATCTCTAGGATCATATAAACTAGAAATTCCAAGAGTTCAGTCAAAGCAGGGTGAATCGGCTTTCAGCTACTAACAGCGCCCCTCACTGCTGGAATCAGCTTCCAGAAATGATCAGATGTGCTCCAACATTAGGCGCATTCAAATCCAGACTGAAAACACATCTGTTTAGCTGTGCCTTTACTGAAAGAGCACTGTGCTACGTCTGACAGATCGCACTATTGTGTCTTTGTTTTCTTTTTCGCTATTTTACAACCTGTTTTAACACATTTAATTAGTTTTTAATCATGTTTATTATTTACTTTTATTCCTGTTTATGTAAAGCACTTTGAATTGCCACTGCGTATGAAATGTGCTATATAAATAAACTTGCCTTACATCACTGGTGTGAAATGTCGTACAATTTAGGCTGCAAAATTATTTTTCGGTGTCATTGTATATTTCTGCGTGAGGACCTTTGAAATAACTCAATTCATTTGGCAAAGTAATATGGAACTGTAACGTAGTCAAGGCTATTTGCACCTATCAGAATCAAGCATTCAACAGCCTCATACACACTACATCCATTATTAGTTTTCTGCCATTAAAACGAAACTGACAAACAATTGTTCAATAGTGAATCAAATAACTAAAATAAATAAAAATGATATATTTCAATTCACAGACAGCTCTGTTAGAAACAAGTATGAAACGCTCATGTCTCAGTAGCTATGATTCAATCCAAATATGCTAATAAAATTTGTGCACAACAGGGATATTGCATGAAAGACTGGCGAATAATGCTGCGTTCTAATCCAACGAGTCAGAGAACAAAAACATCACTTGTTGATGAACTAGCGCCAAATATCCAAAAGAAAAATGAATTTGCTGAGGCAGGACAAGCTTCATCAGTCTTTTTCTAATATAATAAATTACTTGCACCTCAGAAGACAAAATGCAATGAACACGTAGTGAATTTAAGAGGCATGAGAGCACAGGCACTCATAATAGTTCTGGAGGTAATAATAGCATAATAATAATAATACTGAACCCCTAGGGTGATGATCGACCCACTGGTTTGTCCATTAATGCTATTTTTTATCATCACATGATCTCTTATAACAAAATCACATGACATTTTTTATGTGCATACAGGAATTTATTCAGTAAAAGCATCTCCATTGTAGTTTATGCACATTTTTTTCTTATCAGACAAAAAGTTTATCCTACTCAGTTGTGCGCATCATTTTTAAAATTCACATTTTCAACATTTATTTTCATACAGGGTTTTTTATGTGACATTCCCAAATGGTGGATGAAAAAATATCTAGTGTAATACAACACACCTGATCCTCTCCTCTAAACCGTGATTAGACTGTTGCAGAATGTCTCTCTCTTGCTGTAGAGCTGAAATCTCTGCCTGTAACACTTCCTTCTGTTCAGTAAACTCTTCCTGTGAGAGACATAAAAAGAAAAGGGGAACAAGGACGGATGGATCAATGGATGAATTGATGAATAATGAGTTCTTTAGACTAAGGGGAAAAAAAGAAGTGAATCGGTTGCCAGATGAATGCTGAAGTCTTTCCTCTGAGTGGCACAGATCTGCTGAGATCAGCAGAAACTTGTGCTGCCATAAGGGAACTGCATATCTGTGTGTGCTTGTGAGTATGCATGATACAGCTGTGCAGTAATTTAAAGAGACATGTCTAAAACTCCATCCACATGTCAGAGGTAAGTGTGTGTGTGAGCAAACAGGAGTGGGAACCTGTATTTGCTGCATACTGCTGTGTGTGTTTTCCAGTTCCTCTCTCATCCGCACACACTCCGGGCCACATGCTGACTGCTGCTCCACCTCTGCGCACTCCTTCTCTCTCTCTTTTGCCCTTTCCCTCTCCTCTTCTCTCTCTCTCTTCAGAGTCTGAATCATCTCTTCCAATTTTGTCATCTGCAAGCCAAGAAAACTACACTGAAACAAATTTTGTGTAAAGAATATATTGCATAAAGGACATTTCTATTCAATCATACAACTTTAAAATGATTTCTGAAGAATCGTGTGACAGAAACTTAAGCCTGAAGTTTTGGCTGTTAAAACATACATTTTACATATATTAAAAGAATAAATGATGGCAATGTTTTAAAATTATAGTATATTTTAGTAAATAAATGCATTCTGGATGTGAAGAAAACACTTCATCAAAAGCTTTTTTGCTGGCCTCCACTTTTTATATTATGAAGGAATTACAGTTTCCCTTTTTACTCACTTTTTTTCAGTCAATTTCCTGCTCAATCAGGGGTTGTCACAGCAGAATTCCCATTTCCTGCCACCACCCAGCACTAGGAAACACCCACACACTCTCTCATTCACAAACTATGGCCAATTAAGTTTATCCAATTCACCTACAGTGCATCCGGAAAGTATTCATAGCGCTTCACTTTTTCCACACTTTTTTTATGTTACAGAATTATTCCAAAATGGATTTAATTCATTTATTTCCTCAAAATTCTACACAATACCCCATAATGACAATGTGAAAAAAGATTTTTTGAAATTGTTGCACATTTAATAAAAATTAAAAACCTGAAAAATCACATGTACATCAGTATTCACAGCCTTTGCCGTGAAGCTCTAAATTGAGCTCAGGTACATTCTGTTTCCACTGATCATTCTTGAGATGTTTCAGCAGCTTAATTGGAGTTCACCTGTGGTCAATTCAGTTGATTGGACATGATTTGAAAAGGCATACACCTGTCTATATAAGGTCCCAGGGTTGACAGTGCATGTCAAAGCACAAACCAAGCATGAACACAAAAGAATTGTCTGTAGACCTCAGAGACAGGATTGTTTTGAGGCACAAGGCTGGGGAAGGTTACAGAAAAAATTCTGCAGTAAATTCTTCCGTAAGTGGAAGATGTTTGGAAACATCAGGACTCTTCCTGGAGCTGGCTGGCCATCTAAGCTGAGTGATCGGGGGAGAAGGGCCTTAATCAGGAAGGTGATCAATAATCCAATGGTCACTCTGTCTGAGCTCCAGCATTCTTCTGTGGAAAGAGGAGAACCTTACAGAAGGACAACCATCTGTGCAGCAATCCACCAATCAGGCCTGTGTGGTAGAGTGGCCACACTGAAGCCACTCCCTGCCTGGAATTTGCCAAAAGGTATCTGAAGGACTCTCAGACCATAGGAAACAAAATTGTCTGGTCTGATGAGAGAACTCTTTAGAGTGAATGCCAGACGTTACGTTTGGGAAAAAAAACAGGCACCGCTCATCACCAGGCTAATACCATCCCTACAGTGAAGCATGGTGGCGGCAGCATCTTGCTGTGGGGATGTTTTTCAGCAGCAGGAACTGGAAGACTAGTCAGGATAGAGGGAAAGATGAATGCAGCAATGTACAGAGACATACTGAATGAAAACCTGCTTCGGAGTGCTCTTGACCTCAGTCTGGGGCGACGGTTCATCTTCCAGCAGGACAATGACCCAAAGCACACCGCCAAAATATCAATGGAGTGGCTTTACAACAACCTGGTTAATGTCCTTGAGTGGCCCAGCCAGAGCCCAGACCTAAATCCTATTGAACATCTCTGGAGAGATCTGAAAATGTCTGTACACCGCTGCTTCCCATCCAACCTGATAGAGTTTGAGAGGTACTGCAAAGAGGAATGGGCAAAAATTCTTAAAGACAGGTGTGCCAAGCTTGTGGCATCATATTCAAGACTTGAGGCTGCAATTGCTGCCAAAGGTGCATCAACACCTAAACATGCAAACTCTGCACAGAAAGGCCTCCAGCCACAACCATCACTCAAAACAGCAACCTGTGAGGCCACTGTGCTACCCACTGAGCCATAGTGGCACCCATTCCCTTTTCAATTATTTACCATTTTAATTTTGTTACATTTGTGCTCTCTCGAAGAACAAAAATACTACAAAAGTTTTTGGTTTTGTTTATTATCAAATATGCAATTGTTTTATACTCACAAATTAAAAGAATATGTCAAGTATATTCTATACTATACTATATAGAATATATATTCTATCTATATATTCTATACTATACTATATACCAACACTACAATCAAGCTATTTTCAAAGTAAGAAAATTGGGCTGTAGCACACAGTTTTCCTATATAGAGAAGAAGCTGTAATGATTTTCTTCACTGCTGCAACTGAGCACTGAAAAAACACTCTTTTTCTTATCTATCACTTATTAAGTAGTACTTTGTAATCATAACCTAGTTCCAAGCCTGCTGGCAGATTAGATGATGCATTACATGAAGCCCTGTGCCTTGGGCACTACAAATGTTCCCTTTGTTTTCTCATTTATCATGGTCATGTGGAGAGCTCTGGGCCTCTCAGTCTGTCTCTGTGTATTTAAGTAGAAGGACTGAGTCTGTTCTCTTAGCCTGAATTTGATATGTATATAGTGTATGTTCTTAATGGTGACCTGATTCATTAGTAGGTCAACAATGTTATGCAAACATATCCAAGACTGTTGTGGTTTTCCAGAGAAAAAACAAATGAAGATGTCTTTTTGTGTGTGGCATACATTGTAATAACTTACCTCTGTTTTGGACAGTTGTAGTTGGTTGCACAGCTCTTCCCTCTCTGTCTCTAAAACCTCTCTGTCTTCTTCAGTGGTTTTCATCTGCTCCTCAGCCTGTATTCAAACCAACATCTAAATACAAGTACTTTTTATCTCCATAATAACAAAATTAGCAGATGATAACATCAAATAATTTAAATAATGATTTTGTACGTTATTATTTGATTTTATTCTGTTTAAAGAGGCATATGGCCTATCTTTATATTCTTCCTATAAGTTGCTTTCATCCAAAGTGATGTTGCATTTATGTAAACAATTTTTTGTAACACTTTACATCAAGATTCTTCTGGTATGACCACATATCAATCATGAATTAACAATGAGAAATATGTATTTAACAACAATTGTTAACATTAATTAACTAATTGTTTGTTAACAAATGAAAACAACAGAACATATCTGTTTCATTGAACGTTGAAATGGTCACATACTTGGTTTAACAATTGCTAAAAAAGTATTGATCATTGTCAGTTTGTGTTGATTAATCTTAATAAATTAAGTCTTATTTTAAGTGTCACCTTTTTTTCTGTTCATTTGTTCCATGAAATCATGATGTTTTGAAGCATACGTTATTATTTCAGCCTGTATAGGTACTCTTTTTGTATCTAAAAGCTATAACATGACATCGTATTTTATTTAGAATTATTACTCCAAAAATATATATTTCGAGTCATTTTAAATATTTGTGTGGAACACCTTAAAGAAACTTTTAAGGTGGAATAGTGCTCGTTCTATACAACAAAAGCCAAGAAGAAGTTTTACGTGTTACGTGTTATCTTCTCATTATCTTTTCATTTTGTGCAATTTTGTTCACTCCTAGCCAAAGCTATCCTAACCACAGGTTGGAGTAGGGTGCTAGGATGGCATATAGCAACTGTGCAAAAGTAGCGCAATTCCACAAGAAACCCACAAAACAGGCAACATTGACATAAACATTGTCTCCTTTTGTGTTCCAAGGAAACAATAAAATAAAATAAAAGTCATAAGTGAGAAATGTGAAATCATGCCAAGAACATTTCTGTTTCGTTTCTGGGTCACCCAAACATTTAAACAATGTTTTTAGCTTCTGCACTACTTAATGCAGCTGACTTATTTTGATATAAGAGCTAATCTCTGCATGCTCCAAAGTGTGGGCCACATTTTTAAATGTAGACATATGTGCCATATGTCCATGTGGTTCTGATTTCAAAATGACCCATTTTTGGAGTTTAGAGTAAAAAATGTATCAGAATGCCTTGAGTTTGGAGAATTGGATTGTGTATAATAGCGCATGTCACTGTAACATGTTCCTTGTAGCAGTAAAGCAACACAAGTAGAGATGTGTACAGATGTGTTTTAGGGTTTTAATACCCTTTTGCATGGGTAAAATGAAACATTTGCATTACTAAATTGAATTATGATAACCAGCCATTGATAGGCGCAGTAACATAAGCCAATAAAACATTCTAGTAGCAAAGCCATTGAATCAACATTTCTGTCATAAAATGTTTGTAAGATTCAATCACAGCAGGTGAAACTTGTTGTCGTACCTGCTGCGTCTTCTTCTTCTCAGCATCCAGCATGGTATGAGCATGTCGCAGCTCACTGGCATGTTTGCGTATCACTTCTTCTAGTGCTTTTCTAAGCTGTTCTTTCAGCCTCACTTTTTCTTCTTCCATCTTCTGCTGCACTTGTTTCTTCTCTTCTTCCAGCTCCTGCCTGTCATTCTTTCTTTCGTTCTCCACCTCCTGTTGAAGGCGTCTGATCTCCTCAGTGTGAGCGCGCTGCAGCTCCAGACGCATAGAGGATAGAGTGTCTGCATGCTAAAACACACACACACAATAATGAAAATAGTCATGTAAAACTGTAATCCTGTAATTTCAAAAGGATGTCACTACACCAATCAGCTTCTGAGGTGTCCTTTTTGATATTCTTTCTGCATACAAATGCTTTAAAGACTTTTTTTTAAAGTGTGCATTTAGCATTTGTGTATGTGTTTCTGGCTTTTATCTCTAAGCATGCAGGCCTCATTTAGAATGGAATTTTACCAGGATTTCATTCTGTTGTTTATTCAATCTTATACAGTATGTTTTAATATTAGCCACTGCAGAGAATTAGAGCATGTGTTAAAAAACAGCAGCATGTTGTTGCCTTTTTAAGTAAAATGTCAAGCATTGTAAAACATTTCTTTCATTGGAACCATTTTAGACAATTCTTTAGTAAAACTACACAATAAGGTTCCATTAGTTAATTTATAATACAACCTCAAATCAGAAAATGTTGGGACAGCATGGAAAATGCTAATTAAAAAAAACAAAGTAGTGATTTCCAAATTTACTTGTATGACTTGAATTTCATTGCAGACAATATGAACACAAAATATTTCATGTGTTGTCAACTTTTGTCAACTTTTTTTTTATTTGTAAATGTACATCCTTTCCTGGCATTCAGACCTGCAACACATTGCAAAAAGCTGAGACCGGAGCCTTGTGTGCTCCAGACCAAGGGAGAAAAGGATCATCCAGACTGTTACCAGCAACAAGTCCAAAAGCCAGGGTCTGTCGTGGTATTGGATTGTGTCAGTGCCCTTGGCAAAAGTAATTTGCACGTCTGTGATGGCACCATTAATGCAGAAAAGTACATAGAGATTTTGGAGCACAATATGCTGCCTTTTTTCCAGGGACGCCTATGCATTTAAAATGTTAAACTATTATTATGAAATGCTGTACAAGCATTGTACATTCTTTATGTTAGTAAATACTTTTTTAATACTTAATGAAACCTTATTGTAAAGTGTGACCAATTTTATTATATATATATACAGTTGCAATCAGAATTATTGAATCCCCTTTTTTAAATATTTCCAAAATGATGTTTAATAGAACAAGAAAATGTTCACAGTATGTCTGATAATATTTTTTCTTCTGGAGAAAGTCTTATTTGTTTTATTTTGGCTAGAATAAAAGCAGTTTTTAATTTTTAAAAAAATTTAATCAAAATTATTAACCCCTTTAAGCTATTTATTTTTTCCATAGTCTACAGAACAAACCATCGTTATACAATAACTTGCCTAATTACCCTAACCTGCCTAGTTAACCTAATTAACCTAGTTAAACCTTTAAACGTCACTTTAAGCTGTATAGAAGTGTCTTGAAAAATATCTAGTAAAATATTATTTACTGTCATCATGGCAAAGATAAAATAAATCAGTTATTAGAAATGAGTTATTAAAACTATTATGTTTAGAAATGTGTTGAAAAAATCTTCTCTTCGTTAAACAGAAGTTGGGAAAGAAAAAAAACAGGGGGGCTAATAAATCAGGGGGTTGAATAATTCTGATTGCAACTGTATATCTGTTTTGGATCATTTTGAACATTCAGCTAACATGTAAACGACTGTCATATTTCTTAGCTTCTCTGTAAGGCCCACCCCCAAAAGAGGCTCTGATTGGTCAGCTAACATAATGTGTTGTTATTTGCGGATCAACCTTACGTCACCAGGAAAAGCGTCACGCTTACAAAACTAAATTGAAAGCACTTCTTTCTTTGTCATGTCCTTTGGAAACCCAAATACAGAAACAGAAGACGCTCTGTAGAAATGGCTCTTGCTCTGTGGAATTCTCTTGCTCTGCAATTATACTTCTGAAACGCTAGTTGGCAGTGAGTTTTTTATGTTTCTCTGTGTTGAGTTTCTTCGCTGGTGTTTTGTTTTTTCTGAACACTACCTTAATGTACAAGTGACTCGCTCATTCAGAGGCGGGAACCGGCAGACGTGCAACAACTTTAATCATAAGGTAAACACAAAACAACAGTCTCCATCTGGAGCTCCTTCACGAGACTCAACACTTGTAAACACACTGCATTGTGCTCGCGCAGCTCTTGCCTCCACCCACACTCATCAGCGCTACCAAGCCGACCAATTACAGTGCTTGCACTACGCGTTGTTTCGATGTGTAGTTACATTTTTTGAGAGGTGCGCGTCAGCGTAGCCGACGGCCACAGCGAGCTGGAAATTATTGACGGCGAGGGCTATTGGTTCACACGTAGGCTGCGGCGGAGCATACGCGTGCGCTTGACGCAGAAGTATAATGTAAGTATAATGAAACCGTACCGTATCCCTTTTTCGGCACCCTTTCGAAAGGGTACCAAACACGAGAAAGGGTACCAAAAGGCGGACCTAGAAGCGCAGCTGAACACTATTGGTTTACAGAGATACGTCACGATCTCACGCAACAAACCAGAATGAAAACAAAGAAGCTGCCATGTTTTCATATACAGCCGAGAGACTATATATATATATATACATATAATAACATATAATAACGAGTCCTGTTTAATCTGGGATCAATCGAACCTTGTCGTCGTCTTGATAAACAGCCACAAAGCCAAAAAGAAGAGCAGATTTTACCCTGTGCCCCGTAGTTTTTTATGAGCCTGTCTGAAGCACGAGCGGTTTTGCTTTCTTGCTTGCGCTCACCTGTATTTAAAATAACAAACTTCTTGAGCTGATGATAATAACGTGCGCTTGATTATTGACGTGCTTTTGATACCTGATCCTGTCAGAAACTGACAAACGCGAGAGTGACGCATGAAAAAACAAAAGAAGAAGCCGGAAAAAAGGAGCACATTATTAAAACAAACTGCCATGTTTAACTATTATCATCACCTTTTAGACTATTATGAACTCGGAATGATGGAATTACTTTCTAACAAGAGGCTACACGTGCTGCTGAAGATTAAAGACACATTTAATCATGAGAGGTTTGCACTGACTGTGGGCTATATTCCATGTTGTTTTGAACCTAAATAAGGACTAAAAGTATGCTGTGTGTAGTTTTTCTGTAAGTGGTAACATATTGGAGACTGTAAGGGCCTGTACGTGTTTATATATGTTGCATTTATGTATTTATTTTATCTAATTGCAGACGTTACAGTAGGCTATTTCGCACTGTCATTGATCTGCAGTTATAATCAACTCATGTTCATAGAAAAGTTAGTAATAAACATTTATACAGAAGTATTTATGTGTGTAAAGCATCTGTTTTGTGAGAAGTGCTTCTCATATGATGTGTGAGCGAACCGTATAGCTTTACTGTAGACATTTTCTCGAGCGAAAATGACATCGACTGCAACTTTCTGTCGTACACCACACCCACCAAAAGAGTACCACTGGTACCCTTTTAGCAGTGGAAACGCAAGCCTGATAAAGGTGACCCGTACCGTACCGTACTGTATCAGTCAGTGGAAACGAGCCATTAAACAGCCTTTACTCTGAATGTCTCCCTTTACATTGAACTTTGAGCGTATTCATTCAGAAATGTTGTTTATGTTCACACAGCTACATTACACATCAACTAAAGTTTAAAATATGATATCGTAATGGACAACCCCTTTAACTGTGCTTGCACATTTCTCCAGAGACTGCAGAGTAGCTTCAACATTGGGTGCATTCAGCCAGTAAATAAAATCTTTTCTACATGATTTAAATGCATCATTAAAGCATGTGGATTTGGCTTACCTGTTTGAGCATGCGGACATGGTCATTGGATCGGCCACTGTTCTGAAGCTCCAGCTCTTTGTTTCTAATGTTCAGACGACTGAGTTGAGACCTCAGGTCTTCCACTTCAGCAGAGAATCTCACCTGAGATGAACTCTGACTCATTAACTCCTCTGCAGAAATGAGAAAGATGATGATTAGATCAAAGAAAGCAAAACAATCAGGGAACTAGCTGGTGATCATGACTATCTAATGGCAAAGACAATAATTTCAACAGAGTTGTACGCATAAACAATTGGGCAATTAGGATGTCATTGCACAGAAGGGATCGTTTACCCAAACACAAAATTGTACTTACAATTTACTCGCACTCAAATTGGTATGAGTTTGCTTACTCTGTTGAACACTAATGAAGATTCAAAGAAAGCTAAAAACCTGAACATAGTTTCGACAGCTTTCACAAAGTCAAATTTTAATACCATTATGAATGTCATTTCAGACTTACACAGCACCACAGACCACATATTTTAAACGATGACTCTAATCAACCAAACTCTAGTTGTATACATAAACATTTTTCTTTAATTTTCTTAAACTATAGTAAACAAAATGTAGCGTATAAGTCTGTAAAGGTCAGTTTCCACACAATATATGGTCTATGTTCCATTGTAAGGAAGATAATTAAATCATATTGGTAAATAAGGTTAGGTTTGGTTAAAGGTTTTATTGAGATGGATTGTTGGTGACTGTGACTAGTGACAGGCTGGTTGTCAGCCTGATAGCTTAACATGAACATAGGAAAATTAAGAGCTGTTTAAAATAAATTAAGACTTACAAGACAATATTTAAATGAATTTAAGACTTTTTAAGCAGCAGCCTGTTGTAACTATAGACATCCACAGTAGAACAAACAAATACTATGCAAGTTAATAGTTATAGGTTTATTTTTCAAAGTATCTTGGAAATAAAGTGTTTAAAAGAATCTCAAACATGTTTGGAACAAGTAAAGTTAGACTGAATAATGACAGAATTTATATTTTTTATTTTAAATACAAAAAGATAGAAATTTCTGTTATAAATAAGGCTCTGTTATAAAATTTCTGTTATAAATAATTCAACATTAAATTAGTAGAATCAATTATATACAATATGATGCACAGAAAATGTAGCATTTAATCAAGTCACTTTTTTGTGTGAAAAGGAATTTCCTACTCTCAAGGCAATTCAAACTTGAAGTATCACAGTTCTGGCAGACAACTGAAAACAAAAATAAGCACACACAAACACACTATAACAGATAATATAAAGAGTAAGTCATGACAACATGTTTTTGATATTTTAACTATACAGTGGAACATGTTTTAACTTGATGTTTTGAATAATTTTAGCTGAAATCACCTACTATAAGGTTAACTTGAGTCAACATGAAACTTAAAGGCAGCAACATATTTTTCACAGTGCAGCATGTCTTTCATTGATCTGTACCTGACTTGCTCTGTAGCTCATTCTCTTGCAGCAACAATCGTTCTTTGGCTACAGCTAACTCTTCCTCTGCTTTCTTTGCCACACTCTCAGCCTCAGCCACCCGGTGACGTCCGTCCTCCAACTGCTCCTCGAGATCCTATAAGAGAAACAATTCACTAAATAAGTGTAAGTGTTGATTATAGATAGGGTTAGATAAGTTGTTCTCAATTCCGGTCCTCGGAATAAAAAATACTTAAGAATCAAATTCACATTAAATGTATTCATTCTTCTAATTTATGAATAAAGTTAATCATATTTTGTATTATCTTTTATGTTCTAAACAAACTTTTTGAATTCTTGAAAAGTTTTAGTTTTTCAGAAAACTATAACTAACCTCCTCTTCAAGGTAGGATAACTTCCCAATCTTAAATCTCCAAAGGTAAGATGTTTAGCCCTCATGAAGCATTCAAAATATGTAATTTTTGCATTCCTGGACCATTAGATGCCATTTTTTTTACCTTTTTTTTAACTAAGTGTAATTATTTACACCAGCTAAACCTGAAGTGAATTAACCTGGATGGTGGCACTATTGTTTTCTGTAGAGCTAAATCACATTCAAAAATTAACATTTGTATTGAGCTAAACTAAATCAACACGGAACTGACTTCAGCTTAATAACAGCATTAACAAATTAAGTGGGCTCTGATAATTAAATTTACAGATTATATTGAAGACAGCTTTTGCAGCACGTTGGTTAACTTACAGTGTATGCAGTGTTATGAATATGATGGTAATCTGCAGGTAACGGGTAAGTTTACAAGAAGAGCTGTCATTCCAGATAACTTTATAGCCTGATTTTTTTTTCTTAAAAAAAAAAAAAAAGATGTTCTTAAAAAAATATTACGGAGCATCTTAAGAGATGCACTAGGAAAGTGTCTTCTTATGACATACTTTACTTCTTTCTTTCTTCCTTTCTTTCTTTCATGACCCCGGAATATCATTTGTCCATAGGATCTTTTACGTAAGCAACTACCCAGAACAGAAGCACACAAAAAAACCCACTGTGAACTGCATAACAACAACATGACAATAAACTGATCACCAAATACATCTTAATATGAATTAAAGGATCTCCATTATCTCAACGAGTCCTCTTATTGAATAAAATCAGATCAGTTTTGAACTTCTGAAACAACATTGTCTCTCAGGCCCCTAAAGCCCAAGATGACTTCATTTCAGGGAAACCACAGGGCCACAAGGAAGGAGACTTCATGAAAATGGTTGGAGAAAAAATTGATTCAACGTAAAATGACAAAAAAATATATATAGATATAAATATATAAATATATTAAAATATATTAAAAATTAGCCCCCCCCTGAATTATTAGCCCTCCTGTTTATTTTTTTTCCAATTTCTGTTTAACGGAGAGAAGATTTTTTAACACATTTCTAAACATAATAGTTTTAATAACTCATCTCTAATAACTGATTTATTTTATCTTTGCCATGATGACAGTAAATAATATTTGACTAGATATTTTTCAAGACACTTCTATACAGCTTAAAGTGACATTTAAAGGCTTAACTAGGTTAATTAGATTAACTAGGCAGGTTAGGGTAATTAGGCAAGTTATTGTATAACGATGGTTTATTCTGTAGGGTCTAATAATTATGACCTTAAAATGTTTATTAAAAATTTAAAACAGCTTTTTTTCTAGCGGAAATAAAACAAATAAGACTTTCTCCAGAAGAAAAAAATATTATCAGACATACTGTGAAAATTTCCTTGCTCTGTTTAACATCATTTCATTCATTCATTTTCTTTTCGGCTTAGTCCCTTTATTAATCCGGGTTCGTCACAGCGGAATGAACCGCCAACTTTCCAGCATGATTTTATGCAGTGGATGCCCTTCCAGCCGCAACCCATCTCTGGGAAGCATCCATCTCATACACTATGGACAATTTAGCTTACCCAATTCACCTGTACCGCATGTCTTTGGACTGTGGGGAAAACTGAAGCACCCGTAGGAAACCCACGCGAACGCAGGAGAACCTGCAAACTCCACACAGAAACACCAACTGACCCAGCTGAGGCTCGAACCAGCCACCTTTATGCTGTGAGGCGATAGCACTACCTACTGCGCCACTGCATCGCCTAAACATAATTTGGGAAATATTAAAAAATAATAAAATAAAAAGTCAAAGGGGGGCTGATAATTCTGATATATATAT
>CAIGQZ010032649.1:4267471-4282956 GCA_903798205.1 Danio tinwini | reverse complement strand
TATATATATATATATATAATAACTTTAAAATTTTTACATCTAAATTAATATAAATTAGATTTATGTAAATGATATTTATGTGAAAGATATTTTCCAAATTATATTTTAGATCCATGTATAACATTATTTTTTTTATAGTATAAATTGGATCATTAAACAAGAAACTATATAGATACCTTTCAGGATGAGGATCCCTCACATGAAGATGACAAGATTTGGGGATGACCGTGACATCTTAAAGATAAAAAATTCTAATTTAATCAGTCAGTTGTGACTGTTCCATGAACACTTTGAAGCTACGAACCTTTTGATGACATCACAGCAGCTGCTCTATGTTCACATGTCTGAGGTGCAACTGATTAATTTTCTGTAAAGCTTATTTGAGCCACAGCAGAGTGAGTGTTACTCATCTCACTGTGCATCTGGCATTTTTTGGCACATCTATTGTGCTTTAGCGTACACTACAAGCTGCATGATCGCAGATGAAAAAGTGAATTTTGCAATTCTTACTGATTAAATTAGTTGGATTTACCCTTTTTAAAACCTCGCAGCAAAGATTTACTTTTGTGTCCCACTTAAAAAAAAGCTATTTTATTTTGATTGTCTGCAGGTTTTGCTTAAACATTGCTGAAAAATCTGGCTACAGATCTGTGGGGTATTGTCAAAGACTGGTAAAGTCGGCTCTGCCATCTGTTTCTGCACAGCTGTGTGTGTCTGAGTGATGGTAATTGTGGGTGTTTGTCTGATCCCTCTAATCTCTGTCTCGATTAGATTCGGAAATGTCAGTCACAGCAGTAATTACTGCCCTTTTTCACTGAGACAAACACCCTGCTGAATGGTCAGTTACACATGGTCACTCAAATGTATTTATGTGGACTGGCTTATAAAACAATACTAGTTTGTTTGTATACAATTAAATATATTTTTCTCACCATTTATGAGTAGAATATTTTAGATTTACCACATATTTCTCCATTAACTATCAAGTAATTCTTCATAAGATGACTGTTAAAAATAAAATTTGAATCAGATGTTTATATTCATGTAATAAAAGATTGAAAAGTATTGCTTTTATGGCCAGTAAGACCAACATTCTCTTGGCAATTCTCTTAAATTCGGGTAATTTTGGACCCTGTTCATGTACACATGCGTACCTCTACTCTCTCCTGAAGTTTGCTGCAGTGTCTGTTGCTCTCATTCAGCCTCTGTTCTCGAACCTCTAAGTCCGCCTCAGCTTTTCTCAGCCTCTGCTGAAGTGTTGAATTCTGGGATTTGCGGTTTTCTTGCTCTCTCTGGTGCCACTGGTTGATGTGTTCATTGAGGCTCTGCTGTAGTGCCTTCTTGGCCGCTTCCTGCTCGTCCTTCCTCTCATCTTCCATGTCCTTCACTCTCTTCTTCCACTCCTCCATGTCACTCTTAAGTTGTTTCTCCATGCTCTCCTTCTCCTCCCTCAGAACCTGTACCTCCTTTTTCACCGTTTTCAACTTTACCTCACATTCTTCTTCTACTCTTTTTCTTTCCTGTGACTCTCTATTCCTTTCCTCCGTTTCTCTGTTCTTCTCCTCCATCTCTTTCTTCCTCTCCTCCTCCACTCTTTGCATCTTCTCCTCCTCTTCTCTCTTTCTCTCTTCATCCCTGGCTCTCCGTAGTTCTTGGCACTCGCTCTCCAAGTGCTTTTTTTCATCCTGTGTTTGTTGCAGTAATTTGTGTTGGTTGTCTCTATCTGTTTGCAGATTCAGGTAGTCTCTCCGCAGATCTGATGTCTCTTGGGTCAACACAGCTATGCGCTCGGCATACTCGATTTCAGCCCTCTGACCACGCTCCTCCACCTAAGATGGATACATTTCCCAAGATAAATAAAGTGAATCTATTCATCTTGTATATAACTTACTTAAATCCATAAAAAGATGGTAAAGTATAGGGCTTTTCACACTGCATTTAAAGGGATAGTTCACTCAAAAATCTAAATTTACTCACTTATGTGTTTCTAAATCTTTATGAGCTTCTTTCTTCTGTTAAAAAAACAACAACCACTGACATGCTTAACAAAACACACACAAAGAGGGGTGGGACTATTAAAGAAAAATGCCTGGTTTGGGACCACAATAATTCATTAGTAAAATTCAATTTGTGTGGGCAGATACAGTCCTGCACAGTGGCAAGAAGGATTTTGAGTCATTCTTCTTGCAGAATAGTGACCAGGTCACTATGTGATGCTGGTGGAGTAAAATGTTTCCTGACTCGCTCCACCAAAACACTCAATAATATTTAGATCTGTGCAATCCATGGGAGATGTTCAACTTCATTTTTATGTTCATCAAATCATTCTGTCACCAGTCTTGCTGTGTGTACTGGTGCAATACACGGCACCACCTTCGGGATACAATCTTTGAACCATTGGGTGCACATGGTCCTCCAGAATGGTTTGTTAATCCTTGGCAGTGACGTGCTCATCTAGCACAAGTATTGGGCCTAGGGAATGCTATAATATTGCAGCCCAACTGATCCACTGCCATGCTTCACTTTGGGCATGCAACAGTCTGGGTGGTACGCTTCTTTTGGGCTTCTCCACACCGTAACTGCTGGATGTGGGAAAGACAGTGAAGATGGACTCATTAGAAAACAATAAATGTTTCACATCGTCCACAGCCCAAAATTTTCGCTGCTGGCAATATTAAAACTAACATTTGGCATTGGCACGAGTGATCAAAGGTTTAGTTCTATATCTTGACCCTGTGGAGATCCCAACAAACTGTGAAAGCCGAATTGCAGGTTTAATTCTGCAGTGATAAGTGCAGTTGGTTTTATGTTTTTATTTAATACAATCCGGGTTAGCACCCGGACATCTCTTTAAGACAGCTTGCTCTTGCGTGGTATGCTGACATTCCCCTAAATACCGTGGCTCTTAATAAATCACAAAGATTTGCTATCTTGTTCACAGATGCGCCAGCAAGACATGCAACAATAATTAGTCCTCTTTTTTAACTCATAATGTTGTGTGCATTGCAATATTTTAAGCAAGACTGTGCTGTTACTCTGATAATTAAACCTTCACACTCGGCTCTTACTGGTGGAATGTGCAATCAGTGCAGATTGGCCACCAGGCTGGTCAAAGCCATGAATCTACTAACACTAAAGCCGCGGTCACACTGGACTTTACTCCCCATAGACTTCCATTCATATGCACGCGAATGCGTCAGACCGGAAACGCAGGGTCATGCGTCAAGTTTCGCAGGTTGCTGCAGTACAAAGTTCAAGCTTGGTGAACTCTCACCTGTGAAATCGCATCACTTCACTCCGTGAGACCAATCCAGGATCAAAACATGACCTCTCTGAACAGAAATTTAAAACATGGAGCAATCGCTCGCTTTTTTAATGTCTATTCATCTTGTTTAATCCCGCCCCTTTTCGCAGCGCCGTTCAACAGAATTTTGCAAGCTCAAACTCTAGTGTGAGTTTGGCTTAAATTGGCCAGTGTTTCAGTTGCATTATCCAACCTTTATATACTGTATATAAACCTATACCAGTTTCCAACATTCAAATAAGTTTCTTTTGTGTCCAACAGGAAAGAGAAACTCAAACATTTTTTAAAACTATAACTATTTTGAATGTCACCATACATTAAGCACACCAAAAACAGAGGAGAAATCAATAGTGATGTACATTTTGCTGACATTTTCAAACAGACAAATTAGTTAGTTAACACGGTACTGTGGATATTTGGTCTCATACCAGCCTCTTTACTGAAAAAGCTGCATCAAAAAAGCACTTGTGGGTTTTTATAAGAGCACTGGCATTTTGAAATGTTTTGGTGGACACACGGCTGCAATAGCTGGTTGCATTCATCCAATCAATGAAATTGACACTGCAATTATGCATTTACGAATGTTAACCAATCATTAGTAATGTAAAGTTTGAAATGTCAGCATATGAATACCCAGAAATATCTGTGAACCCTGGGTAAAGTATGAGCAGTGTGAAACATGAAGCAAGACAAGGCAGTGTTTCATTAACTCAGGTTCAGACTGAGCCAATGTTAATGGATTCAAGTGTGAAAAGCCCACATATGTATGTGTGACCACTTATGTTTACTTCCTCTACGGTGGCCTGCAGCTCTAGAAGGCGTGTCCTTAAAATAGATGCTGACTCCTCCTCTTCCTCATCCTGACCTGTGGTTGGCTGGAGGCTGCCCTGCGTCTCTAAAGCAACACGGCGTAATGATTGCAGAGTTGCCTCTTGTTCCTCATTCTTTGTGTTTAAAGAATAAATAACCTATACATAAAACACACAAACATAAATATAAGTAAAACACAGCTGGACAACATGGTTCAATCATGGTTTATATGAACCATAGATTATGTTGCACTAATCAAACAGTCCAACAGTTATTTACAGACCAACTCTTTCACTCTGACCAAATCAGTTACAACCCCACAAATATCTGCAGTATATCTTTCTAATATGTGTTTATGTTTATGCTCTTTTAAACTTATACTGTATGAGTGTGATTTGAGCACTGCTGTTTGTATGCATTTGCACTTTCACAATGGTGTTGCTTGGCTTTTTTCAATCCTAGATATTTGTTCAAAGATAAATGAGGATATTCAGATATGTTAGATATCACCTCACCAAACAATCTCATAATTTCAGATGAACTGATTTAAAACCTTGCATGACAGTTACCGCAAATATATTCTTCAGCCCCAAGTTATCTTAGTTCAATTAAATGAATGTACTAAATTGTAGTTTAATAATGATTTTCATTCAATACTGACGCAAAATGCGACACTAATTAAGAAATTTATATAAAAAGTTTGTTAAAAGTATATATTCTACATGCAAGAAAGCAAGTAAGTAGATGAACTCTACTTTTCAATTATACATTAAGTGTAAGCTAGCAATACAATAAATCATGGGTCAGGAACCTTTTTTCAGCAAAGAGACATTTCAGATTTTTTTTATCAAATGCATATTTTAAAGAGCCATTGGGGGGGGGGGGTATATAACAAAACCTTTATTTATTTCTAAACAAAACCTTTATTTATGTCTATGCACAACTCAAAAATAAACAAATATGACGCATCACAATTTATGAAGATTTTTTCATTAAAATAAAATTTATAGATTTTTTTTCTTTTTGCCATCGCCACTCATGAATGTTTGAATTTATGTGAGTGAGGTTACCATAAAAATGTAAGTTGCTTGCCCTCTATTGGTGTTGAGATTCAAGTTAAACCACAGCACCACATAAGCGCATTGGTTAAAAAGTCTGTTTATTGTAAACTGAGCTCTTATTCATTTTGCTGTAGAAAATACAATATAAAGGGAATTGTAATTGTATTTTCACATAATTTTTTTAACTTTAAAATTTTATTGAAGAGAGACAGCTGGAGAGCCACATATTTTTGGTCAAAGAGGCATATGTGGCTCCCGAGCCATTGGTTTCCTACCCCTGCAATAAATGCTACTGCAGACACGATTACAGTGGCGTTTTAATTGTATTTTTATGCTTTCTTTCCTTGGCATTCTATTAATATAAGTTGATACAAAATAGAATGCACACATCAAATAAAAAGAGATAATGATAATAATAATTCTAATAATACTAATGATAATAATACTAACTAAACATTACATTTGACAGAAAACAGAAAATCAAAAACTTAATCGTGTTAATTTCATATTTAGTTTAGTTAATTTTATGTTTGTTTTACACGGATGAAAGTGCTAGCAATATTTAAATCAAAGATATAAACATTTTGCACATCAGAGTTGGAATTTAGATTTAATTTCACTAAATGTTTTTTCTCAAATTAATGACATAAGAACATGCTAAATGTGTGGTTTTGTTGGCTTTAAAACTAATAAATGTTGTTTGGACAGCAAGCCTAAAGCTAACCATGACGAGAGAAATCAAGTGATCGCTATCTGGCAGTTGCTAATTCTTTTTATAGGTATAAAATAACAACTAGGAAAACAAAGCTAATGATAGCCTATTCTAACAGAGTACTTTCTACAGCAGTTAATCTCTAACAGAGTACTTTCTACAGCAGTTATTCTCCTGTAACAATAGTTAAATATAGTATAATATTGATACGTGAACTTTGGCTCAATAAAGAAGCTTAAAAATAACCTAACAGGAGGAAAATTGCAAACCTCTCATAAAATGAACAGAAAATAAACTTGCTATTACTTTGGTTATCAAATACATTTTATTCCATTTGTGGAAAATGTCCTTTCATTGCAGTCTTTTTTTGTGCAGGCTGTTTGTGTATCCGAGTCTGCATACTGTAGGCATATGAGAGAGTACTAATATTATGTGTCACTTTAGCTTTCCATCAATGTGTCCTACCCGCAAGTCCCCATGCCTGGGGTGTCATCAGATTCCCAACGTCTCACTCATCCCTCCTGTGGGTCGTGTGCTACCATGACGCCTGACTGTCTGTCATTAATCGCAAACACAGCAGTGCTGCACATTCCCTATGACAAACTATCCGGAAGTCTCTCTCTCTTCACTCACTGATCTTGCTCTCCCTTTTTGACTGTACCCTACAGTGTTTCTTAATGCCAGTTGCGCTCTCTCTTTCACCCTCTCTATCTTTCCCCTGACTCTCCTTTATAACTTTCACCCTCTGCCTATTCTTGCCCACTCTCTCTAAGACCTTGAACATTTACTCTCATGTTTAATGGTGCACAGAATAAAAGGGAAATATATATAATGTCATATATCTGTGCGACTGAAATGTCTGCTTTATATAGAGCGACAGCACTCATAACTTATCTAGCAGACTAGAATGGACTGAGATTGAAACAATATTAGGATAAAAAACAGACAGAGAAAGACAAGAGATGAGTGCTTTTTGTGTGCACACAAGCCATTATTTATACAAATAGAAAGTGCAGAAAGACCTCTCTTCCTCTATTTGTCCTTGTTTTCATTCTCTGCAAATATGGCGTTTTGCCAAACTAAAATCCATAGTAATGAAATCTGATACACACTGTCTTATTTTCCTTCTCCCTCCTGAACAAACGCAAATGACAGAAGCACCTGTGTCTGTTTCTCTTTACATTTGTCAGCATTTCAAAAACTGCATACAAAGTCACTTCTGACACGGCTAGCAAAAGTATCGGGTGTGAGAGGCCTGTTTATTTAAAAATATTGCTATAAATCTATAGATAATGGGACAACAACACACTGCTATTCACCCGAAAGTAACCTGTACTATTTAATTTAAAGATAATGAAATGCTTTTAATAAAATAACTCATTTAATTTGCTATCTTTATGTGCTTTCAACAACATTCAAAATGTCTTTCCAAGATCTGAAGCAACAAACATTACAAGCACTTGTAAGTCCAATGATTAGTTAATTCTCACAAATATACATTATATCAACAATTTTGTTTCTTCATACCCTTTCCTTTCACCCACTAACTGTTAGGTCTGGCTTATTATCCAACAAATGACCAACATTTTGAGTTTGCCAGTTTCAACAACCCTTTTTAAGCATAAATGACTCTTAATCTGATGTGGATTTGAATAGATCTACTGAAAATAGTGCCACTGAATGATTAAATGATGATTTTTTATATCAATACAAGACTGAAGTAGATCAAATCTCATACACTACTGATCTGTAAAAATAGTGTGACTTGGTGTGTAGCGTTAACAAGCATCACAAAGGGTATGACTCACACATCTGTTCTTACATACTCACACACACACTCAGACAACACACACACACACACACACACAGCTAAAGATAACTGCAGGAGTATGTTTACATGATGATAGAGAGAGGGATTCCACACAGCTGTGACATTTAAGCTCACAGACATACTCTTACATACACATACCCGCATGGATACATACACTTTGGCAGGTTTAAGTTTCGAGCCCTGACCTATTTTGTTAGTAACTGTGCTGCCATTTCCATGTTCCTAACCCCAGTGGACTTTAGTCAGGGCACCATTTTTTAGTTTTTATTTGACAAGAATGAAAGTGAGGTTCGAGGAACAAGCATATGTACAGCCTCTTTGATATCAAACACTGCAAAAACTGCTTTCCACATAAATTCCAGAGGATATTTTACTACTGATAAAAATGACTTATATTCTTCAGTCTTCTCGGTACATATGGCATCTTTCCTAACTGGTCTGTACTAATAAAACTTGATACACATCCTCTCACTTTCATTCTCCTGAATTTACAGATACAGATGAAGGTGCATGAGCCATTATTGTGTGTAGATATTACAGCCTGTTACATCAGTGTTTTCATAATTATAAGTTATAATTGGTCAGGAGGATAATTATTTTTCATACATTGTTATATATTAGGGCTGCATGATACTGGACAAAACTATATTTCTGTCATTTATTTTGCGATATGAATATAATTTCACCAGATGATCTGCATAGCTCACTGTGGAAAGAATTCATAATTTTATATTGATTTGGATGATTTCGTAGGACAAATAATCTGCATAATTTAAACATATAGCATTTCTAGTTTTCTGGAATGATTCTAACTGTATTCAGGTGCAGAAATTAAATAATCAAATGTAAAGGATAACACGTAATAGTCTTTGTTGTATAGAAAATATGAAATAAATCTTTGTTAAAATGTTATAATGTCTCATACACAAATGGTTCAAATACACTTGAAATCTTACAGTCACAGTCAACAAAGCAAACAAGCAAATCAAAAACTTTCACCCTTTTAAGGTTAAACATCATTACATGGTTCCTGGTCAACTAATGCCACTCAAATTTCCTAATGGATGAATAACTGAACTTAAACTGAACTGACATTGTAGATTCTGCGATATGACTATATCTATGACTACATTTCGATGTTGATGCTGAAATTATATACTGTCTAGTCCTAATAGTTATGGCTTTTCATTTTATGATACATCATAAGGTGAAGTTTAACCAAAACGTCATAATTCAAACTAAACTTCCAGAATTCAGCAAAAATTAGATCACATTAAAATTCTATTAGCATTGTTTGTTTGTTTGTTTTTATGGAAAAAAGTCTAATTTTTAGGGGTGGCACAGTGGCTAAGTGGTTAGCACTTTCACCTCACAGCAAAAAGATTGCTGGTTCAAGTCCAGGCTGGGCCAGTTGGCATTCCTGTGTGGAGTTTGCATGTTCTCCCTGTGTTCACATGGGTTTCCTCTGGGTGCTCCGGTTTTCCCCACAGTTCAAAGACATACGATACAGGTGAACTGAATAAACTAAACTGGCTGTACTGTGTATGACTGTGTGTGTGAACGTGAGAGTGAATGGGTGTTTCCCAGTAATTGATTGTGGCTGGAAGGGCATCCGCTGCATAAACTGTATGCCGCAATAGTTGGTTCATTCAGCTGTGGCGACCCCTGATAAATAAGGGACTAAACTGAAGGAAAATGAATGAATGAATGAATGAATGTACTTTTAAGGTATTTTAGCAGACCTATTTCATCTAAAGAAAGAGTATAGTTGTTTAATTTAGGGGCGGACTGGCCATCTGGCAGACTGGGCAGTTTCCCGCTTGGCCAACATACTTTTTGGGCCCAGCTGATCATCTTCTTGTGATCTGATCAGCCTATAAAATGCTTAGCAGCCTATTGCTTTTTTCTGCCTAATTAATTGACAATGCTGTGATCTGTGATGCTCTGAAAACAAGATGTTTTTGATATCTGCAGCTCATTGGTTCTTTTCTTTATTGACATTGGGCTGATTCAATCACACTCCTATTTTTGGCTCTGTTTGAGAGTGCATTGATGATGTGTATTTGTCAAAATAGTCGAGAGTCAGAGAGATTGAGAAGTAAGGTAGGTGCAGAGAAATTGCGGGAAACACTGCATTCCAGCACTATGGATGTGACATTTGCATTAAAATCTCAAAACACAAATGAATAAAGAGAGTATATGTTAACATTAACATATACATGTGTAAACATATACATGTGTAACATATACATGTGTAAACATTTTTTGTGTTTTAAATGAGAAAAATAAACATGCGTTATGGATATGACGAAAAAAATTACAATTTACAACATACTTTGTAGAAATTCTGTGAATGAAACTTCACAACTCAAAAGACATAATGCTCATCAAAAGAATAAGAGTTGGCTCACGATAGAACAAAAATTATTGATTTTATTTTATTTGACATTTTTTGCATTTATGAGGGAAAAGCTTCGTTATGGATGTGACAGATGTGAAAATGCTACTTGAGTGATTTTGGTAAATCAAATATAAAAACATTAACAGAGATATTTCTGAGTATTTTTAAAGCACTGTAAAATACTTGCTTGCACAAAAAAAAAAAAACGCAGAAACGGTTTCACTATTTTGGCGAAAACTTACATTTTTTTTCATGGCAAGGTTTATATTTGCATGGAATGGCTCACTGGCATTTCATCTAGCACTCTTGAAAGTTCTCCGTCCTCATTACACTGCTAAAAATGCACATCACGTAAACACACACACACTCTGCAGCATATGCGCATGTCTGAGCCCCAGGCTGTCAGCGGGTGCTTTGAGCACAAAGCCCCAAGTGAGAGCAGCGCACGTCGGACAGTTCATTAAAGATCTACTGCTGGATCTCATCTCACCATAGTTGTTAAACATGATATTTAATTTATCCTGCTGTCTATAACTAATGACTCTTTGGTCTTTTGAATCTATTGCTTGTTCTCAGGTAACGTGTTTTGCCTGAGTGCAAAGATAAGTTAATATATTAAATTATGTGACCACGTACACTAATTCAGCATATTTGACTGATTGCTTGCCTTTATTTCCTATATTGTATAAACTTATTGTATGTTATACTTCTATAATGACCATTATTGATTATTAAAACTGATATTCAGCAAAATATTTCGTGTTTTTTAATGAAAATAAAAGGAGGCAGTTATTTTATAGGCTCCGTTTTGTTATAAATATGCATACAGTGAAAAAGACGGTCATAAAAATATGTAGCTACATGAGACCTTAACATTTTTTAGTGTCTGTTAAGATATTAAAATCAAAATAGGCATTTCCTTGATATTTTCATTTCATTGTTAAGATAGTGAAACAACGTAGCCTGCAGGGTGATGTGAAAGAGGTTATAAAGTAGCCTACACTGTTCTCTTTGAAGATTTACCCTTGCGCCAGAAGCCAGTTTTTGTTATGTTTATTATTTAATATAGGCTGAGTAATAGTGTATATTGTATTTAAATAGTGAACAAGCTAAATTGGCCATAGTGTATGTGTGTGAATGTGAGAATGTATGGGTGTTTTCCAGTACTGGGCTGCATCTGCTGCATAAAACATATGCTGGATAAGTTGGTGGTTCATTCAGCTCTGGCAACTCCTGATAAATAAAGGAAGGATGAATAAATTAATGAATAAATGAATGAATGAATGAATGAACGGTGTATTTTTTAGAACCTTACAAAAACCTTTATGGACGGTATACAAAATTTAATTGAGATTAATTACTTTATTTATTTATTTCCTATACATGGCTTTTGTGCTTTTATAGAAACATATTCAAGGGCATGCACAGATGGGTAGCATTTTGATTGTATGTAGTGGGCCGCTCTCATCCAAAATTCCAGGGTTGTTTTTTTTAATTGAATTTCAAGGCCACAATGAGTATGTGGTATGCTGTTAATTTTACTGCAAGCAATCAGATAAACTCAACTTTTCAAATTATACATTAAGTGTAAGTTAGCAATACAATAAATGCTACTACTGAAACCATTAGCTTTATCGTGATTACAGTTACAGTGGCATGCCCAGACCTCCTGTGGGGCAAAAGCAGAAGAACCAAAAAGGGCACTAAAAAGTGGGAAAAAGTTCCTTCTGTTTTTAAATTTTATTTTTATCCTTTCTTTCCTTGGCATTGTATTAATACAAGTTGATACAAAATAGAATGCACACATCAAATAAAAAAGCAGATGATGAAAATGACTACTGATAATAATAAAGTGAACGTAAAATGAACAGGATACCACATCTGTACATACTCATTGTTTGCATCACTTTGCAGTGGTGTGGAAAGAACAGATGCTTACACACACTATTTTTACAGGATAGTAAATGTGCTTGTTTATAAATAAATCAACAGGATACAGTGTAATTTAGTGAAGCTTAAATGTAATTTGATGTTATTTAACAAGATATGTAACAATGCACACAGTGCAATTTTTCTAACCATAAGCATTTTGTGTTTGTATAAATACTAATCATGGCTAAATTTGACCAGCCTGGTGGGCAATCTTCATTGATTGCACATTCCACCAGTAATGCTGCGGTCACACTAGAGTTTGTGCGGGAGAAATTCTGTTCAATGGCGCTGCAAAAAGGAGCGGGATTAAACAAGATGATGAGACATTAAAAAAAAAAAAAGAGCGATTGCTCCATGTTTTAAATTTCTGTCCAAAGAGGTCATGTATTGATTTTCGATTGGTCTCAAGCAATCATGTGATGCGATTTCACAGGTATGAGTTCACCAAGCTAGAACTTTCCAACGCAGTAAACTGCAAAAACTTGTCACACAAGCTTGCGTTTGCGGTCTGTTGCATTCGCGTGCGTATGAATGGAAGTCTATGGGGAGAAAAGTGCAGTGTGAATGCAGCTTTAGAGTAGAGTGTGATGGTTTTATTTAATGTAGCACAGGCCAAAACAATAGCACAGTTTTTTTTTAAATATAAATATTGCAATACAATTTTGGGTGACACATCCAACTTTACCTTGGAAGTTTTTGTTCTGCAGTGAGTTGGGGTTTTATGTTTTTAAATACAAAGGTTAGCCCCCGGACATCCCTTTCAGACAGCTTCCTCTTGCATCCACAATTACTCCTGTTGGAAGTGATTCATCCTTGATGATCCTTGGTGGTATGCTGACATTACACTGGATACCACTGCTCTTGATGATCACAAAGACTTGCTGTCTTGGGCATAGATGCGCCAGTGACATACGCATCAACAATTTGTCCTCTTTTGAACTCTGATATGTCATCCATGTTGCCTGCATTAAATGTTTTAATAGTTTTTTTCTAAATTGTGCTATCACTCTGCTAATTAAACCTTCACACTCTACTCTAATGCTGCAGTCACACTAGCATTTGTGTGTGCGAAATTCTGTGAAAAGGGGCGGGATTAAACAAGACGATTAGACATTTAAAAAAGCGAGCGATTGGTCCATGTTTTAAATTCCTGTCCATAGAGGTCATGTTTTGATCTTTGATTGATCTCACGCAGTCAAGTGATGCGATTTCGCAGGTCAGAGTTTACCAAGCTTGAACTTTCCAACGCAGTGAACTGCGAAAACTTGTCCCACAAGCTTGTCTTTCTGGTCTGACGCATTCGCGTGCATATGAATGGAAATCTATGGGGAGAAAAGTGCAGTGTGACTACAGCTTCACTGGTGAAATGTGGTAATGTCCAATGGTCTCACGCAATCACGAGACGCGATTTTACAGGTCAGAGTTCACCAAGCTTGAACTTTCAAATGCAACGACATGTGAAACTTGTTGCACAAGCTTGCGTTTCTAATCTGCTGCATTTGTATTCGTATGAATAGAAGTCTATGGGGAGAAAAGTATTATGGCATTAGCCATGAAACCTCCAACACTAAATTGGCCATTGTTACAGTTTCATTGTCCAACCTCTGTATGATTCCCAGAATTTACGGATGGGACAAAAAAAATTGTGCATTGCAAATCATGGAATGATTCTGCATTGATTCTAAAATTTTCTGAATGCATTGTAATTGTCTTTTGAATTTATTCCAAGCTTAGTTTTTACCACCAGATGAGGATGAGTGTGGTTTCACAAATAGCCACACTCATGTCTCCCATCGAAAAAAAGCTGTGGTGCAAATACCACTTACAGTACATGAGTAAAAGCACAAGCACTCACTAAAAGTGTACAATTAAAAACTAGCCCAGAGCGTCATCTGCGGTTAAAATCTCAGAATCAAAACCAGTGAGAATCACAATTGCATTTAAAAAAACTTTGAATCAATCCATGAATCACAACGCATTAATTTGTTATACCATCCATACCAGCAATCATGTATATTTAAACCAATCAGAGGACCACTTTGAATCTGTCTAAGTATTTCCATAAGACTGTGCTGTTTGAATCAGATGTTTAGCCAGAGCTCTGTGTGGAGTGTTTGGCATGATTTCTGAAGGCTGAGTTTTGTTGTCTGTTTAATTTAAGCAATAGCTTTTAAAAACAAGTCTGTGCCTCTCAAATTTTTATTAATTTACCATTTGTAAAAACGATGTTCACCATATTCAGTTTTAGAAAAATCAATATTGTTTAAATTAAATCTGTATTAATCAAATCGAGAATTGAAATCGAATCGAAATTAAACTGAATCAAGCCATCTGATTCTGAATCGATACCCAGGCCTAAAATGCAAGGGTGCTGTTTTCAGTGTATCCACTATGGTACCAGGTTTAAATGGTTAGTGGTTTCATTCTCCCAAAAAGCTGGATCCATCTGGACGAAACACTAATCTCTATGATACAAATACTGTATCAAACATGTGTCCATGAAGACAGGGCCTGAGATATCTCTCAGAATATCTTCTTTTATGTTCTCTTGCATGGCTTAAATAAAACCTATTGAATTATAAATCTAAATAAATGTCTGAAATGCATGCAAATACTAAGTATATGAGTTATGAGCCATCTTTTTAACATACTAAAAATGACCAAAAACATAATAAATCAAAAAGATATTTAAAGTGCTGCAAGATTAGTTTTTATAGCTCAAAAATTGTGCAACAAACCACTACGCAACTATGAATAAACATTAATTCGTTCATTCACTTTCCTTCAGCTTTAGTCCCTGATTTATCAGGGTTCGCCGTAGCGGAATGAACTGCCAACTTCAACAAACATAGCCTAATAATATTTTTTTCCAACCCTCTTTAAAGAACAAGCATAAAATGTATAAGCAAAAAAATGTTACGTTTGTAAAATTGTCTTTTGCCAAGCTGAACTCTCACGTTTACTTATTCGGGTCACTGAATGCTGCATGTGATCTGATGGATACACAGACATCCAAATCTGATTTCTGCTGCCAGTGATCATCACCCACGGGTCACGTTATTTTTGATAAACCATTTGTAGCATGAGTTTGAATGATAAACTCCATGAAATCGCATTTACAATGTCTATTGAAATCGTGACCGTCTTGGATTACCTTCTGCCAGGTTCTGCATCTGTAATGGAAATACAGTGATGCGACGCCCAGTACATTAAAACCCTGTTGCGTTCCGTAAAAAGGCCAGTGGGTCATCATCAGGCAGCATGTAATTCTGATGTGTCAATAATTTATATTTACATACTACACTGTATTGTCGTGCCTAGTATATGTAAATAATGTAACGTAAATGTGTGCAGTAGAAAGGGTGATTAACACACATGCACGCGTACATCTATCTATCTATCTATCTATCTATCTATCTATCTATCTATCTATC
>CAIGQZ010032649.1:4210235-4250204 GCA_903798205.1 Danio tinwini | reverse complement strand
ACACACACACACATATATATATATATATATAAATCAATACAGATCAAAGGGAATCAGACTCTGTTGTCCTAAATACCCAGGATGCATTGCGCTTTTACAACACATTCCCGTTCTCTCTTTTGTATTGTGAAAGCAAAATTCTCCTACCAGAGTGAGTATGTACTATAGTCATAGCAGGTACTATTTGGTAGTTTGGTCATTTATTAAAATAATTTGACATCAGTCTAATGGGAAACAATTAAACATTACGGTTAGTAAAAAACTTTAATGTTCCATTTGGAATGGCACTAAATTCATATGCTACGCTGTTGAGTGTTGGGATGCAGTGATTGATTTGCATTTTATCAATCACTATGAACTTTTCAGCTAATAACTTTCTGCTTCAAAAAAAACTAGTGTCATCTATACCTTGGATGGCCACATAGTTAAATAATACACTTTAAATTAAAGGAGGGGAGGGACTGTGCCTTAAAGAGGCACTTAAAAATGCATGACATTAAAGGGGATATTTTATTTTTCAGGTAAGCATAGTTTGGAGAGTCTTTTTAAGCGAGCTTTGTCATGATGCTTGAAATTGGGCTTAGGGAATCATCTGCATTTGCATCAAGTATGTTTCAGGCATAGTGAGAGGTAATTCTAAAAAGATGACTTACCAAGCACAAAGTCACACCACCTTGCTCCCAGAACACCCCTGCAGCTCCTTGATTGTCTGAGCATTTTTGTTGAAGGAGAGGGATTTTTTAGTTTCCCTGTTTTTTTTCCTGCTTTTCTCTGGTTTTTCGAAGACAAGGGTAGCTGTATTGGAGAGTTGTGTGTCCCTTTCACCGTAATATCCTCACTCTCCTCATGCTCTGAGACATCATAAAGCTTTACGGTGCAAACATTACATTCCTCTGTCGTTGACTTGGTGTTTGGGGAGTTGATCTTTTTCAGAAACACCCTGCACTCTTTTAGGGACTCAGGACTCCAAGCTTCAGAACTGATTCGATTTTGCTTTGAAATATTGGAAAGCCCAATAATTTTTGGAGGAGTTTTGACTAAAAGCTTTAATGCATTTTGAACTTTCATGACTGGTTTGGATGGCTTGTCTACCAAGTTAGGCATTTCTTTCGGTAACTCTAGAGTCTTAGCACCTGAAGTCTTTGTCCTCATCTGGTCACAAACTTCATCTCGTAATGCTATCTTGTGTCTGGTTTTAAATTTTTGTCTTGCTCTAACCAGAGCTTTTCGGTAGTCAATCCATATGCCTCTAGACATTGAAATATTCTGTTTAAATGATGATGATGTGTCAAAGAGTTTTCTCTTTGCTATTGGCCTTGCTGTCTTGGACAAAATTTCTTGTGCTTGTTTGTGCATTGATGGACTCTTTGGAACAACTTTAGCAAATTTTTTTACATGTTTCCTGAGTCGCTCTGCTTGTGGACTTGGGCAAACATTCACTTTGCAATTGGGTCTGCTGAGGCTGTAATGAAAGACATCCTTGGGATTTCTTGCAATGGCCTTCTTTACAATTGCAAGGGACTGAGTTTCCGTGGACTGCATAAACCAAGAGCAGAGCTTCTCCATATTATAATTTTTCTCAAAAAGCATTTTAATAGCAGAAGTAGATTTCTTAGGAGCATCAAAAAGCTTTTTACAAGTTTTTGGTTTAAGATCCATTTTGATCTCTCCTGACCTGTTTGCCTCAGGGACATCTGATACCCAAGTATTGGACATCAGCTTGATCCTCCTAGATAACTCTTCATTCAAGTTCTCAGGTGATGCTGAGGTGGGCCACCACCTGAACCCCTCATGTGGTGAGAAAATGGAGTTGACTGAAATGGCAGAAAAACGAACAATGTCTTGTACACAACTGACATTCTTGGTCTTAATGGAAAGTGCATTGTTTGGGAGTTCCTCTTGTATGTTCTTTGCATGCTGGCTTGCCTCGCAGCTAGCCTTATTCAGCAGTAGTTTTCTTGACCTGCGAACCAATGCGCAGGACCTGGCAGTAGCAACTGAGTGAAGCAAATGAATTGAGGGCTTCCGTTCTCTAATAGAATGTCTCACTGGTATGAGCTGCCTTCTAGTATTCTGATTATATTCTTTCTGTGCATCCACTCTATCTTTGTTCATGTCAGTAGAAATGCAGATTGTCTTCTGCTCTTTGGAAGGTTGACGTTCAAGAGTCCTTCTGAGCAGATGTGAATCTTTTGTGTCCCTTTTTAAATGTATCTTTCTTTGTCTTGGTGACCCTGATGTGACTGTGACAGAAATGCCAGAAATCTTTTGGACTTTTGGAGGTCGCCCTGGTTTCCTTGACAGTATAATGTCACTTTGTCTTTGAGATTTGATATTACTGCTAGAGTGGATACATTTCCTGTCCTCTATAGGCATAACAAGATGTAGATCTTTAAACTGATCTTTGGTTGTTTGATCATTAGTACTTGTTTTACTGTACATGCTACCATTGCATTCTTCAGAAGCAGGTTGCTGTGTTAAGAAACTACCCAGATCTTCAGAAACTACTCTCCTCACTCTTCTTGATCGTCCATACAATATAGTGATTTTCAAATTTTTGTTATCATCATCATCTTTAAAAGATATTTCAGGAGTTCCCTGATTGACTGCATTTGAACTGGGTGTACTTGAACTTAAGTCTGTTGTTTTAGGTTTTGGAGGTCTCCCAATGGGACGTTTCACAGACTTCACAATATGTGGTCCAATTTTTTTGGGACGCCCAGGGCGCCTTTTTATTGGAGTTGTTTGATGTATAAATGGTAGTGGTTCTTGGCTTTCACTTGAAAAACTGGACAATGGAGCACCAGCTGACACCATATTTGGTGAAGTGCACTTGTTTCCAACATGCTCAACAGTTTTCCTTGGATTAGATTCAAGGACTGAATCCTGGTTGTCGTCATTAATGGCACTGCCTGCCCATGATGATTCCACACATGGATCAAACATCTCACAATGTGATTCCGAGTCAGAGGCAGCTGCTTTGAGTGTGTATTTTATACCATCTTCACCTTTCACAGAGGAAACAAACATGAGCTTTATTGGACTGTCATATTTCAGTCTAGACGGGCTTTCTTCAGCCTGCGATGTGTTCTCAGTGGTAGTAATGTTAGATATAGTAGGACTGTGTGGTTCAGTGTTCAGACTGTTGGCTCTGCTGCATTTAGATCTCTTTGATGGCAAGGTGGAATTCTGGAATGACTTCCTTTTTCTCTCCTTATGAGGATTTCTTTCATTATTCTTGCACTGACTAAGTGGCTCTTTTTTTGATAAATTATCATATTTCAGTAAACCATTGTTCTGTGGTACTCCACAGTCTTCTTGTTCATCCTCCAACTGAAAAGTTTGTTTGCCACATTTATCACTAGGCAAGACAATTTCTTCTGTGGAGCCTAGCGCTGTTGAGGTGCTGTCTCTAGAGGAATGCTTTGTGAATATACTTTCTGAAAAACAGGCTGCAAAATACATCTTTCGTGGCTCAGTAACATAGGAAGAGAAACGCTGGGGTGGAACAATATTTCTTCTGGTCCTTTCAACTTGAACAGCAAGACCTTTCTCTTCATGGATTTTTGTCTTCATCTGGTCATTATCAGTGTTTTGTGCCTGTGCTCTTTCATTAGGACGCAGTTGTTCTTTAACAACATGCTGGATGTGAGTTTCTTGGTTCTCTTGGTTATATTTCGTCTTTTCTTTTTCTGCATGCATGGTCATATTTCCAGTGTTCAAGGTATCATTTAAAGGTTCTGTGTAAACTGTCCTGTTCAACTTTTTACACAGAGGTTGTTCAATAAGCGAGTATGTTAGCTCCAAAGGTTTAACCGTTTTTGTGCCTCTATTCCTATCCAAGCTTGTATTTCTCTTGGAAAATGATGGACTAAGTCTAGCCAGGTCTCTTTTGATTTGTAAGCTCTGTCTTCGTGATGACAGAAGGTCAGATGATTTGCTCATGGCAACTAAAGTTTCAAATCTCTTACGGGAACGTGTCTGAGGTGATCGCTGTTCTGTGGCTACATGCTGTTGTAAAAGATCATTAAGGTTATAATCTTTATCACTACTGTTATGTAACACAGTTGTTATAATCTCGGTCAAATGAGTGTCATCTCTTATCCTGGAGATTTGACTGGCATGTGCAGGAATGTTTTGTTCCTTCTCAGTGGGTTGGATACTCTTAAGCTGTTCAGTGACTCTGTCCATGAGATCTCCTATAAAAGATCCACACTGGTGGTCATCCTTCTCTGCTTGTGTTTGCAATGTTACAACCTTTTCACAACATCCATCAGAAGATCCCACATGAAGAGGAGTGTTGGGGTATAAAGTTGTTTCTTCGTTCTCGATTCTGTGAGGTAGGAGAGAGGGAGGTGCTATGTTTGGGGCCTTGAATTCCTGAACGGGAAAGATACTGGGCTTGACTGCTATTTTATAGTCCAGGTCCACAGGTTTTGGTGAGAGTGGTGGTGGAGAGGGGCTACGGCTTCCTTTATGTCTGTTATGAGAGTTACCATCACCTGGAGGAATGATTAGAGCACCCCTTGCATGAGAAATGTAGGTATGATCACCATTGTGTTGATGCTGGCATGAGAGTGGTTTTGAATTAGTACAACTATCATTGGGGTTACAACAGATGGCTTGGCCAACACATGCAATTGTTGTATTTTGGCATGAATGGCCATGAATGTTCCTCAGAGAGACACATGGAGCAGAAAATGCACATGTTGAATGCTCACAAGCTGTTCTGCAACAAATGCCAGCAGTTACTGAGCAGTCACCTAAAGCAAGCGTTGGGGCTTCATCAAGCTGTTTTTTATGAAGATGGCAACAAAGGGATCCAGTTGGTTTTCTATGAGCATCCCGTAGAGATAATGAGATGTTGTAATCTTCCTGCACATCCTTTAAAATATGAGCAAGTAGTAATCTATGATGGGAACAAAGTGAAGACAGGACCTTCTCCAACACAGTGACTTTCCAGACCTCAGGAACTATAGAACCATCTTCAGTCTCCAGACTGGACTTGTCTTCCACACTTGATCCTAAGGAACTACATAAATAAACTGGGTTAAGTCATTACTTGAAACAATCAGCTCTTCAAAATTGAGCTGAGCTACCCCCTCAACATTTCTCCCAAATTTAAGCAAAAAAACTACAACAACTCCATACATGGAACTATTTTTTATTGGTAACTTGAAGGCAAAGGATGGCGATTGTAGTAACGCTTACACTCAGGAAAACTATGAGTACAGAGTAATTATTTTAATCAAACCTGAATAATTTTGTTTCCTGATCAATCAACGGGTCTTGACAAAAAACAAATCATAAACTTTTCCAGGCAATATGCTGACTTAAAATTAAAATAAATTCCCAAAGTCTCCCAAGTTCCATATTTTTAAATATATCATAGTTAAAAACACACTGGATTAATATGCCTTCAGTATTCCATCTTATTACAATTAATTCAATTATTTATTTTATTAACATTGTCCTATTCCTTAAATGTAAAAAAAGAGAGAGAGACCACACCAAATATAAATATTTCAGACACAACTAAACGTTTAAAAAGGACCGATTAGCTTTCTTTAGTTGTTTTCTTGCATTTTAAGTTGATTTAAAAAGTCATAATGAATAACATACTAACTTGCCTGGGGTAAATTAATTACATGTGAAGAAACATTACAGGACAAGAAACTCACTTATGCATGCAAGTGCAGTAAAGCATTTCACATATCAATGTGCAAGAGCAACAAAGTGCTTAAACACAAAACCAATACAACATTTAAACTTCATATTCTGATTACATTAAAAAGAAAAAAAAACAAATACAATTACATTACAGAACAAGGGAATAGTACAAAAAAAATCAAATCAACCTTAGTGCAACAAATATATGCATAAATAACTGATTGCAAAATGATTCATATCCTGCATCCTTTATGAATATGAAATTATACATACTTAGAAAGGCCTAAACTGGTGATATTGATCCATCTTAATGATCCATATATTATCAAGCCAAACTGTAAAGTGTTATATTTTACTTTTGTGAACCTGACCAGTCCTGAACACGTGCTGGTCTCAAAATATGGGGGAAAAAAGGTTTGCTTTCAATCAACCATAAATGGCTCTCTAACAAAATTCAAAAACAAAAAAGGGCCTTATTTTGATATAAAAAAAAAAAAACTGTTCAAATCATGTAAAAAAAATTATAAGACTGCTATTAACCTGAGAATACTATGTTTTTACATGTAAAACGTTTTTTGGACTGAAATTACATTGGACACTAATATTATGATGCTAGAAGAGCATTGAAATAAAAGCGAATAACATTCTCCAAAGTTAGCCTATGAGTATCCCATGTAATATAAATAAAAGAGTGCAGCACTGACCATGTATATGATTTAAAAAGAAATGTGCATGGTATTAACGCTTACGACCACGGTTTAAATTAAAAGTGAAACTGTGACTGTGACATCTATCCCCGAGATAAAAACTGAAAAAAAAGAAGTTACATAGGAAATCATGGTAAAATTATATAGATTTTATACAAGATCCACACAAGTAGTACATAAATACCTGATTTTTTTTCTTCCAGAAGATTTCATTTGTAAAAATAGCTACTGACCTGCAGAACGACTGAGCAGTAGCTATAAGAGCAGGCACTGTGTTGTTAATTTTAAGAGCTATGAGCAACATTCAGGGTGATTTGATAAATGCTTCTAAGCAGTTAAATTTAGTAATACATAAGTAAATCTGTTGTAGTGTGGAGGGAAATTTAACTTTTGAGGAACAACAAGAGGTAAACCATTAAAGAACATTCACAACACAAATACACAATAAAATTGCATATGGAAATGTTTACATTTCCAAAGCTTCAAATCACAAAATTCACATAATGCTTCAGCTACACTTTGCAAAGCATTACAATTATACTTGTGAATGAGATAACAGAACTATGCTAAAGAGAGATGTCATTCAAGGAAGAACATGGCCATATCCTTCATCACCTGTATCACAAATATATGTGCATATTTTGTAAAGTGCAACTGAATCTTGCAAGCTTCTAAACGGAGTAATAAAGACAGGTCCATGCTAAAAATAAGGATTTATAAATTACCAGTTAAACTACCAGTATGAATTACAAGTGTCATAAAATAAAACAGGTCATTAAAAGCTATAGTAATTAGTATTCATTGACAAAAAACAACAACAAAGCAAGAGCAGCAAAACCACAGAAACCTGGACAAAACAAAGCAATTCAGAGCAGCACTTGAATCAGGCTTAACATTTGCCCCATGATAAGTGCATCATGGAATATGGTCAAGAAACATTCTGATCCAAATCAGCTGCACCCTACTCTGAACTGCTTCGCTCATGGAGTGTGTAAGTGGATTGGCAAAATGGTCCTGAACTGTTTTAGTTACAGTGGAAAGATAATGCAAGGATGTCTTCAGTGTGAGGAACAACAAAACTGTACACAGTATAATTCTAAATTAGCAAAGAAAACATGGAGATATTTTCAGTAGTTCAGATAATATTAACAATAATACAAAATAAAGATTAATATAGTTTTGAGTGTAAAACAAACATTTACTGAGACTGCTGTCGAGCATTTCCCCTGTGCATTATTATGACATGCATTACACTGCATAGCCAAGTTAGCCCATATGATCTGTTGAGGAGATTTGCAGAGCTAAAATTTGGAAGGGGCAAGACAAAAACAAATCAAAACAGTGTATATAGAACTAGGCATATCTGTACAAAATTCCCAATCGGTGAAAATGTGGCAAGTATCATCCACAAAAAGCCTGAGCTGGTTCAAGCTTTCACTTCAATGATCCGGCAACAGTCCTGATTTCATTAATTCTTTATGAAACTGATATTAACCTTGTTATCCAACAACACAAAATAGCCATAAGCATTAATAGTCCCTAAAAACATATTTACAGTGTTGTTCCTTTGCTGGAGTGGAAACTTGTACCTACTTCTACTCGCTGCATACAAGGATGAACATTTCCCACTGGGGATTTAAACAAGTTACAGTCATGCTGTCACAAGGTTGCCACACAGACACCATAAAAATACTGTTGCTAGACTTGAAATGAAATGATCAGTCACTACACAGACTAATCACTGTGAAAGCTGCATACAACAATCATTAAGCTGAGTTTAGCTTATGCATGAACAAAACCTGAATATTTCTTAGTTTTCAAACTATAATTAACTTGAAAATCAACAGTGCTTCACAATATTTTAAATATATATATTCATATAGATATCCACAGTGAATAACCCCTGAATAGATTTTTAAAGGCATGTTTTGTGACTTGAAAAAAGGTACCATTTAATCTGTGGTTGAGGATTCAAGTGTATCTTTCAAGTCTAAATGAGGTCCTGACTGCAAGTTAGAAAAAAAAAAAAAAGATAACTTCTGTTGGCTGTAGTATAGACGATGTTTTAGTTAAAACCATTTCTAGAAAAGTTTTGGTTGAGTTAAGACTGTTTGTAGGCAATTGATGAGGCATTGGTTGTTGTCCCTGACTTTCCGGAGCCTGAAGCTGCAGCTTCAGAAAGGCGGAGCTTCTTTTTTGGTGGGGTCTTGAGCATGCCGGTTCGCTCTTTGACCTTGTACTCAAGGGTGCTGTGTGGAACCCCATAGACGCCCTGAGCTTTCGACACACTCATCTTTCCACCAATCACCATGGCTATTGCCTCCTCTAGGATATCATGGTCATATTGGCGATAGCGCCCCCTCTTTTTCCGTGGCTGCTTGTCTCGACGGTCATCATCTCCACAGTCAACCAGGCTTCCGGTCACACTCCCGCCAACACTCCCATTTTTTATGTTCAGACACAGTGGAGGCAAGTCACCCTGCAGCAGACGTGACTCAAGGCCTGAGTGGCTTTCAACCAGGCCCTGTTTAGGGAGAATAGTCTTCAGCTTGTGGAAAGCAGTGGGGCCTTCAGAGGTTTTGTTGGCCTGGTACACAGCATCCACAAGGCCAACAAGATCCAGCTGGGCTTTTGGCTGAGCACTGAAGCGTACCTGAGGGATTCGAATGTGTGCAGCCGGCCCTGAAGCAGGACTGTGAGGAGATGTGGCTGGCTCTGCAGTGAGAAGAGACCCGTCGCTCTGCTCCCGAAGCTGCGAGACCATCCTCTGCAAGGTTAAGTGGTGAAGGTATGACGAGGCAGTCACGGCTGCCGGGAACTTCAGCTCTGTGTGCTCTGATGATGTGAATTTTAATTTTCTTACTTCAGATTGCTCAGACTGCGAGCGAGCCCATGCTGCTACCTTCTGTAGGACAAGTCGTGTGTCACTGGTAGGCCACACTGCCTCTGTGCTCCTACCGTTCTCACGTGGTTCTCCTGACTTCCTCTCCGGTAATAAGGCCTCTGTCTGAAGCTGTAAGGTTTTCTGAGGTATCCCGTAAAGTATGGCTGCTTTGTTAATGTCCAGTGATCCAGACCGAATATCTTTCAAGGCTTTCGAGAGCAAGCCCTCTGCAAACTCAGAGCTGCGATCCAAATACTCCTCACTGATTGGTCTCCTAAGGGGAGGTGGGTGGGAGGATGAGAAACGAACTGGTGAGTGGACCAATGACAGGACGCACTCAGGGTCCACTCCTTTACTGCCTTGTCTTTTGGTAACATCACTCGCTTCTCAATTGTCTGCATAACACAAAGCCTTTGAGTTGTTTGGGGGTAAACAGTGATTGTTTTTGGCCTTAGGTTGCAAACGATACTTCTTGGAAGGACAGTCTCTTGTCAATTGTGTGAAGAAAGACAAGCATCTATGGGAGTACTTCCAGTATCTTTGCAATGCAGATGCATTTTGTAAAACTCATGTATTTACGTCTCATGAAAATAATACTGCATAAATCAATTAATAGATAAATAAACAAATGAATAAATAACGGTATCACAAAGGAACAAGTAAAGCCCCTGACTGCTGGCATATGTGACGTTACCTTCCAACAAGTTAGAAAAGAGTCAACCCTTTGGCAGTGCAACAAAACAACTACTAATTCAAGTTTGAGGAGTACATTTTGTTCACACAACATCATCAGATAATCAGATAACATAGAACTGAAACAAAGACAACAAAAAAAAAAAAAACATAAAATTTTACTGATTCAAAAAAAGAGAGAAAAGAAATTACCAGTTAAAAGACACGGAACTAACCTCTCCTTTGGCTTTAGGACTAAAGACAAACATGTAAACACTCAATTTAATAAAGATGACAGACAAGGCAGAAGTACTCACCCTGAACTTATCTGCAGTGTTGTTTCATTCTCAGAAGGTGTGTTTTTCTTAGAGAGGTCAAGTACTCCATCTACTATAAGAGGCCATTTATGAAGAAAAACAACAAGTTTAAAAATTAATGCTTATATCATCAAAACTAATGCAGTGTAAATTATGTTTATTCAAAGTTGGCTGATTCCAGAGCTAGACATAACAAATCAAAATGTGACATCTGTTTCTCTGAAAACAACAACAAAAAATGTATACAATGATCTGATACTGCAGAGCTTCAAACTATTGAATCTGTATCCACACTGTGGTGTGCCGATCTTCTGAAGTGATCTGATTTCCTCTAAATTAATGATGATTTGTTGTAGTGCATACCTTGAAGGGCTGGAGAAGCCCTGCTGACAGTGAGGTCCAGAGGCCCATCAGGATCTGTTTGGCTAAGGAGACGTTCAGAATTGTCACTCAGGCCATTCAGGTCTCCATGAGTCTGACTTTTACATGCATACTCTAAGGCAAATCGCCGAATCATTCTGCGCATCAACTCCTGTGCAACCAGTGGTATACTTGAATCGCAGCTCTGAGGAAATTCTGAAAATTTAAACACCACAGAGTCAGTTTTCATCCTATGTACTTCAAGTAAAACATCATAATTCATGGTAACATGTTTGTCTTAAACACACTTTCTGGATTTAGAGCTGATAAACATAATTACTTGCCATCCAACACTTTTCCTCTTCCATCATACTTTTTTTTTTTTTTACAGATGTACACACAAGTAGTCACAAAGCAATACATGCAGATTATGTTCATATTTCTATACTATAGCTGCGTCCCAAATGGCACACTATACACTATGCACTCATGCACTATGTACTTGTGCACTTACACACTCAACAGCATAGTATATGTATGTAGTGTCGTCTCAAATGGAACACCAATGTTTTTTTACTAAGCGGAAATTCAACTAGTTTCCCTGATGACGTTTGACGGTTGCCAAATTAGTGAAATAAAAGACCAAAGTACCAAATAATAGCTGCCATGAGTATATTCACTATCGGGAGGCGCTATAATCCAACATATGCGCTCGATAGCCCCGCCCCTTCCGCTACGTGAGCAAAGCTGCGGTCGTTGAGTGCGTGAAGTGTCCATCATTTCACACTTCATTTTAATGGTGGAATGAGTGCATCATCCGGGTAATTAAAGTGTACTTATTATTTTTAGAGTTTGTGTAAACGCACAACTTACATCATTTATACTACAAAATGGCGTAGAATAGTGCATAAGTATGCGATTTGGGACACACCTAATATGTTTTACGAATATTACAAAACATGATTTAACAATACCATTTTGCTCAAAACTAACCTCTAGAATGCATGTAAATTGGATTAAGCTAATTGTATTGTTAAGACTCGCAAAATCCGTAGTCTGACATCCCTGGCCTAACTGGAGGACAAAAGAACTCCTGGATGTGTCAAACTCACTTCCTGGAGGGCTGCAGCCCTGCACAATTTAGTTCCAATCTTGCTTCAACACACTTACCTGTAGGTCTCAAACAAGCCTGAAGGACTCGATTAGTCTGATCAGGTGTGTTTAATTAGGGTTAAAATTAAACTGTGCAGAGCTGCAGCCTTCCAGGAACTGAGTTTGACACATGTGAGTTAGGCTGTTAAAAAACATCACCACCCTGCCAAAATAAAATTCCTTCCTTGATCTATGTTGTTCAATTGTCAGCAAATCAAATTTACTGGTGTTTAAAACAGAAAAATATATAAATTAGTACTGCTGCCCATACTTATAAATTTATAGAACATCATGCACAGATCTCATTCAGCACATTTTAAAGTACTTTAATCAGGCAAGTCGAACAACTGACCACATAAATTTATTCATGTAACCGTTTCTTTGTTTAACAACATTTTACGTTAAAGATGAACAGGCTGCAATGTGAAGTTAGCAATGTTAAAAAAACTGTGTGTGTGCATGTTTACAATTTTTAGATGTCCAATTACAAATTCCGATTATTTCAGATGATCTCAACTGTCATTGATATAGAATTGGGCAAAACAGCTTTCAAACAGGTGTACACGTTTACTTATGATTACTTTGTTGGAGTAGCAGGGCAGTGGTACACTGGTCAACTTGCACAGATTAACAGTTCACTGCAGGAACAGCAATGTGAGCTAACAAAGTAAACAGTGAAATTACACAATGATATAATATTCATTTTCAACTACTAAAATCAAGCATCGCATGCAACTTGACATGTAGACATTTTGCAAACCCCGACCAGAGTAAAATTGTTCTATAAAGCAGTGGCTTACAGCCACAATCTCCAGCACTGCACATTTTCCATGTCTCCTTTGTCTGGGGTCCCGTCCACACAAACATGAGTATTTTCAAACCTGCAGCTTTTTCTACACAGTTTTCAAATGTAGTATTGGGACACTAAAAACAAAACTTTAAAAACCTCTGTCAGGGTGAAGATACCGAAAGGGTCACAAAACCCTAAAACAGGTGCCACATTGCTAAACACACGATTAGTACAAATAGCTTACTACCAAGTGAAATTTGGTTGTTTTCGTATTGTTTAGAGCAAATTTGTTTTTTCAGTTTAAAAAGGAATTTTAAAGCAGCATTACGACGATGAGGTCGATTGGTCGGCAGTACACAGTTTTCAGCATGTCTGTGCATTATTCATCGGAAAGAGTTGATTTAAACCGATTAGTGTACTCTAATGTGAATGAGATGCAATTTCATTATTATGCATGAGATTGTTTCGTTGACTCTTTTAGCTGTTACAGTGTTCAGACACACACCTTCCAGTTATGTTGCCAACCGCATTTAAACCCGATAGAAGAATTGTTCAGAGATCCGCCAGTGTTTCATTTTTAAGTGTGCCAAAACAAAATTGTTTCCATTTCCCCATGATGCGAGCACTCCGCAAGTGGGTGCAAGCAGTTGTCTTACTGCTAACATGCTAGGAAATTTAGTTTTTTAGAAACATTTTTTACCAGAGATTTCTGAATCTGTATATGGTAAAATTATTTACCATACCAGGATTTGCCACTTGTCTCCTTATAAAAAAAAAGAAAAAAAAAGAGGAAGAAGCACTTGCAGTTCATGTTGATTCTAATGTCTCTACAAATGTGGTGTGTGATTAATGTTCTTTGTTTATGTTCATTCTGATGGCAAAGTTAGTTAATTTGCCAATGATGCGTTGCGGCTGGAAGGACATCTGCTGCGTAAAAACATATACTGGATAAGTTGGCAGTTCATTCCGCTGTGGCGACTACAAAATAATTAAGGGACTAAGCCGAAAAGAAAATGAATGAAGTTAGTATCGTTAACAGTACTCTTTCAGTTTTTAAAGACATACCTTGACTCTTTCACACAACTTCTAAATACTCCAGCTGACCCGTGTGAGTTTTTTTTATAGTAACCATTATTTAGAACACTTCTCTTAAATTTCCCATAGCATTGCTTCAAGATTGTCTGTCACGTAACATACTACAGGCCCGGTGACCCTCGCATATATTGTTTTTTGTTTCTTTTTTTCCCTTTTCTGCAAATATTGACAAATGTCAGAATTATATTGTGAAATATCTAATATTCCGATTTTCAAATATGTGTAGGAACATTTATTTCATCTCAAAAACATTTTTAAAAGGAT
Organism: Danio tinwini; assembly: GCA_903798205.1. NCBI lineage: Eukaryota > Metazoa > Chordata > Actinopteri > Cypriniformes > Danionidae > Danio > Danio tinwini. Next base: position 4,236,293 of record CAIGQZ010032649.1, on the reverse strand, counting down.
CATATTCCTTGATATATGATGGCTGATGAGCCATGTTTAGCCTACGCTGCATGCAAGATCAGACCGAGATGATGGATTTACATGTGTATTCATAATTTTCTTCCAAACGACATGAAAGTGACTATTTAACTGGGAGAGGAGTAGCGTACATGTTATAGTAAAATATACTATATACCAAAAGTAATATCTTGCAAAAATATACTAGATACTATACACTAAAAGTTATAGTGTGTAACAAACTGTCCAGTTATATTTAAAAAATAAATATTAATGCCAACTCTGACATCTGTGTGTATTTTACAAACCTTCAAATGTTATGTTTTGCTAGTAGTTATGTATTTGAATGTTTGAAAACACTGATTCATTGTGATTTATGACTAGGCATGGGACGATAACCGTTTTCAAGGTATAACGTGGTTTGGAAAAAAATGTCAAGGTTTTAAAACCGTCAATTTTTTTTGCAATACTGTTCCTAAGGTATGTGTACAATACGCCCTCAGTCCACACTACCTCAGAGCTTTCGAGCCCTGAAAACTGAGCTTTTTAAAAAAGCTGAAGAGGCAGTTTTCGTTTGAAAACGCTGCTACTCCATGTCAGTGTGGATGGGGGAAAACGGAGAAATTTGAAAATGGAGGTGTGGCTGCAAACATTCGCCAATCTAATTGGAGTTTTTTCCTCAATATTAAGTAGGGCTGTGTATTGGCAAGGGCCTCACGATACAATACATACCGCGATACGCGAGTCAAGATACAATATATCGTGATATACCGTGAAACAATAAATATTGTGATATATTGCAAGTTTGTATTAGTATGTGTGTCACATTATATTGACAACTTGATAAAGTCGGCGGACAAATTTAAATTCCAATTCCAATTTATATTCTATCCATTCCAATTCATTAAAGATTGAACAGAGAACTATGTATATTGCAAAGCTTACAAATGGCATTTATTTTTGTCTAATTCAGTACTCCCTGGTATAGCGTTTAGGGTTGGGCTATATTGACCAATTTGGCATCGTACGATGTCTAATGTGAAACATGGCAATGGACCATGGCATCGTCGTCATAGGGGGAGGTGAACTAATTATTTATAAATAATTAATAAATTCATAACTAATTATTTATTTGTAGCCTACCGTTTCAACTACTGGACCCGCATGGCCTTTGTTTTACTCATAATTAAATTATAAATAAATAAAAGTTACACACAAATTACCACCTGTCAATCACTTTTTTCCGCGGGACTCTGGCATGACTAGGCAGAGTGATCTGTGTCCACACGCTTGGTAAAAAAAGGTGCACAACCAACAGGAACTAAACAACAGTATCTGAGGTTTTCACTAAAATTACTTAGTACAAGCGTGAAAGCGAAAGACTGAAGCAGTGTACTGATGCTGTCACATTACCTGAGAGAATCAAAAGATTGAAAAGTCGTTAGATGGAGACAAGATTAATTAAATATCAAGTTTAACAACTAACTTATAGTGAGACGCGATCCAGTGGTACATCCTTGATAAACTGTCCGTACCACTCACTGTATAAAATACAGTCTGTACACTTCTCTGGAGCTCAGACGAGCGCATAACAGTGTGTGTGTGGCTGTGTCTCTGTGTGGTCACGTGATGTGCATTTTCAGCAGACGGAGGGCTGTTCAGAAATGCTTGGTGAAATGCCAATTTGGATGTGGATCATTTTCGTTCTAAATGCCATTTTAAAACTAAGCTGTATCTGTGTAAACGGGGCCTGAGTGTGTTTTTCACAAGCGCGTTTGCAACGGGGACGGGGAGGAGGATCAGTGATGCCGCCTTGTCTATAGACCCACTCTAATAGCGTTAAAACCAAAGTGCAGCCACATGCCAGCTTTAAAAGCTGGAGGCACTTTTATATTTTATGCCATGCTCACTCTTGCTTACTTCTGATACCGTACTACTTGGCGTTTTGTTGCTCGCGAGTTAGGGACATCCACAGGAGCGGAGGAGGAGGTCATTTGGCACAACTTGAATCGATACTTGAGGTTGGACTATCGATACACTATCGTAAAAGAAATTATCGCGATAGTTAGATGTATCGATAATTTTGCACAACCCTAATATTAAGTGCACAAAGTTCAGTCCTGCACCCTTTTACTTAAGTTCAGACTTTGCAAGTTTTACATGGAAAACAAACTCCAGAGGACACGTCGGGTAAAAACAGTGTACTGTATAATGTCATTCACATCACTCTGGCTATGTTGTTTCACTATCCTAGCAATAAAATTAAAACATTTTATAAAGAACTGCCTATTTTCATTCTGATTTTACCTTAACATACACTAAAACTGTTGAGACATCGTGTAGCTACATATTTATATGACTATCATCTTGACTGGATACATATTTATAACAAAACAAAGCCTATAACATAACTGCCTCCTTTCATTTTCTTTGAAAAACATGAAACCCACCCTGTCTCCTTTGCTGAATATCAGTTTTAATTATCAATGATAGACATTATAAAAGTATAACGTACAATAAGTTTTTAAAAAGGAAAGGCAAGCAATAAGTCAAATATGTAGAATTAGAGTACATGGTTGTACAAATGAATACCTTATCTTTGCACTCAGCCAAAACACATTACCTGAGAACAAGTAATAGATTTAAAAGACCATTAGATGGAGACAAGATTAATTAAATATCACGTTTAACAACTATAATGAGATGAAATCCGGCGGAAGATCTTTGATGAACTCTCCGATCTGCGCTGCTCTCACCTGGGGAGCTGTGCTCAAAGCACCCGCTGACTGGAGCACAGACGTCTGCATACGCTGCAGAGCATGCCACAGAGTGTGTGTGGTCACGTGATGTGCGTTTTCAGCAGTATAGTGTGGATGGAGATCTTTTTAGAAACGCTAGGTGAAACGCCAGTGTGGACGTAGATCGTTTTCATTTTAAACGCCATTTTAAAAATAAAACATATTCGTGTAAACGGGGCCTAAAAGTGCCGGGGGGTCTGTGTAGTTGGCAAAACCAGAGTGTTTGTTCATGCCATCATTTGCTTTGCGTGATGACAGATTTTGTGCCACAATTTCCATTGTTTCCAAGATGCGCATTTGTGCAATGGCTTGGTGGAAATTTGGGAGGAGGAAAAATCAGGTCCGTTCAGATTTATGAGTCTTTTCTGATGAACTGAATCATGTGTGTAAAATGAAAATGTGCAGTATAAAGGGGCTTGCAGGAGCCACTGCTTTACAGAACAATTTTTGCACATGTTTTTGAATGCCAATAAAGCAATTGTTTTTGCAGCCCATTTTGGTCATGACCTTCCAGTTGAGAGAAAATGACTGATGTAGATCAGTAGTATTATAAGCAATAGCTGTCACAATGACCTCACTTGCTATGAACACTGAGGGAAAAAAAAACACGTCTCACCCTTCTTGCGAAATACAGCATAAAGGAATCGGTCTGCTTGGCACTGGACTTTATCAGAGGTGGACAGGCCCTGAGGTGGTGGGGTTTCAGCAGGGTGTGGCGACCCGGGCACAGCCACAGCAGGATGGTCCTATGTGACAACAAGTGTGACAAACTGTTAAAACTAGCGGTTACTCAAGTTGTGATCTGTTAAAATCATTTAAAAAGTATTTGCTTTTAATTTGTTTAACCCTATATTATGATTAAAAAGACAATCAAGTACTTATAAAAATTGTTACAGAGTTCTATTCTAATGTCAGTGCAAGCCTTTTCAAGGAACAGTCCAGTATTTGCACAATGTCTATGGTGTTAAACTGTGCGTTTACACCTAAAGCATTAAAAGTAGTCGGAGGTCATTCATTTTTTAATGGGAGCCAGCGGTAATAAGCTGCACAGCAGAGTTGTCTTCGCCATTGTGGGCATCGAGCGGAGTTAAAATGAAGTCAACTCTATGGTAATGAGCTATGATGCCGCAACCAATCAGAATGTAGAAGTCCACAGTTTGAGAGGATTCCAGAAAACAGTCTGAGTCCTGTGGATCTGAATGCAGTTGTTCCCAAGGGTTTACTTATTTTAGTAGTTATTATATATATATAAAAGCTTAACTATAACGACTGTTTAGATCAGTATTGCTACTTCAGAATATTTCTGACACATGGACATATTAAATAAGTGGAGCAAAGCCTCACCACACGCAATAACTTAATCTTCAATTGTAAAATTAATTCGATAAAATATTTTCATGCTAGAAAGCAAATTTTTTCAAGCAGCTTAATGTAAGTGATTTGCTGATATGTTGCCATGGCCCTTTTAAAAGTAAGGTCAATGTAGCTGTGAGGGCAGAAAGTCTTTTTGGAGTTGACTGGAGCGAACTTTGACGCTTTTGACGGTGACAGTGTGAACGCACAGTAAGATGACTTCCATTATAAAGTTAGTTGACTTACATTCAGTTTTTCTAACTGCAGATTGCAAAAGGAGCAGTTTGCATCAATGGACCAATCATCCAAATCCTCTGGTTCACACTCTGAGGGAGAATCAGTGTTAATCAGCTAGAATTCTCAACTATGCTATGAGAAACAAAAGGGGTACAAAAGAATAGCTCTAACACATACAAGCACACCTCACCATCAAATATATTGAGGTCTTGCAGCAGTCTTGGTCCATAAATCCCCTCCAGTATACTTTCAAATCCTGCAAACAAACAATGATCATTTTATCTGTATTAAATCTTAAAAAGTAAACAATGTCATAGAAATGATACATAATGGTAAAGACATTTACATTTTAAGCATGCACAAACTTCTGCAAGACTTATATTAAAGCTCTTTCAACCTACAAAGACAAATTACAATATACTAAACTGACATTCTAATCATAGATTCAACATTACTGTAGCAAATTGCTTCAAATTTAATTAACAGCTTGCTTGGAACCCTGTTAGTGTATGATCAGAGCATGCATATAGTGTTTAATATTATATTCCTAAACGCGTGCACACAAGTAATTGCCATGTGGAATGTACTTTTTACAGAAATGTTTCAAGTGCATAGAGACAGTTTTACATAAACCCGAGTTATTTAATGATCCGTTTATGCTATAAACACAAGTAGGTGTATGCTGACTACTGTATATTCGACCAAACCACTGTTAACACCACACTTTTACCGCATTCTCAGAGTAACAACTACCCGCTTTAAAACCACACGAAGAACGCTTATTTCAGTAAACAAGCACTCTCCAAAAACTGCTGTACTTTTGGTCCTTTCATCAGGAACCAGTGGGTAATATGTAAATCTACTGTATAATTCACACAACAGATTCAAAGCCGGACCTTAACGATGCTCAATTATTACAAAACAATCACCTGTACATCGGCATTCATAGCAGAAAGGGTCATTGAGTGCAAAGCTAACCCAGTTATCGAGGAATCAAGAAGTAACTAGGGACAAAGAAAATGGAGCCGTCAGAGCCCGCTTGGTCGTTGGCCGTTTTCGATTAGCAACAAAAGCTACACGGGGCTCGCGCGGACGACGGCTTTACACTAATGTTATTTTTGAACTTGACAGAAGCTCGCTTAGCAACTCCGCGGGATAACAGCGGGTGGGGGAGGGAGCTCCGCGAGACCCAGGCAAGAAAGAAACCGTGCGCAACACTCCGTGAATACACCGGAGTGTAATACATCCGTTAACGGAGCTACGCAACTTCGGCTTTTCCGAACACAGCATTTTTGATCTTACCGACACATTGGATGAGCTTGTGTCGCCATGAGTCGAGTTCCCGCCGGAATCCTTTTCTTTCGGCCGTGCATTTGGAGCTCCGGCACTGGGTCGCCATTCTGTCCGTCCACCTTCCCCCCGGCTCTAACCGTGACGTCACTGTACGTCATCCATATCACGGTTCCGATTGATTGACAAGTGTCAGAACAGGCAGGGGGCGGAACTTAGAGATGTAAACAACGTCTCCCCCAATCCAGAACATTCATTTATTCTGAATGCATGATGGATAAATGTGTCGAAAAGTGCCAATAGTATGCTGCTGAATGACTGCTCTGAATGCTGCTTTAGTCGAGCTAACAAAGCTCGGTAAACTGAATGCACCTCGAATACTGCTTTCACTTGTGTAGGTTTAAGGTGATATTTTTTCAGCTGTCATTTAGCAAATCAAATTGTTCTTATAAACATTGAGGGTAATGTCCAGGCTTTACAGTTTTTCTGAATGCTTAAACCCTAACAGAGATTCTCATAGCACAATTTATAAAACGATTTATTCTTATAGCGACCACTCACTGAGTTTGCAAAATAAAAGCACAAACACTGCTTTGCACTAAGTTTGCAATTTTGTAACACACACTTTGCAAAACTGTAGGTACAATTCACTGCACAGCAATCTTTTTGCGGAACTGTAAACACAACTCACTGCTTTACACTGAATTTCCAAATGATCAACACACTCATAGCAATACTATACACGTATTGGCTATTATTTACACTATTTTGCCAACTGTCTGGCACACTGTCACATATGAAAACTGTTTTAGATAATTAGTTCACTTTGCAATCAGATATTTTCCAGTTTTTTTTTTTTTTTTTTGGACCAGAGGACATTGCATGTGATGCAGATGAAATTTTGTGGCCAGACACAGAGACGACACGATGTAGTCTGATTTTTTTCTCAGTGAAATTACTATTTTATGTTTTGACTTGGAAAAACAACTTGTGTTTGTTTTGATGTGTGTAAATAAACACCAGTAATTGAATTAAGTTTGCATCCCTGTAGGTTTACAGAAATATAAGAAAGGTATGACCTCAAACTGACATAACCTAGCTTGTGCTCAGAGAAGGCAAAAGCCAGATGTAGTAATGAGGCACATTGTGTGCTTATTAATGTGATGGCTTGTGTTAAATGTTTGATACAAAAATAAAATTTTTACGAAGGTTTGAAGAGTTACAGTTTTTCCCAATTGTTTACATACAATTACAACATGTAACTGATGCACCAACCCCCTGAACCAATTCTGCTAAACTACAAGCACAAACCCTGCTTTACACTCAAATTGCAGATTTAAAACACACTTTTTTTCAAAACACTACACACAAGTCTCTGCATTTGGCACAATTTTCATGCAGAAAATCTCTTGTTTTCACAAATAACACAATGTCATTCACAATTGTAAAGTCAGTTGTCCTACTCTGCATACTAACTCATGACATAGGTAAACAACAGTCACACATAATTGCAATTTAGAAATCAGAGCTCATCTCATATTCTCCATTTCTCAATCCTAATGAGGATTTTTTTTCTGCCTGGGATGGAAAGTGTATGACCGAAATCCACACTTCTTTTTCTGTAAATACTTCTGTTGATGGTATGCTGTATGTAGACCACGTTATGTGCAACTTTGTGTTGGTTGGGAAGAACAATGTGTACACTGTTTTTGTGAGAAAAATACAGTCAAATATATTTGGTACTGTGTATATGTGTGTTTTGTATAAAAATAATATTCTAAAATATTTTACAATGCACTTCTGTAGGCATATGTCCTGTCTGTAGTAAGTGTAACACTGAACAAAAAAGCTTACAGTAAGTCATTATGATGAATGGAGAAGAAGTGGTCCATTCACACTGCTTCTTATAAATGTCTGTCCATGTGATGGTTTGTGTGTGTCATTTGAAAACAAAACACCATTTTGTGAAGAAATCACATTGTTTTGAATGTAAAGTTTGATTTTGCAGGAGAATTGAAGGCTTTTGCCCAATGTGTGTGTGTTTTGTGATTTGTGTGTAGAGTTCTGACAATATTAGACATGCTTTCAGAAAATGTGTGTAAACAATTGGCCAAAACTGTAAGCAAGGTTTGTAAGCTTTTGCAAGAGAAATAAATTGTTTTGCAGATTTTATGAAGGGTTTTCTTATTGGTGTGTAGAGTTTAGCAAAAATAGCCAATAGTTACAAAAAATGTGCTTAAGCCATCAGAAAAAAATTTATTTTTTCAGCTTACACTTAAAATCTTTTTATGTCACACAATTTCTGAAACATCTCACTCAAAATGCAAAACTACACAGCAAATATCCAAAACCAGAAGCTATTTCTCAGTCTTGGACTCAGTTTGCAACTGCATAAAGCATTTTACACACAATTCTCTACCTTAAACACAAAAATCTAAAATGACTTGCTTTTTTTCCCCAAACACAACCAATCAAAATGCTACACTTATTCACCAGGTCACACACACTGCCCAAATGTGAAAACACTAATTTCTTAACTGGTGATCACTAACCAATCACTGTAGTACAGGCCTATATAGGTCAATGGTGACAGGACACCGGGGCTGTTCTGGTCCAAAAATAAAAAAAAAAATTATAAAAACTGGTTTGCCACCCATCCACAATTAGTGTTTTTTTTTACCTAACACATATTTACTTTTTACTAAATTATTACTTTAGAAAAGAGTAGAGGAATTCTTCTCAGCATGGCACTGGCAAGTATAACATACCTTAGCTTTGTAAAGCTTTTCAGGCAATGGATGCTCCCCCCTACCCCCAAAAACCTCCCACATACAATTGTGTTGTTTACTGTATTCTGGAGAACAAACTTTCACTTTACATGTTTTTGTTTGTTTGTTATTTACATTTTCCATATGCTACTGTATACACCAGTAATGTTTAATGGCCTAGTAAATATTTTCTGTTTCTTCATGTGATTGGTGTTGCAGTGTACCTGTTCCCCCTGTCACTGTAGAACACTGTATTGAAATGTAGATATAAGCCTAAAGACCAGTGAGCTTTAGATTTTGAACAACAGCGTTTACATGGTACATCCAAACATTTATGAAAGAAGTGTTTGTCATTTGATGCAAATGCTTCATTCTGACGTGTTTATAGCATTTTGAATGCAGTGTTACATTTTGAAAGAGACGTGGGTCATTTTGCATTTTGTGTGGGCAGTTTTAAAAATTGTGTGTAGTTTTGGAAAAAGGTGACACCGTTTTAAAAACGTGTGTAAGCAGTTGGAAAAAAACTGTAAATGCCCTAACAGCAAATAAGACATGAACTGCACTGTCTGCGCATGACATTTGTAATACAACATTTTTTTCATATTTGAAAGCACATTTGCAAAGGCTGTTTTTTGTTATTCTCTGTGAAATTGATGTCCTTCAGCTGCAGCTACGTTCACACCATGTCCTTAGAAAACACAAAAGCTTGCACATTCTGCAAATAACATACAAAATACATTGATGTTGCATGACTTTTTTTTTCAAAATAATGTTGATTAGACCAATTATTCATTTTAGTGATTATTAATCGTAAAAAATCATGAAAAAAGCCATTTGCAAAACATTAAATGCTGGTATTTCACCTTAAAACACATTATCGACTTTCTAAATGCATCATCTTGTTCCACTGTACCCACTCACCTTTAGGTTTTCCCTTCTTTTAGCAGGGATCACCAGAGCTGAATGAACCGCCAATTACTCTGGCCATTATGTTATACCAGCACTAACTCACATAACCCCCAGTGCTGGAAAATGCCTGGACGGTTTTCCACTCTCTCTCTCTCTCACAGACACACACAGGTTGTTCACCTGTACAGCTATTATGGGGACATCCCATAGCTGTAAAGTTTGAAGTTTTTACTGTACTACAGACTGTATTCTATCTCCCTATATGGTCAAACAAGGTTACAATTTCTGTTGTGAGGCGACAATGCCAAATATTACTATGAAATAAAATTGTTCCCATCAACCTCACCAATCACATAATTGGCATGGTGTACATAAACTATCAGCTCTTATGTAGCAGTTTGTAGTTCAATCATCAACAAGATTTAGTCCCATAACTATGCAAAATAGCAGTGCCATGTCAACCAGATAGCCCATCACTTAAACATAAACTAAAATTGTAAATGGTAAAAATTAGGTGTAGATAGATTTAGTCACCTTAATTTGTTTTATGTTTCAACTATGGCAAATTAGAATTTACAAATCAATGCACATGTCCTTTTTTTTTTTTTTTACATTTTCATGTACATTTTTACACACTCACCCTCAGTTCACTAAAGTGACTCTCTCTCTCTCTCTAAGTCCAACCGTCCAGAAAGAGAAAGCACTCTGAGAGAACAGATGGAGTTAATGCCCAGCTGAGCATCTGTCAGACACACACACATACACACACTCAGAGAGAGAGAGTGAGAGAGAGAACATGTCTGTTTTACAAATCACTATGCTGCTTCTATTTCAGAAAATTAGTTTTATATTATTTATATAGATTTTATATTCTGATATGTATGTTTTGTAATTAATTTTATATCATATATCAAAGTATCGATCATACTTTATTTAGATTTATGTGGTGTCTTTTTAAGTAAAGTGCATTTTGGTATCAGAATTTAAACTGGGGTTATTCTGAACAAATTTTCACCAGTCCTTACAATTGCACTGGATGCTGTGACAATAGGTCTGCGTCACTTTATCAGCTCTAGAAACTATATGTTAAAAGAAAAGAAAGGAAATCATTCTCTCAGTCAAATTATAAATCTCTCCGTCATCCATGTTTGCATTTGGTAAAATTCACCACCATAGAAATTCTTCCTCTGCTTTTAACGCATCCATGTGCCCGCGTGCACGCACACACACACACGCACACATGCACGCTTGTACACATGCACGCATGCACACACACAATGATTATTATTATTATTAATATGTACTTGAAATAGCGACATGGTGGCTCAGTGGTCAGCACTGTACGCCTCACAGCAAGAATTTCTCTGGTTCGAGTCCAAGCTGGGTGCATGTTCTCCCTGTGTTTGCGTGGGTTTCCACCGGGTGCTTCGGTTTCCCCCACAGTCCAAAGACATGTGCTATAGATGAATTGAATAAACTAAATTGGCCGTAGTGTATGTGTGTGCATGTGACAGTGTATGGGCGTTTTCTAGTACTGGGTTGCAGCTGGAAGCGCATCCGCTGTGTAAAACATTTGCTGGACAAGTTGGCAGTTCATTCCGCTGTGGCTGATGAATAAAGGGACTAAGCTGAAGGAAAATTAATGAATGAATGTACTTGAAATACATTAAAACAGGTATCAAGTCTTTCTCAAAGAAGTTTTGAATGTCAGCAGGCCCTTTATCTTGCAGTTATACAAACACCTAATTTAAAATCAGACTAATTTGTTGTGCATATTTTTTGTGGTTGATGAGAACATTTAGATGTAACTGCAATGTGTAACTTCTGCTGCTTTTGAAGTCTGTATGAGGAGGTCCGACCTTAATTGCTCTTACTTTTAAGGAATGAGATAAAGTCAACTGATTAATCTGATAATAGTTACACTCACTGTGGACTCCCTGTATGTAGTCTGTCACCTAGATCCCTGTCCCTCCTCCACAGCTACAATACATGGCTAAAGGCCTACAAGGTGCATGGACAACTTCATTGTTCCACTGTCAAGCATATTCATTATTATAAAGAAATTGTCTATGTAAACCTCTCTTGTTCAACAATGCAAAATGGAACTTCAACAACAGTCCAACCTTTGCTTTAAAAAAAAAATCATATGGTGGCAAATTTGTATAATTTGTTGGATGCAAATGTCAATTTAACCATCTATGGGGAATAACAAATGAATATGATGTTATGAACTCAATTTAAAAAATCACCACCAATTCACCAAAATGTACAATACTTTTTTTGTCATTTGAATGATAACAGCACCTCCAATGGCTTCACTTTTGTTACACTTCGCCCACATTTTTTCTTACTGCAAGTGTCCCAAAGACAAAACTTACTATATTTATGTCATATAACTTTGATAACTCACTGTTATTGTTGTGCGTTGCATAATGTATTTTTTAGATTAAAAATGTAGTTGTTTAGATTTCAAATACTGAATATCACCTAGGCTATTCGAAAATTTGTTTAGATGATTTTGGAGATGTGAGTTTCAGCCTTCAGCAGTTGATTATCACTCATGTCCTTCACAGACACTGTTCTTGTAGTTGTGATGTATCTCTGTTGTAGTTAAGCACTGATATTTGGCCTCATTCATCTGTTATTTGTTCTTGAATAAAACTATTTGACTGAGGGCAATGTCAATTTAATATTTTCTTTTTAATTCTACATCAAAATGTGGAATTTAATGAAATCATTTTATAGTGCAAAATGGTATGTTTGGGAACTGACAGTTCACATTACATTGTAGTTCAGTAAGATGGAATGAGTTGGGATGATTTTGCCTTGCAAACTATAGAAAGGAAGAAAAATCAACAATTGTGAAAGAAGAAATTGCTTTCTTTATTGACGCTATATGAACCAATGCTTTATTAAGATGGAATTAATCTAAAGATGATCTTGTTTGACTTTAATTCTTCAAGTGTGACTTGAAGAAAGAATACAAAAATAAAGCAAAATCACTTTCCCTCAGTCAATATCTTACCCTCTCTTGCATTGTAATTTAGTGTTTGCTTCTCTTTGGCATTTGTGGGGTAAATGTTGGTGAATTTCTGGATGCAGTAAAGTGCACTGCAGACAGATGTTGAATGACCTGATTTGGTTTTGTGTCATTCAGTGTTATATTTCTGACTAAACACACCTGTGAGCAAGATCTTCCAATTTGTCATCAATAATATAGTCCAATACTATATAAAAATGCAATGAAAAAATATTTGTTACTTACTAGTTCTACAGTGACATTTTTAAATTAGCAAAGGAGGTTATTGCTCAGCTGTTAAAACCACATTTTGTTATTTAATGTGGCTAAGACCATGGTTTCTGTGGGGAAAACTTGAATTTGGTGTGAATATATAAAGGGTGTTGTTTTTGCATATACTGTATGTGAGAGATGGAAAAGGGTCTGATGAAAGTGAAGGATTGAGAGTTCATAAGAAGAACTTTGAAGATAACAGTCTTTAAAAAGAAATAAAGAAGACACAGAATTGCATGTTGACGGTTGCCGATAGTCTTCACCTTATCAGTGGAAAACTGGCAAGGTCATCAGCAATGAAAGAGGTGGGGTGGGGGAGGGGAAGAAGGAGGAGTATGTTGTGAATAGCTGGCAAGTGTTGCCAATGATGTTGTAATAGAAAGTAACCTTGGCAGAGGAAAAAGGAGAAGAGACAGATACCTACACAGCTCAGATCTTTTTATTTTTTTTTAGATATCAGAAATTCCTCCTAATGGTCCATGTTTACAAAGTTCATCCAAATGTAGAATTGCTGACATCAAGGGAGGTCTTAGTAGGATACAAAAAGTTCAGTAATAGATTTATATTATTGTAAATTTATGTTATATATGACCATATATGATCCAAGAGGCGTCATGGTGGTGCAGTGAGTAGCCTGATCGTCTCACAGCAAGAAGGTTGCTGGTTCAAGCCTTGGGTGGGTCAGTTGGCATTTCTGTGTGGAGTTTGTATGTTCTCCCCATGTTTGCGTGGGTTTCCTCCGGGTGCTCCGGTTTCCCTCACAAGTCCAAAGACATGGTAAGGTGAATTAGGTAACATAAATTGGTCGTATTGTATGTGTGTGAATGAGAGTGTATGGATGTTTCCCAGTGATTGGGTTGCAGCTAGAAGGGCATCCGCTGCGTAAAACATGTGCTGGATAAGCTGGCGGTTCATTCCGCTGTGGCGACCCCACAGTAATAAAGGGACTAATCCAACAGAAAAGATTTTAGGGGTCTTACGGTTGTGATACAATGCAAGATATAATGCACAGCTATATTGACATAATATTTTCCCATTTGTTTATCTGGTTATCTCTGTGATTCATCACAATTTCAAGAGGGGCATATCACATATGCTTCTCTGATTCAGTATTAAAACTCAAAAGAATTGGTTATTAAAAGCAAAATCAAACATAAAAGTAAGTAAACACAAAATGTAGTTTGAATATTATTTACTGCAGTAAAATAAATATGAATGAATGAATGAATGAATCTAGTTCCAACTGGGCCAGTGTGAAAAGGTCTTTCCCTCTTCAGTTGAACTATACACAACTAAACCTGATTACTGTCAGTCTGTTCAAATAAATCAACACAAATATGAATAGTGTGGAATTCTATAGGCCTCTCTTTCATCAGTAAGGATTAATGTTCATTGCTCCACTTTTTGAAATGCACTATCCAAAAAAGGCACCCATGAAAAGTGATAAGATGAAAACCACTTATCAAGAATCACATTAAGTCTTTAGTTTAGCTGAAATGCATCTTGCAGGTCCTCAGACCTTTTGGAAATGCACTGTTTAGTATTGCTTATAGAAATGAGTTGAAAGTTAAATTGTTTACATCTGACATATAATGACTCAGGGGGCGGCATGGTGGCTCAGTGGTTAACACAGAACTTTCTTCTCAGCCAATGAGTTTGCTCCTAAACATTTAAATACATTTGTGCTGTTTGTGCTAATCTGCAGAGCATTTTCAGAAATTCTGCTCCACCTGCGTATGATCCAATATGTTATGTTTGCAGCAGCAGTGTGTGACTGTCAGACAGCATGTGGTATATGCCTGTACACAGCAAGCCTTGATACTTGCTCTGCATTAATAATAAAAGCAGGAGCATAGCAGATCTATTCCACCATGACTAATTACATCAACATTGCCATATAGATATTCATTACATACTAAAGGGTTGTCATGATCAAAATAAAAGTTTTTTTCATCCCCTTTTGAATGCTTTGTTTATGCAGTAACTTAAACATCAGCAAAAACATTTGCCCTACTAAATAGACATTGAGAACCAAGGTTGGGTGTTCATGCCACAGTTCAAATACAGGGGAACAAAATAAAATATTAAATAGAATAAAAGTAAATAAATGTAAAAATATACGTAAAATAACATTGAATGCATTATTTTAGCATCTTCTCTCTGCTCACTCTTACTAACATATACAGAGAAATATGGTTTGTGTATATCTTATACAGACAACAACAGTTTCTCCCTCTGGATGAGTTCTTTTGATCTCCAGTGCTTCATCTCCTTGGAAACCACATCTGCAGCAATTAAGAGGTCTCTTTAGAGCTGCCCTAGTGTGTGTTTACTTTAGATTACTGGGTTAAGCAAAAAATGGGAACTTATATTGTAACTGATTATCTAACCACTAATATGGCACATTCAAGAAGATGGTATGGGTGATGTAAAGAAAGAAAAAAGAATGAAGAATAAAGTGAATAAAGTGACACTGTGGATAGAAATTTTCATTTGCAGATTAATAACAATATTAGAGCAAAAATGAAACCAGTGAAACACTGACGGAATTTAGGAAATTCCGTACACTTAAATTAGCAGGATCTGTATGCTAGTGTGAAACAGTGGCATCATTTGTGTTTAAAAGTATATTGGTAGGCATCCATCCAACTGTGATGACCTGCTGATGTAGTCGTATGCTGAATTAAACAGACAAAATCTTCTTTAATCAACTTTACTTGAGTCGACACAGGTTGCTTTGATTTGAATATGTTTATTAAAGTTGAGAGTGCATAAATGTGTTTCACTGAGTTTGTCAGCGACATCCACATCCAACCAAAGAATATTTTAACAATACCAACCAGATACTATTTAAAAAATATTGGCATGTTATTATTTGATGTAAGTACAGTTCATTTTAAGTTGAGATAAAGTAGACAGAAATTTTCTGAATGTTGAAAGTTATGTGTTATTAAATGATGCATTACATTAGCATATCCGCTATCTGCCAACACTCCCGTTTTTCCCGGAAGTCTCCCGTATTTCAGACCCACCTCCCGGTTTGTCATTTCTCCCGAAAAATTCCAGAAATTTCAACCCCTTCCCCCGGTCCTCAGGTGTTTGGTACAATCTTCTGTAACACCCCTGGATAGACCCTCTCTTTTAGAGACAAACGTTGGCAGGTATATGGCTCTCCAAGGTGAATTTTAACAAGATACTAAAAATGTTGCCATATTATTCTTTGAGTCAACGTAGACTGGAATCTTTTGAATATTAAAATAAAGAATAAACATTATCTGCATAGAGGGAGAGTTAGAATTAGCATATAAAATGCTGTTCATGTTTACACAAACTGTATGATTAAAGCAATGCCCATGATACTCTCATTTATCTAGTTTTTTTTTTTAAACAGACGTTGATCATATGCTGGTACATCTGAATGTTTCTGTGGAGTGTCGGAGTGTTATCCATGCACGAATGTGAGGCAAATTAGAAGGTAGATTGCTGCCTTTGTGGTTCATTATGGTCTTACTGCTGCGCCATCTGCTGGCCCGAGTAAGCATTTGTAGGATCTGCTATCTAAGATTTTATCATTTGATTGGGGATAAATTGTTTGTGTTTGTTCTCTGATGCTGTCAAAACTGCCTGACATCAACTTATTTAACTAATTAGTTTTTACGCATAGTTCAGCAGAACTGAAAATTCTGTCATCTGCACTTGTCACAACACTGCTAAGAGTTTGTTTTGAACACTAAATAAGTAATTTAGTGTTACCTTAGTTATTAAGTTATTTATTAGTTATTAAGTCACACCTGTGACTCTTGACTCCCACGGTACTTGTTTTACCTAATCTAGATATCATTGGTTACAGGTTTCGTACATTCTTCAAAAAAAATAAAAATACATTTTGAACAAAAGAAAAAAAAAACTTCGGGAACTTCATAAAGGTTGAAACTGACAAACTTGAGGGCGATTAAATGGTAAATTTTCATTTTGGGGAGAACTATCTCTTTAAGTCTCAAAATACCAAAAAGCACCATTATTACTGTGCAAAATAAAATATTCATTCTAAATGTATCACATTTAATCATAGTCAATGACTGAGAGTTATTCAAGATTAAACCCAAATATATCCACAGATTTGACACATTTGACACAACAAAACTGCAACTGATACATGATTTGATTAATCACATTTCAGTTTACCATGCAGCTTTTATACCCCAGTAGAGAGCAGAGAATTTCAGGCATGCACAGATCACAAAACTGGCAGGAGCAGTTTAGGTTGAAGAAAGAGTCTAAACCTGCTGATGACAGGTGACTTTTATTTTTGCTTCTGTAACAGTGTTGAGGCCAGAACATGAAAAGTGAGCTGACCTTGGGTGAACCTTAGTGTCTTACTTCTAGACAAATCTGCATCATCTTACAACATGTCAGATTATCATTATCAGCATAATCAGTTTGGCTAAATGTGATAAAAAATAGGTAAACAATATAAACCAAAATGTATAAATCTATGAAACTGTATGACATAAATTGTTGAAAGGTCTCAATAAGCAGAATACAAAAATATAATATAAAATTGCCCTTCACTCAATAACTTCCCTTTGCCTAACTGACTTGGATGGCAAAGTCCTTAAGCACGTAGAAGAGTATTATTCACTGTGAATGCACGTTGCTATTGTGATGTCACATTTGCATTGCATTGTGGGATATATATAGATGTTGGAGTGGACATGAAGCACACTTGCATCCCTCAGTCAGGATTGAGGGTCTGTCCAGGTAAACCTAGTTCACTTGATGAAACAGATCAAACTTTAAAATGGTAGGAATTTCCCTGAGGAAAAGTACCTACTGTAAAGGGTTCGAATGGGGTTTAGCTTGTGAATGTGGTTTCACATGCTTTCCCGTAAATTATCAATTATTAGAGTGTGATATCAACTTTTTGGAAAATAAACATTGATCAGTTAGCATTAGCTCCATGTTATGCCAGCAAGTACATGCGAACGTAATCAGTTAAAAGAGAAAATCGGAACAACTGGAATGCATTAAGTGAATACATGAGAGAGGGAAATTTTGATTGTAATTGTGAAAAATATAGTAAAATTTTCATAGCTGATACTAATGCATCAAGATATAAATGACACATTTTTTTGGTGATAATTTAGGGTATTTTACTTACATTTTTTTGGGCAGTGTGATATTATTTTAGGTAGGAATTTAAATTTGGTGCCTGATCAGAGCAGTTTATTGAGGATAAAAATGGCTAAATGTTTATATAAAATTATGCATCAAGCTTTTGGGTAAGATATTTGGAGAATTTTTTATCCAGTTGGACAAGATTTTATATTTTACTCAGTTTCACAAAATATATTCTAGAATGTATAACCTTTTTGGTATAAAAGTCTTATAAATCTATATTATCCTATTTTCATTTGGACCATTATTATATTTGACAATGTTTTGCTTTGTATGAAAATACAAGTTTTGCAGATAAAAATGTTATTTTTCAATTGCAATGTCTTTCTGCTTCATTGTTTGCTTTTCCTAGAAATGCAGCCTCATTGTTTTATTACTGATAGAGCTAAAAAAAGAATCATTGGGCTAAACAGTCCCACACTTCCATTGGCCCATATTGTCTAGAACCCTTCACTGAGTCACTGAGCACATTAGAGGATGTAAGGAAGGCTGATCTGGACAAAACTATCCTTCTTTCATCCGTCAGAAAGTCAATCCCAGCACTCCAGATTCAACACTCTTGCACTTTGTTTTGATTCATGCCTTGATTGACTCTAAATCTGCAACATTGTCTCTGAGGACCTCTGCAATCAACTTGAATTAAAAACAGAGTAACTACCACCTAGTATAACATTCAGTCCATAACAGGAAGTCATATTGGTCAATGAAAGGTTCATCTATATGTGGGGTCACTTCAGCTTGGACTTTTCCAAATTGAAACAATTTGCATGTTGTTTCTGGGGAGCTCCATTACTGTTAGGCTGTATGTAAACATGAGTGAGGAGTGATTGCCGATGACGAAGATACATTTTAAACTATTTTAATGGCTGGCTGGCAGGCAGGCAGATAGGGGGTAGTAAAAACAAGACCGGACAGGTAACAGAGGAGAGACTGGACACCAAGTATCTAAAACACTGTACAGATGATTTGCTGTGTACATTTGCAACAGACACATGTAAACTGTTTTGTGTTTAATGGACATTTATGCATCATGTCTTATCTTTCACCTTTGATTTTCCTGGAGTGATAGGGGGACAAATTTCAGAAAACAGTTTTGATAAAGTTATATTAGATATACACACAACAGTTCTTTCTGGTTTTCAAATCTGATTGGCTGAATGCTGTGTGATATTCATACTATTATCAGCACTGGTCGAGCCTCTTCAGCTGTGTGTATCTCTGCTTTGATGTTTTTGATAGAGCAAAAAGACGGACATTTCCTTGATTGGCAGTTCATTCCACTATGATGACTCCTGATGAAGTTGGGAATTCGAAGAAAAGTGAGAGAACTTATCATTCTCAAGTCACACACACTACCACCAATTTAGTTTATTCAATTCACCTATGGTGCATGTCTTTGGAGTGTGGGGGAAATCGGAGCACCTGGAGAAAACCCATGCAAACACGGGGAGAACATGCAAACTCCACACAAAAATGCCAATTGGCCCAGCTGGTACTCGAATTAGTGACTTTCCTGCTGTGAGGTGACAGTGCTAAACACTGAGCCAACTTAAACCCTGTGAGTGAACTTAACATTCAAAAAAAGTAAATAAAAATTTTAACATTGACATTTTGTTTTCACAAAAGCTTTTTGGAAATATAAAGTAGATACTTTACTTGCAAGTCTATGTATAACAAAATCAACTCCGTAGAGTTCTTTTAAAGCAGACTGCAAGAAAGGTCTCCTAGGGGATTTCTTGAGTATTTTCCTTGAAAATAACTTCACAAAAATGCTTCAGTGGACCCTCAGCTCATTTTTATGTTTTGGTAATTGCAATGATGTTACTATTTCCACAAGCATGTTCAGTATATACCTGATTTGAGTAGTGGGGATTTTTTGTAAGGTGGGAGGGTCAGACCGCACACTGCCTGTTGTTGTTTGGGCTGCCTTCTTTAGCGCAGTGGCAGAGAATGTTATACATCACAAATTTGATTAAATGTTAAGTTCACTCACTTTCCTTCGGCTTATTTTCTGCTTTTTTAGACTCCTCCTCTGACAGCTACTTATTCAGAAGTATGTGGGATGTCTATAGGAGTTTATTGTGAAATGTCTAGAAAGGCAATATTTGGTAACAATCATCTGTTATTTACCCCAGAGCAAATAGATTTGATGGCAGTGTTATGTTTACAGATTAATATGTATTATGCTAAATGAAAACTCGGTCACTATTGTTTTATTGAATGTCCAAATACATGCGTTACAGGTGAATTGAATAAGCTAAATTGGCTTTTAAGAGTTCACACTTAGCTGATGATTGATTATAAAGCTTGTTTGGCATGCTGCCCTGGGAGAGAGCCCTGAGCTCATAAGATCCTTGAGCCTGGGGCTCCCTCCTATTTGCAATGTGTGAGGGGAGTTTGAGCTCAGGTAGATCTCAAGAACTTCCCAAGATGCCTTAATTAGCTCAGGACAGCAGCCGCGTATGGAAGAACCCCCCAAAAGGCAATAAAGATCAAAGCAATAACCGGCTGCTGAATGAAAAGGGTTAGAAAGATGGTACCAGAAGAGATTGAATGGGTGCAGAGTGTGAATAGTTTAGGTTAGAGTAGTCGCTGGTACTGAAGTGGTGTACTGGCAGCCGATGTTGCAAATGCTATGTGTGCTCCCGTAGCAGTGTTTAACTGCCTTGACCGGGTGGGAGAGTGAGACAGATGTAATAATTTGAATGCGGTATGTATGACCTCTGCTAGAGAGACTCTATAATGGCAGTGATGAAATGTCAGAATAAGCTCAGAGAAGCATCTCTGCTGCTGCAGAGGTGGATAGAAGTCAGTATAAAAAAAGTCTTACACAGGCGTTTTAACAGCTGTGACAGTGCTGAGGAGTGTAATAGTATAAATAAATGAAAGTGTATGTGAGCTCAGGCAGAGCGTCCCTGCTGCAGCAGTGGTGCAGAGGGGAAATAAAGCTCAGCGAAGCTTCTCTGCTGTTGCAAAGGTGCGATGGAAGTCAATATTGAAGAGCAAGTACGCTTCCGCTGAGGCGTTTTAACTGCTGTGGCAGTGCTGGGGAGTGTGTTGGTAGCAGAGCTCAGTGGAGCGTCTATGCAGTTGCAGAGGTACAGTGGTGATTTTGGAGGGTCATGAGTGCTCGCGCAGGAATGTTAAATATTGTTAGTAGTGATATGTAGAGATGAAAGTGAATAAGGGCTCAGCTAGAGCATCACTGCTGTTACAGTGGTGCAATGGGTGAGTGTAGCTCAGTGGAGCATCTCTACAGTTGCAGAGGTGCAGTGGTGGTCGATATTTGGAAGTTATGTGTGCTCCTGCAGGAAGGGTCCTGTCAGTAGTAATATGCAAAAACGGGGGTGTGTATGAGCTCAGCTAGAGCGTCACTGTTGCAGCAGTAATGCAATGGGTAAGTGTTGCTCAGTGGAGCATCTTGGGCGTTGTTACTGGTGAAATGGCGCTACAAGGGATTGCGGTTTAGCGGAGCTGCTGCAGAGGTGCAATGTTAGTCAGTATGGAGGCAATATGCGCTCCCACTGAAGCATTTACTACTGTGTTAGTGCAGGGGAGTGTGTTGATAGTGGTATTTGTAAAACGTAAGTGTATTTGAGTATGTATATGTATATCGTTTAGAGCAGCACTGCTGCTGCAATTAAAAACCAGGCAACCCCTAAATGGATCTGAGCTGTGGTGAACAAGAATGAGTGGAAATGTTGGATAGTTCGAGTTTGGAGGGAAAAGTTAAAAGGAAGAAAAAAAAGGTGGAAGTCGGCTGGAGAGGATCAGCTGGGCTTCCCTGAGGTTGTATTGCTCTCCTGTAGTGTAAAAATGCTAAGAGAGTTTGGAATGGTGTGTGGGGGAGAGGAAGTCAAAAATGTATATAGATGTCTTTTGCTTAATTGATCTGTTTTGCTTTGCTAGAAAGATAGAGTTTCTTTATCCTGCAAAGCTAGATCAGATATGGTGGGGTGGATTGTGTGGTTGAAATTTGAAGTTAGTTTAGAACATCTCAAAAACCAAAAAAGGCTAGTGTGAACATTGCATCAAGGGTAAAAAGTGGGAAATCTGGGAAAAGTGTTTGATAAAGGAAGTGAAAGTGTTTGAATGAACTTCATGCAGGATGAAAAACTGAAGGGTTCTAGGGGCAACTGATTGTAAAGTGAGGAATATGGGAGTTACGCAAAAATAATGTAGGGGGAGGTTTAACATTTCTAAGGCCCAATCCCAATTCTACCCCTTAGCCCTCCTGTTAAGGGGTAGCGGTGTCCCAATTCTTTTAAGCTTGAAGGCGTAGGGCTAAGGGGAAGAGGTAGATAGCCCTTCGGATGAAGATTTTTCAGGACCACACTCAAAACCAAGGGGTAAGAAAATTTCCCAGAATACAGCATTGCTGCACCCGGAAGTAAGGTGAGACACAAATTTGTATTTTAGTATTAGTATTTGCCACATAAGATTATTATGATAACATAATATATGCCTTTAGTGATTTCCTAAAGATAAATACCAAAAAATAACACAACTGGATTAACTACAGCAGTTGCAATCGTCTGATCTCATATGAAGCATAAGATCGTGATGACATATGATGACATGTGCAGGTGCTGTAGTGCTGTCTCAATTTTTAGGGGTAAATTTTGAAGCCCTTCCCCTTCACACTGGTTTTTAAGGGTCAAGGGGAAAGGAATAGGGTACAAAAATAAAATTGGCATTGGGCCTAAGTATAATTTCCAAATAATGAGGGACAGGTGTGGATGAGGGTCAGCTTCTGGAGCCGGCTGCCATAATCTCCCAAGTAGAACGATAGGGGAGAGAGTTTGGCTTCATTGCGATGGTTTGGAATCGTGAATGCCAGCATTTTGAGAGTTTAGTCTGAGTTTGTGGACTGATCTTGCTGTAGAATTTGGGTTGAATACACGGCAGATGCGTTGTGTGAGACAGTTTAAAGTGGAAGGTGGAAGAGCTGGTGGGCCGGCCGGTGTCTTGCAGGAACCTGAAGTCTCGGTGAGAGCGGGGCTCTGGCTGGAGTTGTTGTTGTTGTTTGTTTGTTTGTTTGTTCTTCCTTATTGATAGGTTTAAATGGTGCAATGCTGGAGCATTTTGTAGTGGGAAGCATTCTTCAAAATGAAGATGGCTGTTTTATGGAACTTAGGATATTTATAGTGGCTTAGGAATCGTCTGATTGGGAATCATAAATTGGATAAAGTGGGATTAGCCGCAAGCAATAATAAGCATGTGATCCTCTCAAAATTCGTTTATAAACAAACTTCATGTAGTGTGTGAAAGAGTGTGTATGGGTGTTTCCCAGTTTTTGCAGGGCATCTGCTGGTTAAAAAAACATATGCTGGATAAGTTGGTGGTTCATTCTGCTGTGGCAACCCCTGATTAATAAAGGGACTAAGCTGAAAAGAAAATGAAAAATCAATGAATGAACAAAACGCAAGGAAAAAATAATCCTCAATTACACCATTTTGCTCCTATATAGTTTGATGTACAGTGATGTGACAAAGACATTCACATCAATAATGTAATAACATAAAAACCATGCAACGTCTCTTGATACTTGAATATTGGATGGATAAATTGTCGTGTCACAAATCAACAATCTGATCTCCATCTGTGCTGTCCAAATCCATTTCACATTGTGCTGTGCCCTGTCTGTGTTTGCTTCTGTCAGCCTGCTTTCTGATAGAACAGTGCTTTGTTTCACATGAAAATGTTCGTCTTGTATGCGAATCTGTACTTGGGGTTCTCCCCACACATCAGAATTTTGACCTCTATTTCAGAGGTCGCCACAGTGGAATAAACCGACAACTTATCCAGCATATGTTTTATGCAGCAGACACCCTTCCAGCTGCAACCCCATACTGGGAAACACTCATACACACTTATTCACACACAGACACACTATGGCCAATTTAGTTTATTTAATTCACTTATAGCGCATGTCTTTGAACTGTCGGTGAAACCGGAGCACCCAGAGGAAACCCACATGAACACGGAGAGAACATACAAACTCTTAACATCTGAACATTCATTTTCCTTTGGCTTAATATTTACTTCAGAGGTCGCCACAGCGGAGTAAATCAACAACTATTCCAGCATATGTTTTACGCAGTGGATGCCCTTCCAGGCAATAGTATCTGGATGCAGCCTTGATGAAGCTGAGACTGCTTATCTCAATCAGAATAAATACAATCCTAATGTCAGACACAATGCACTCAATGGAGCTAGTGACGTCATTGTGAGGGGTAGGGTTAGGGGTGGGGTTAGGTGAGCACATTAAAAAGCAATGGATGCAGCTCAGAATGCACTGCACCAGGTCTGAATCCACACCCCTCTCCTTCCAGCTGCAACCCAGTAATGGGAAACACCCACCCACCCACACACACAGTACAGTAAGGCCAATTTAGTGTATTCAATTAACCTATAGCGCATGTCTTTGGACTGTGGGGAAACTGGAGTGTCTGGAGGGAACCTATGCAAACACAGGGGAAAACATGCAAACTTCACACAGAAATGTCAACTGACCCAGCCAGGCTCGAACCAACGACCTTCTTGCTGTGAGGCAATAGTGCTAAAATATTTGCTTAACAAATTTTATCAATGCTGCCCTAATACACAACATGTTAGGGCTAAATATAGGTAAATATTCAACATATTAGCTCATATCACTATACGATCTGCAGTTGGAACACCTCTGAGGTTCTTTCAAGCAGATAAAGTCACTCTTAACACATCTCACATCACTGGAAAATCTGGAAGATAAACTGTAAAACCACCAAGGTATTTAGGACATTCTCTAGGATTGTCGAAATGGGAGAATCAGCTAAATTAACTTCTACTTTGCGCCTATAAAAGCAAATTATATTTTTTGGGTGAATTAAAATGCATTTGCCCTTTGTGTATTGTTTTCCTAGAGCCACCATGTTGTGATTGCAGCTTACAGACTTATAGCATCTGAACTAACTTTAAAATGCTTATTTTTATGCTGAAGGACAAGAGAAGTGTGTATTTAGCATAAAACCACACAATGTTATGCAATGAAAATGTTTTTTTTTCTTTTATTTATTTTTTACAAATATGAATGGCACATGCATGTATTTGAAGGCAACACAACCTAAGTAAATTTTAATGCTGACCTACAATACAAATAACAACATTAACAAGATAGCGACAAAAGTCATCTTGCTGTTTTCTCGTCTTTTTAACTTGGTTGCTGATGTATGTTAAAATATAACCACACTGTTGTAATTGGACTCTTGCTAACAGGTTTTTAAAAGTTTTAACCATTAACTCTGGCAGTTAATCTATTAACACTTTCTTTTTTCCAAAGCTAAGTGGTTTTTAAAAGTGTCTGGCAAACACACGAGGACTCTTGAGCTCTCTGCACAACAGGCTCATTTCCATGAAGGAACTGAATGCTTTCCAAAAGTATTGTGATAACTCTCACAAAAAAAACAAAAACAACAACTTAAAACAGAAGACATTTGTACTATATCATTTCTGTTGTTGAAATTTTATCATAGTAATAATTTGCTGTGGTTGTATTTGGCATGGTGGTGAGGTGGTTTGGTACATTGCTGTAAATCAGTCAATGGCTCTCCTGTTGAAAGATAAAATGTTTGGCAGTGAAGAAGATCTTTGTGGTGTGTGAAGGAACGTGCAAACTGCTGGTGGAATAAAACTTTTAATCTCTTCTGTTCCATTTCCTGTAGAAGATCAATGTTTTCTCATTTGCTCCCCCAGGTGCTGGCATTCAATTTTCCGGATATTTTAGAAAAATGGGGGACATTGGCTCAATTACGAAAGTCTGATTCTAAAAGATCAGATTAAAAAAGTGTTACTTCAAAGTGCAATGTGTTTTTTAAGGCTGTTAATTTTGTTCCACTTGATTTCGGCTTTTTCTTTTTTTAGGTTATATCTGACTGCAGTTTAAGTCTTAAATGAGACAGCAAACAGATGTTTTGGATTAAAGGCGCCAATAAAAGAGAGAGAATGTGAGACACAGGCACCTGGTTTTTGTTATGTTGTTTGGTGAGTGAATCAAAACCAGTAGCGTTGTGAATGTCTTTATTATTTCTCTGGTCTGGTTTGAATCCCAAATAAACACGTATACATGGGTCAAAGAAAAGACCTTCTGTTTTGGTGTCTGCTTTAAAAAAACTTTACAGAATTGATTTAGCTTTTATATTTCAAATCACTTTTGTGGACAAAATATCAGGATTAATATACATACATATATATATAT
>CAIGQZ010032649.1:4138016-4205235 GCA_903798205.1 Danio tinwini | reverse complement strand
ATTAAAGTAAGTAATGTGTATTTAAATAGCACATTTATTATGTGTAGCCATACACCCAAATTGCTTTCTCCCCACTCCATCTCCAGTGTGCAGCATCCACTTGGATGATGCGACAGCAGCCACAGGACAACGGCTCACCACACACCAACTATTGGTGGAGTGAAGAGACAGTGATAGAGCCAATTCAGTGGATTGGAATGACTGGGAGGCCATGATGGGTAAGAGCCGATGGAGGGAATTTGGCCAGGACACCAAGGTTACACCCCTACACTTTAAGAGAAGTGCCATGAGATTTTTAATGACCACAGAGAGCCAGGACCTCTGTTTATTGTCACATCTGAAAGACAGATGACCAACAAAGGCTCTGGCAGCAATATAGAGGAATCTGGTGCCCACCATTCAGGTGATTCAGAACGATCTGGTGCCCGCCATTTGGGGATTTCAAAGGTACAGTATCTGGTGTCTGCCATTCGGGGAACTCAGATGCATATGGCTGCAGTAGAGTCATTCAGGTTCCTGGGCACTACCATCTCTCAGGATCTGAAGTGGGACATTCACATTGACTCCATTGTAAAGAAAGCCTAGCAGAGACTGTACTTCCTTTGTCAGCTGAGGAAGTTCAACCTGCCACAGGAGCTGCTCGTACAGTTCTACTCAGCTGTCATCCAATCCATCCTCTGCACTTCAAATCACCATCTGGTTCAGCTCAGCTGCCAAAACCGACCTCCGTAGACTACAGCAAATAGTCCGGACTGCTGAACGAATCACTGGCACTACCCTTCCTACACTTCAGAAACTGTACTCTTCCAGAGTGAGTAAAAGGGCTCGTAAAATCACTCTGGACACCTCACACCCAGCACACTACCTGTTCGAACTGTTACCGTCTGGTTGGCGCTACAGAGCACCAAGCACAAAAACAGCCAGACAAAGGAAAAGTTTCTTTCCTCAGGCCATCTACCTTATGAACAGTTAAATATTCTCCTACTGTGCAATAAACGTGCAATACTTTCTCATACGCACTTGTACACAGCACCTTATAACCTGTATATTCACAACATATCTGTACATACAACTCAACATCCAGATCTTTTTGACTAACTGCATCTCTGTTTAATGTTTATCGCCTTTTCTTTTCTCATATTTAATTTTGTGTTGTCCCTCGTCACTTTATGTATACTGGAAGCTTCTGTTGCCAAAACAAATTCATTGTGTGTGTGAAGCACACTTGGCAAAAAAAAACTGATTCTGATATGGCGGAAGTAATTCGGGGTAATCTAATGGATCTGGTGCCTGCCATTCGGTGGACTCAGAGGGATCTGGCGCCCACCATTCGGGGGACTCAGAGGCATCTGTGGCCCGCCACTCAGGGGACTTTGGCGCACGCCATTCAGGGGACTCAGAAGGATCTGGCACCTGCCATTCAGGGGATTCAGAGGAATCTGGCGCCCGCCAGTCAGTGGACTCAGAGGGATCTGGTGCCTGCAATTTGGGGGACTCAGAGGGATCTGGCGCCCGCCATTCAGGGGACCCAGAAGGATCTGGTGCCCGCCACTCAGGGGACTCAGAGGGTTCTAGCGTCCACCATTCAGGGGATTCAGAGGGCTTTGGCTGCCTTGTTGATGACTCTGGCAGCTCTTGCAGTTGTGACAAAGGCTCTGGCAGTTCTGGTATCAGCGGCGGCTACAAAGGAACTGGCAGCTACGAAGGCTCTGGCAGCGGCAACGACGACTCTGAGAGCAGCAACGACAGAGACTCTGGCGGCAGCAACGATGAAGGCTCTACGACGAAGGATCTGGCAGCGACAACAGCTCTGATAGTGGTGACAACGACTCTGGCAGCAGTGACAAACTGCTGGTGGTCATCTTGTACACTGGTGAACTAGCAGCAGTCATCTTGTGAGCTGACAAATTGGTGGATTCATTGAGAACCAGAGCAAAATTTAACATGTCACAAAGGGACCCTCGAGGACCACAACGCCTTTTGTTTTTAAAGGTTCATTTAGTCCATAACAGAAAATTTCAACCAGTACAACATCAGGAAGATCTGTTAGTTAAGCAAGGTTTAAAAAGTCCTTAATGTGATCCTCAAGGGCATGGTCATGTTGAAGAGTCCTGATGAGCTGAACTGCTGGGTCTATTTCCAATAAAGCTGCTGGAACAGGTATGGCTCTTATGGCTTCTTCTGTAATGCAGGGCGTGTACACAGAGGTAAAAGTTCCAAGCGCAGCTTTATTTAAAGTATAGTCATACAGACAAGGTCAACATTAGGAACAAAACAGTAGCAAAAAGGGATAATCGACAAGCAAAATCCAAACAACAGGCAAAAGTGAGGGCAGGCAGCAAACACAAAAAAAATCCAACAATCCACAGGAATCAAAAACACAAAAGACAAGACCAAGAACAAGGTAACGCTAGGAATTGGACATTAAAGTGAAACAAGACAAACAAACATGTTTTAAAGTAAGGTGTATTTATAGTCCTGGTAATCAGTCCTCAAGAGCTTTAGCTGTGTGCTTGTAATCAGTGGTGATCTGGAACTGGTGCGTGTGAGGTGCATGATCGAATATGTAGTACTCACCTTATTCTCCGTGTACGAGCGGGCGCAGCCATTTGAATAATTTTGGCTGGATACTTCCGGTCTCATTTACTTCCATTCATTTTTAGAGATTAAAAACAGCCCGTTATGCTGCATGATGTTGCAAACTGATGTTTTCTTATTAAATTATTCTATTTTGTCTGTATAATCATGCAAACACTTGTTTGTAAGAGCGAGTAGTTTGACCGTTTTCAGCCGT
The DNA here is from genome assembly GCA_903798205.1 of Danio tinwini. Lineage (NCBI taxonomy): Eukaryota > Metazoa > Chordata > Actinopteri > Cypriniformes > Danionidae > Danio > Danio tinwini. The sequence continues at coordinate 4,202,441 of CAIGQZ010032649.1, read as the reverse complement.
TTATTATTTCTAGTCATTTCTCCTATAGGCAACTGAATCTGAAGTTCTAATACAATCGCAAAAACGAGCGCACTTCCGCATTAAAGAATAAGGTCAATAGCAGATGTGATGTGTAGAGTGCCCTCTAGTGTGTGGCACAGTTGTGTTGAGCACTGCATCTGTTACAGTGTCTGCCTTCTTTACTTGTGTGTGTGATAATTCAAAAACAAAATAATAATTAAATTGTTGGACCTTAAAATCCAGGCCCACACAGATGCACTTTCACACACATGCTGTACTTCAATGACCTTGTGGACACATTTGATGAACCTCATATAATAATATTCAGAGTACCCCCATGGAAATTATTTCTGCTACTTTGGTTGTAATAAGTAAGCTGATTAATTAAAATTTTTGCATTTAAATAAAACAATAATAAAATTTTGCAATGTAATAGTGGTATATTTAAACAATCAAGTATAATAAAATAAAATAAATCTAAAGACTTCATGCAGCTTTTTTATACTTTATTTTTAAGAAATCATTTAAATATATTTTTAAAGAGTTTATTGAACTTGGAGATTTGGAGTGGTTGTGAATATAAATAACCTCTGCTCACACTTCTCAGTTCTCTCTTTTCTTTGAAGCTTTAATGTAAATCTAAACACAACCAGGAATTAATATAAACCTGTGCATAAACAGATGACATTTAATAAAGTGTACTGCTGTTCTTTCACTTCATACAAATCACAGTAAGAGCTGAGAGATTTTACATGAGGCTTAAACATGCATTAAACGCAATACTTATCAGTCTACATGTGTTTGTTGCTTCAGATTACAAACATATGGGGCAAATTTCACAATAAACATGATAAATTATTGAAGGATACAATTAAACATACATTCAAAAAAAAATTTTTTTTTTGCTTATTATTACTTACTACTTATTTAAAATGAGCTTAATCAACACAATACTTGAGATTTCTTAATTTTGTATGTTCAATCCACATAAATTTGTTAAACGTGTTAAGTTAACTTAATTGATTTGTGTTGGGACAACATGAATTAATTGTGTGAAACCCTGCATTTTTACAGTGTAGATTGTGTAAGACCAATAGAAAATCTAAACCTCTGTACTGAAATTTTAACTATGGAGCTGATGTCTATTCATTTTGTTTTGTCTGGCCCTTTTTCGCAGCTCGATCCGACAGAATTTTGCAAGCTCAAACTCTAGTGTGATCATGGGCTTCGATAAACTTGAAAATAAAATAATTTTGTTCATTATTGCTTATCTTACAGCATAAGAAATGCAACCTGGACGTGTGCAATGGATCAGTCTGTGCAAGCAAATGTTGAGGGCATGCTAATAAATAGTACTATGTGCAGTCTGTATTGTGTTCTGATAGACCAGTATTTTACCTCTGTCATACACTCACAGAATTTACATAAGAACACATAAACAATGGTGTTTGAGGCTTACGTATGGTACGGCTATTACATGTACTGAACTCTTATTATTCTGTGACTATGCATACCCAGATATTATTTATAGGGCCGCTGTAATACTGGTTCCAATGTAAAAACCAAGCACGCAGTTATTCATGTATTATATAAAAACAATTAAACCTCATATTTATTAGCTTGTTATCCACCAGTGTTATTAAAACTTAATTTTTGATAAACTTAATCATTTACTAATTTTCTCAGTCAATCAGTATAGCTAAATATAATTGACATTCAAACAATTCATTAAAGCATGAAAGAATGAAGTATACTGCTGATTTTTCTAGACATCATTTCAAATCTTTTAAACCTGGAATTATCTTAGGAACTCTCTATATTTCTATGTCTCTCCCTCTCTTTGTGTCTCAAAACAGAGAAACATTCCATTTTACTTCGCTTCATGACACTTAATAAAGTACAAATTGTCAGCAAAAAAAAAATGTCTGTAAAAATTTGATCCTGTTTGATTATTTAAAATATTTCAGGATAACACAAAGAGGATCTGTTTTTGGGGATTTTCACATTTATTTAGACTGTGGTGATTACAGACAGAAAAGCATTGGGGGCAGAGAGAGAGAGAGAGGGGGAAGGATCAACCTCAAGCTGGGAATTGATCTTAACCATGAAATAAATAAATATGAAGTAAATATGTGAAAAATTCTGACACAAATTTTGAGACTTCATGGGCTTCAAAGTGAGTTTCAGTGAGTTTCCTGAATAGGGTCCTTCAAATAATTAATGTTTTCTATGTAATTGCCATTTAAAATTAGCATATAGTGTCACAACAGAGGACATGGTTTTTTAGTGACAAAATGTATCAAGGTTCTATGTTTTTAGAAATATATGGATGAAAATAATGATTTACTAAAATTGATACTTTCAAATTAATTTATTATATTTTATTATTTATTTATTTATTTATTAAGGATTTATTATTTATTTTGGAAAGAGTACCACAAAAATCACACAAAAGTAACTTGTCGAGCAAGTAGAGTAAAAGTATCTGTTATAAATATTACTCAAAGTATAAGTAAAAAGCAATCATTTTAAAAATACTCAAGAGTAGCATGTATTACGTATATACTATGTGTATATTACGTATATACTATGTGCAATAGAACACAAAAGACATGTCACTCATGTCACGTACAGGGGAAAAGTTTAATGGTCATCATGGCGAATGAAGCCCCGCCTACTAGTACAGGAACTAATTATCAATTGCTATAGACTGACGTTTCTCCAGGGGGAAAAGTTAGGACCAGATGTGTGCTTTTACGACAGCTTGGTGGTCAACAAACACACTGGAATCTCAGCGAATACTTACTTCACAGACATAAGAAATATATCCAGATAAAGCTTGAAATCTGTACTTTTAAATGAAGCAAGTGCACTTGAAAACAAAAGTTTTTTGACTTATCTTAAAGGGTTGCTAGATCAGATATGGTTGCGCCTGGAAGTTAATGAAAATGATTTATATTACTTATTAATATTCCTATTAATTGTATTTTATTAACGTCTACCCCCACCCCAACTTAACCATCACAGTAATGAAAAACTGCAGTAGTTGCAGGGAGGCTCTTCACTTTCCCCATTTACCCAACCCACCCACCCCCCGCTCAAATGTAAAAATGGCTATTTGGTGATCTGAAGAAATAGTCACTGCAGGCTGAAGAAAAACAGAGGAGTAAAAGTATTGATACAGCATTAAAAATGTACTCAAGTGAAAGTAAACATTTTTGGACATTTTTAAAACTACTTAGTGAAGTACAGTTCCTGAGGAAGCCTACTTAGTTACAATAATTTGAGTATTTGTAACGTTACACCACTGACCATTTCTGCTGAAATTGAAGTGATATCAATGCTCCCATAGTTCCTATAGCATGGGCTGTGCCCTCTGAACATCTGATCCCTTCAAAAGGAAAACTCATTTAAAATGGCAGAATACATATGAAGTCCATTTCAAAGTCTAGTAACCATCAAATGGAGCAAAAATACGGTTAGAAATATCAAGCAGCTCCTCCCCTTTTTTAAAGTTGCTACATTTGTTTTGTGTTACAGCTCAGAGTTATGAGTTAGGAATTTCTGCATACAGTCAAAGACTCTAGAATACACAAGATTTGTCACTCGTATCTTTTTAAACGAAGAAAAGTGTAACGGTCAATATGTCGAATAAAGCCTGCCCTGTAGTACAGGAGTCAATCATCGATCACTTTAGACTGTTGATACTCTGGGGGACGGGCTCGGACCAGGCTTGAGTTTCTGCAGATTTTGTGTGATTTGCACGTTTAGAAATGAAACTAAAGAGACAGTTGTTGTTTAATTTTATTGGTGATTCTTAATATGAAATTCAATCGTAAGCTTGGCAAACAGTTTAGGAGAATTTCATATTTTCCATTCAGACAGAATGCCTGAGAGGCGTTTCAAAGATGGCCACCGAGTGAAATGATTTGCCTTAAAGGGACTTTGATACAGTATCACAGCTTATAACAAGAAACCAAACTTCATTCAGATCAATTTCAACTGTAAAATTTGCATCATCATTGAGCCGTTTTGGTGAATGTGAGAGGCTGTAAGTTGTAGTTTTTGATTTTTTCATTGAAACATTTCATCTTATATATAATTCGAGGCAAAACATAAATAAATGTAAATGTCTGAAAACTGCAATTAAGTCAGTATAGGACTCTCCCCAAAAATGTTAAAGAAGCAACAAGTAAAAGTAATCATTGGCTGTAATTCATATAGGATGCAAATTTAACATGCAATACAAAACATTCTACAACTAAACAGCTCTGTCAATACACCCCCCCCCCCACACACACAAGCACAATAAGCGTGTTGATCCCCTTCTAAATAAACTGCTGCATATTGCCCTCGTGTGTGCATGATTAACATATTAGCACTCTCCTTATTGACTGTTTATCTGATCCATTAAGGTAGTTTATTCTTTAAACAACATTCTTCTCTTTCTGCGTTCTGGAAAAATTAACTTGGCTGTGAACTTAACTGGAACTCTGTTCAGATGCAGGAAGATAAGGCTGTTGTAGACTTATGCTCTAAGGTGAGCTAAGACATTGAGAATTTCTCCGTTTGTGTTTATGCAGGCTGATTCTGGCTGCACTGTCAGATGTTTGTGCTGAACCTAGATAAGAACAGACACAATGTGAAAAATGTAAGTACTATAAACTAATAATTTCACATGGTACATTTACTTCAAGTGAGTATAGCATTTGAGTTTAGGGTTATAAAAATTTATTATTCCTTGATCACTTTCAGCATTTTTATGCATCTGTCCATCTGTCTGTCTGCCTGTTTAATAAATCAACTTGCATTCACTTGCATTTGGGTCTCCTGCGAGTTTGTGACATGCAGTTCTTAAACACAGAATATAATTAACATTTTGAATCTATTTCTTTCCTTGAGGATTTCCAAAATGATTTTTTTTCTATTTCCATAAATGATACGAAAAAAGTTAATAACTTTTTATAGATTTTTTTGTTTGTTATTTTGAAGAACATCAGGTCAAAAAGATGTACTGTACTTCAAAAACAATATACCAACATGAAATTAAAAATAAAACAATATAAATCATTGATTTTTTAATTTTCTGAAGGTTACAAACTTAAATATTATAACATTTTAACTTTATGGTTTATAGACTGCACATTATTAGAACCCAATGTACATTATAATGGATAGCCATTCAAAAAATGGTTCATCCAAAAAGAAAAAAATCTGTCATCATTTATTCACCTTTTTAAACCATTGACTTTTTATTTGTTTTTATCTTCACAAAAGCAGATCATTTGAAGAAAGCTGGAAACCTGTAACAATTGACTTGCACAGTATTTTATTATTTTTTTTCTACAGAAATAAATGATTACAGGTTTTTAGCTCTTCTTTTGTGTTTAACAGAAAAAGAGAAACTGAGGTGTTTGGAACTACTTGAAGTAAAATAGTAAGGAAAACTATTAACTAAAACTAAAACTAAAAATAGTGATTTTTGGATGAACTATCTTTTACGATACCTCTAAACCACAGTTCCTGGAGGGCCGCAGCTCTGCACAGTTTAGCTTAAACCCTAATTAAAAACAATTGATCAAACTAATTGTTTGAAACCTACAGGTAAATGTGTTTAAATAGGGTTGAAACTAAACTGTGCAGAGCTGCGGCCCTCTAGGAACTGGATTTGACACCTGTGCTGTAAACCCACTGTCCATTATAATGAACAGACATTTAATCTGTAATCTCACTGTTCATTATAATGGACAGACATATTTTTAAAAAGTCCTAATATAAAGCTTGCAGTTTAACAAATCAATTTTTAAGTTTAATTAGTAAGTGCAATGCTTCTTTTTTTATACAATCTATGAAATATTGGCAAACATATCAATAAATGTGAGTAAAATCACTGAAAATGTTGCTCACTTCTGTGTTTGGAACAAAACACTGCAATGCCTCATTTCATCTACTACAACTACAACAAACAGAGCTTTACTGCTGTTTGATTGGATGATAAATGTGTCCAATATCATGGACAACAGGTTTTAAATTCAATGAAATGCCCCGGAAGCAAAACAACAAAAAACCTGACCTCATTGAAATGAACACAGGGTCAGTCAAAACATATGTTTGAGGTTTTCATGACTCTAACATTTATTTTTTGTAGACATTTGCACTATAAAACACACACATGGCTCCCTGAGGAAATATTGAGCCAATAAAATGAATAGAGGGATGATAGACTTGAATGTTAAATCATGAATAATTAATATGGACTTATGAATAATGAAAAGAGATTAAGAGTAATTAGGGTAATGAGAGAGAAACACAGCTTAGCATTCTGGAATATTAAGGAATAAAGCTATGGACAGGTTAATGTATGTCTGTGTAAAGTAAGAAAGATTGAAGATGAAGAAAATCCCAAGAACAAAATGGTGTGAAACAACACAATAAAAAAAAGAGGAGAGCTTTTCATTTTTTTATTAAGAATATTGGCCTAAATGCAGTCATTTAGCTTATCATACAATTTTGTATCTATAAAAACATACTTTCCATCCATAAAAAACATCCATAAAAACAAGCTTTCAGCTTCTTAAAATCAACTCACAGTCACAACTGGACCTCATTTTATTTATACGTGCTAATAGACATACAGGCCTTGATAAACTGAGAACTTGAAACATAATGAACTAAAACACAAGTAGAAGTCTGTGAATGTGTGTGTGCGCATATGAGTGCATTTACTTACCATCTCTCATTCAAGCAGAACAGGTCAAATTCAGCACAGTGCAAAAAAACCCCTCACGTTTAATGTGCATTTTAACAATACATTATTATTACATACAAATCTTTAAATCTTTGGTTTTAACTTTACTCTTGTAGATGTACATCTAGGCTGTGAATAAATATCCAGTTAATCTGAAATTCAGTTGAATGAATTTGTTTCATGGGTGATTGTAATGAAGTTAATGGCAGCGGAGAACCAATGAACTTAATAATTTTAATAATGAAAATAAACATAAAACAAATGGTCGGCCTGCCTACTGTTTTCCCATGCAGCCTCTAACTCTGCTTCCACAGGATAGTTAACTCATTATTAAGTATAACGTCGACACTCAAACAACCGACACTGCTGCAAACCTGGGTCAAGAGGGCCAGTCTCATGGTAGTCTTGGAGTGACGCTTTTGCCACTTTCACAACAAACTGAATTACCGGTCTGTTGGTGCACAGTACCCTCTGATCACTTTCTACTTCTCTCTGCACTGACCCTTTACCAGCCTTTTTAGGACCTGTTCATAAAGCAATCTGTAGCACTTGGGATCTCAATTTGCACATGGGATCTTGCAAAAAGAGCAGCGTTCCTCCTTGCCCAGCCACAGGCCCAGCTTCCGTGGACTGGGGAGAATGTCATAAGTCACTCTAATAAAAAAAAACTGAGCCTTGTCTGTCTTGCCTGATCTTGCAGTGGTCTGCCAAGCTGACAAGCCAGGAATTGTGCTTATTGTAACCCATAATAGAGTAAGCTTTTCCATCCAGCTTACCTACTGAAGACACTGGAATCTCAGTTTAAAAGGGGACAGATGTCTTAATTTGTGGTGTGCAAATATGTTGTGATCCTAAACCTCTACATAAACTATGCATGCAATCTAATTTCAGGCCTTCTGAAAATTCAGTCGTTTCGTTGACAGCAAGCTGGTTGGCTGAAATGCATATTGCGCCCCTGGTGGATTTACTCAAGAATAGGATGCACAAATGGCAGCTTGATGACGTAGTTGACCAGGTCCGCTATGTAGTTGACGATCGCCTACACCCACCCCCCTGCCATACCCTAAACCCAACCGTCACAGTAACATGGGCGGTACCTTACCAGGTGGATTTGCAAAAAACAAAACTGCAAGTAAACGTAACTCTGGGAATGTATTTTGCCATCTCCAGACATGTAGACCTGAGTACATATCCACAATGAGCCTGGGTTGTTCACTGCAAAAAAAGCTTTTCTTACTCAGATTTTTTGTCTTGTTTCTAGTCCAAATATCTAAAAATTCTTAAATCGAGAAGCATTTTCCAGTCAAGCAAAACATATTATCTTGTTATGAGAAATAATATGCCAAAATTAAGTGAGTTTTTCCTTAAAACAAGCAAAATAATCTGCCAATGGTGTAAGCAAAATAATCTTGTTTTTCCTTTTGACATAAGATAATTTTGCTATACTTGAAAAGTATAGGTCCTGAAACCTGGAATACACAGATTTCTGGAGTTGACAGTCTTTAAGCTTTGTTTTCAGTAGTCTTGAATCTGAAGTACTGTGAATCCAAACTCCTTTAAAACCAAGAAAATCTTTGCTTGAACATGCAGCAAAGTTCTGAAAAGTTCTGAAGTCTTTGGGCAATTTGAATTGTCTGGGACACACAGAGAATCCTTTGAAGAGAATTTTAATTGACCTGAAGGTCTTTTAGGGAGGCACTGCTTATATTGGTTACTATCCTATACTTCCAAGCTACTTTGCAGACTTCTTTGTTTCTCCTTGCAGACATTCAGAGTTGTCACACACTTTGAGCAGCAACAAATAAAAAACTTTTACAATCAACTTATTACAATCCCCCTTTCCGGAATGCAGGATTGACAAGAAGGCCCTTTTATATCCAGCACTGTAATTGGATGGACTCACCATCTCTAATCCAGCCAGCTCTCATCTCACTCTCGCTGGCCTCATAGGTCTTACGCTTCTTTGTGGCTGCACTGGTTCTGGATGCAGCAGTCAGAGTCATCGCCCTCTGTCGGGTATTCTGGTATTGTAGCCTCTTTGGAGTAGTTTTATTTAATGATTTTGGGGGTATATTTGGGGGACCTATTGTCTCTCAGTTTTGCCTTTTTGTGAACTTTGGGCATAATCCTCGACGGAGGATTTTTGTTTATTGGATTGAAGATTTAGCAGTTCATTCTGCTGTGATAACCCTAAATTAATAAAGGGACTAAAGCGCGTCGCACACCAGATGCGCCACAACAAGGCAAGCACATGACAGTTGGAAGTATCGCACACTAGACATGCAAATTTGCACGCTATTTAAAATATTCAGATGGCGCTTTGAGTCGTAGTTGGTGTCCTGAGTAGTAGCTGGGCGCCGCGGACAGCCGTCGACTTGCGGCGCCGGTATATGTACTTTGATAGAAACCTATGTTTAGAATTCTAAAATACATGGCACTGCATGGCGCGACGTGGTGCGGTGTGTGTGTCACTTTTGTCAAAAAGAAAATGAATGAATGAATGGATTGAAGATTTTTATTTGTTGAAATTAATCCCTTTTTGCCCTCTGAAACTGTCCTTGCAAGCTTTAATAAACATTGAAGAGAGCTGCACCTGTGTCTGACCAGTTTTCTCTTGATCACAACCCTGACAGCCACTTGGAATTTTGATTCAGCCCCTTAAAATTCTGTGGTTGGCTCACAGCTCAAATTTGTGATCGGCTCAGTTCCCTTTAATTTTCAGCTCCTCATTGTGTTTCAGCATGTACTGTAAAAGCTGCATGTCTTTTACCCCTCATAAAATTGTCATGTTCATATTTTTTAAAATGTAACTATGAATATAAAATATGCATTAGCTACAAACATCAATCAAATTGAAATCACCATGCTGCTCCAGTTAAGTTTGTTGTTGCGACCAAATTACTGCAAATAATAAACATGGTCCGCATTCAATCATTTATTAAACATAACGTTCCGGTTCCAGTTACTAACATAGCCATTTTCCCCGCAGCGGAATGTATACTGTGTCTACTGACACAATGGGAGTTTGCTAGATGATCAATTACTTTGAAGAGTAAAGCCGTGGTCACACTGGGCTTTTCTCACCATAGACTTCCATTCATATGCACGCGAATGCGTCAGACCAGAAACGCAGGGTCATGCGTCGGAATTTGGCAGGTTGCTGCGGTGCAAAGTTCAAGCTTGGTGAACTCTGACCTGCGAAATCGCATCACTTGACTGCGTGAGACCAATCCAGGATCAAAACATGACCTCTCTGAACAGAAATTTAAAACATGGAGCAATCGCTCGCTTTTTTTTAATGCCTCATCATCTTGTTTAATCCCGTCCCTTTTCGCAGCGCCGTACGACAGAATTTTGCAAGCTCAAACTCTAGTGTGACTTCGGCTTAAGAAAACAGGCCAATGAATGTCAATGAGTTGGCAGAGCTCAACTTCACAGGTGCTGGTGATTAATCATTAGTAGAGTATATAACCAGTGCACATGGAGTAAGCAGTTAGACTTTTAGCTGCTGAAGAGCCAAACACTCAGCTATCAGCTGGAGACCCAGCTGCTGTGGAATAGGAGGCACACGTCTCCTATCCCTCTTCAGGGAACATGGGTTACGTTAGTAACCAGGACATTCCTCTTCAGTGGGAACTCCGATGTGTGTCTACTGACACAATGGAAGTGTATATGGAAAACACCACAGCAGCTGAGCATGTCACGCCCCTGATGTGAAGTTTGCCAAGCATAGCGTGAGCGCACAAGCATCACCAAAGGCGCAACCTTCCATGTCCCCTAGGCCCTTTAATTACTATTAGACTAGCCCTATCCAGGGGGATATGGGTTTGTCAACGGGGATCACGCATAGCTGGCACTGATCCCCAGCATGTGGAAAGACCAAACAGGTATACAAGACATCTTACTGGGCCAGGCACCCGGCTGTTGAGTTTCTCATTTATAAATGTGACTATATGACATTAAAAATTACATTAATTCATCAGGTAGGGCAACCAAAATCTAACATCGGATAGACGTCATAGTGGTAATGTTGACACAACGTCAAGCTGTAAAATCATTAGACGTTGATATTTGGTTGGTTTTAGGTTGGATGTTGGACAATGACGTCGGCCTGACGTTGAGTTTTGATGTCAACCCGATTTTCATTTCCAAACAAAATGCAACATCCCCACGACGTTAGGGTACAATGTCAATCTGACGGCAGATTGACGTCTTGTGCCTGCTGGGTGTTTAAGGCCATTTCGGTCATCATACAGTAAATATCCATCATTTTCTCATTAGTGACATTCATCTAAACAGTCTCTGGGTCAATGTGTGTAAAGATTTTGACCATCTTCTTGGATACTTTTAATGTTTCCAGTTTGCTGCAATGTAAAGCGCACATGTATTGATGTAGTTCATTATGATGCGAATTACCTTCAATCTGCGATTTGACTGGACAGGAATCACAGGACAGATTTTTCTAATCTCCATAGACAAGAAAGAAATAAAGTAGTGACTGCAGTTTGAAGGAAAGTATCGGAGTAAAAGTAGCAATACTGCATTAAAAATGAAGGAAAGGAAATCAAGGAAAAGTAAAAGTACACATTCATAAAACTACTCAGTAAATTACAACTTCTGAGAAAAACTACTTAATTACAGTCATTTGAATATTTGTAATTAGTTACTTTACACTACTGCACAAACAGCAACTAATGATAAATGACATTAATCTGCTGTACCCAGTCAATGTTCGACGAGTTCTCTTTCCTTGCTTGTCCCCAGTCAGATACCTCTCTACGCTTTTGTACTGACTTCCAAAAAATTAAAAACCAGGCAAAACCAGACTCTTTTTCTCTGCTAAAAATTGGAATACTATTGATCAGGTTGATTCTTCTCATTATTGACGTTGAATCTCTTAAAAGGTTACCGGCAGATACTTTTAACACCACTGGTGTAGTGCTACTTTAAGAGGAAGGCTTTGTTGTTGAGCACCCAATATGTTATTTCTCCAAGAAGTTCTCAAAATGCCAGAAACACTACAGCACCATTGGAAAAGAGTCCCTTGCGTTATTACTTGCTCTGGCAGTAGCAGAACAATAGAGGTTTAGACCAATCACAAACTTTTGGTTTTTCTTTCATGTATGTGATATTTAAGATAATGAGGTGATCTCTTATGATTCAACCAGGCCCGGATTAAGGATTCAGAGGCCCCTGGGCACAATGTCTTGTAGGCCCCCTACCTGGCCGCACCCCTATAGTTGAATTAAAAAATAAGATTAATATAATATTTTTTTTAATAAAATGAATCTATAAAGTATTGTCCGCATTTTTAAAATAAATGATATACAGTACATATTTCCAGTCTACAAAGATTTTACTTATTTTTAAAGCATTTAAAGCATACTTTGAAGAAGAAAAAAACCCTAATACAACTAGTGAAAATTAATGTTTTTTTATATACTTTTTCAAGTTAACTGAAGCAATACTAAAAATTTATATTTAATGGTATTTTTAATGTATAACTTTAACAAACTTATAATGCATATGATTTGGATATAACACCTCTCCAATCCAGTTCTATGAATCTGAGTCCTCCATAATACACACACTTATTAATGATTCCTACTTGTCTTCCTCGTGATGAAGAGTAGGCAAAATCTTATATGTACTGTGGGGGGAAAAAAAGAAGTACGTGTTCATCAGATGCTGGATTCAAACTAGGTTCATAATTGATCGCGTCAAAACATGTTGCCATACGCTTTACGAGCTACGCCACTCATGTTGATGACTGTTGCGCTCATTACTTATGTTGTCTCTGTCAATCAAACGGTGATAGGCGTGAATCCCTCAATTAGTTTATTCCAACGAGGTGCGCTATTTGCTCTTCGCCTAAATAGTCAATCCAAAATCTGCATTTTACCCCCCTCGCAGGGGCTATAAGTGCGCACAGGGCCCCTGGGCCCATAATGCCCATTGGTTAATCCGGCCCTGGATTCAACAATTCAGTTTGGACATACAAAAAGAACTTATGATAATGGAAACTAAAGTTTGACTCTTGTGAAAAAGCTTGTTGATTTGTTTACAAGGTATACATTGAACATAAGGGTGGATGTGCAAATTTTTAAATCAGTTTTAAATCTGATTACATCTGTGATGTATTTGTTCATCAATTATTTGTTTTGTGCAATGTGGTTGTACTTTTTTTGTTTTGTTGTACTCTCTCTTTCAGTTTTTCTCTGGCATTTCATCAGACATTGACATCAGCTGAGTCTCATTGGTGTGCATAAAATGTTGAATTTAGTTTGCGTGACATGTTGAATTTAAAGTTGTGGATTGTTGTGAGAAACAACAATCTTAAAAATTAGATTTTGCGTTACTCTTGGTGTACAGATTTCCAGTGTTGTTGGTAAGGCATTACAAGTAACGCGAGTTACGTAATACTTTTACTTTTTTAAGTAATGAGTAGGCCCACATGAAATCTGCGAGCAGAATTTTGCTGATTTTCCACAGAATTTCACAGATGTTTAGCCCATCATTAATTCTGTATATTTACTTGAGTAAATGTGTGTAAATCTAAATTTATTAAGTTTTTAAATTAATTACAGTAATATTATTGACTAATATGAAAATGTTCATCTGATTTATGTACAATGCAGTTTGTAAAGTTACATTTTCTGTCTTTTAGTAGAGATATTATATGAGAGACTTGCTTTGTTTACCAAATAAAGCGAATCTAATTGGATGTGAATTTTAAACATTAAATAAAAGTTAAAAAGGTATTTTTTATTTTATATATTAAGGTTTTAGTTATGATACTCCTAAAATAATTCAGCAGAAACTCACAGATTTTTACCAAAATTCTCTGCAGAAATAGCAAAAAACATCAGCAGATTCTGTCTGGCCCTAGTAATGAGTAAAGTAATGCCTTACTTAAAAAAATAAGTATTAATATCTGAGTTACCTAAATATTGGTCAATCTTCGACAGGCCATCAGTCAGCTACTTCATCATGGCTTTCCCTGCTTGGCTATCAGAGAGCTCTGACAAGCATAATGGTTTTGGAGACATTTGGGAGTTTTGTGTCCTTTTGGAATTTTATAAACCAATTTTCTACATAATTGATGTGTTTTTTCTACTAATCTATAGGACCACAAAACCTAAGCATTCTCATTCATCTCACTGACAATTGCTTGGAAAAATGCAGGTTTATGGTGAACATTACTTAACTGTTAGATTACCTTCAATGACAAATTACAAACAGTCATTCTTAATATTTTAAAACTGTTATTCTACAAACACAAGAGAAATTCCAGAAGGAACCCATGATTCACAATTGCAAATTCTCTTCCGGGTTTTAAAACAACAGAACAGATTGATTGTATCTGCATTAGCTACATCTGTTTTTCAGTATTCCCTTGTCATCTGTATACATTTTAGAAATTACTGTATTGTATGTGTGTGAGTGCTGTATGTATATCTGAAATGAAGATGGATGATGCAGCAGGGCTTTGTGATATACTACCAATCTGCATTGACCAGTACAGCTGCTCTACACACACTCAAACATATATCTCACAGACTCACACACTCAAACATGTGCAAGTTAGAATGCACACCTAGACTTTTTAAAATGATGAGTGTTATTTACCTAAAGTGATGCTCATGTGACTTGTAACTTGAGGTAGTTTAGTTAGTTGCATCGTCTGTATGAAACACAAGCTACTGTAACTATAGCATAGTGGATTGAACCCAAACCCTGAGGATGTGTGTGAGTTTGTGTGTTTATAGGCTATTCATGCCTGGTAAATGTCTCTGTGGGCTCATTCTTATGAAAATAAAACACTGTTTCCATCTCTCCCTCCAAGATCACCTCATTCTTCCTTCCTCTTTTTCTCACTTTCACATATTTTGTCTCATTCTGAAATCACTGGGACGGGCATTCTTCTGGCAACTGTAATGGGTATTGTTTATTAGGACACAGGGACTTAAAGTTTTGTTCCCAGACATGCACAAAATCAAACATAATCACACTCACGCAATCTTAGTTCCAGTAAAAAAAAAAAGACAAAAAAAAAAACAAACACTATTGCTATGTATGTAGGTAGGTAGGTAGATAGATAGATAGATAGATAGATAGATAGATAGATAAATTTGGTTTGGTGTTTAGATGGTTTTCCCCTCAGTCCATATACTACAATATAGGTGAATTGGGTAAAAAAAATGCCAATAGTGTATGAGTGCATGTGTAAATGCAAGAGAGTATAGGTGTTTCCTAGTACTGGGTTGCGACTGGACGAACATCCGCTGCGTACAACATATGCCAGAATACTTGGTGGTTCATTCTGCTGTGACAACCCCTGATAAATAAGGAAAATTAAGGAATGAATATTTGACCAGCCTGGTGGCCGATCTTCATTAATTGCACATTCCACTTGTAAGAACAGAGTGTAAATGTTTAATTAGCAGAGTAATGCCACAGGTTATAAAAAAATAAATAAAAAATATTCACACAACATTATGGGTGACCTATTCGAAAGAGGACAAATTGTTGGTGGTGTCTCGCTGGTGCATCTGTGACCAAGAACCCTTTGTCATTCTTGCCAATGCCAATTGTTGGTTTCAATGGTGCCAGCAGCAAAAGTCTTGAGCTGTGTACAATGTGAAACATGAATTGTTCACTTTTACTGTCTTTCCCACATCCTGGAAAGTTAGTGTGGATTGCCTAGGCCCAATACTTGTGACTATTCTGGAGGACCATGTGCACCCAATGGTTTAAACATTACGTATAATGCACTAATATACACAGCAAGACTGGTGACAGAGTGGTTTGATTAACATGAAAGTAAAGTTGAACATCTCACATGTCCTGCACAGTCACTAGAACTATCACTAAGAAACAGAATGTCCTTTTTTCAAACTTTAATAAGGGTGGAGTAAAACTATAAATAAGAAAAAAGTAAACAAGATAAATTGACATTCACAATGTGAACATAACAGAAATGTTTCTTTAAAATAGCTTGTAATCTAGATCTTTTCCGCTTATCAAATAACATGAAAATAAAATATCAGGCAATAAAGGTAATCAGTATACAGTGACGCAGGCTCTGATATGGTCCAGTAAAAGTTACATTTACAATGTACTCAAGTAATACAAATTACAAAAACACTCCTAAATTAACCTTTTGTAATTAGTATGAACAATAACCATAACACATACTGATGAAGCTTCTAAAGGCCTAGGATGAACGCAGATGTATATCGTTTCACTGCTTTCTAGCTCAGCAATGGAACAGTCGCATGGCAGGCACTAACTTCCTTGCTAGTCACATGATATTGGCTGTGTGTTATACTCAGAGCAGCCACAGGGGGATACAAACTACAGTCTAAAAATGTATTCCTTAAAGGGTCATGAAACCCCCTCTCTTTCAGTTTAAGTCTACCTCAGAATTTTTTCCAAAAATGCTCTGAGATGGCTGTGAAGTGCTGTGAGCAGAGGGTGGAGGAGTGTGGCCAGCAGAGCAGGGGAAAAAGAGGGGAGCAAAGGGAACAAATGTCAGTTGTTGCACAAAATCAGACTAAAAAATCCGACACTAATCATCAGGAGAGCCATTTTATAGTTCACAAAGTAAAAATGCAAAAAAACCCCAAGTAATTTAATGCCCTGCTACATATACAACAGATTAATTGTAATTTCATATAAGACTACACATAACCACAATTTGTAATATCATTATAAATATAATCATGTTTATATAAACACTATAAATGAGGAGGACTTCTCTCATATTGAATCCATGCAGACACAGTGGATAGCAGTGCAGCAGGTCTCTTGCCCTATCAACCATTAACCCTGCCATTAATCTGGAGGATTTTAAACATGTGTGAATGCAGCAGCACGGATATAGGCGATGTGTCAGAATGATAACTAACTCCACTAATAAAAAAAAGTCTGCCATTCTCCAATACTCATACAGTTCTCCTGACAAAAATGCTTGCTGCACACAAACAGCTATGCTGTATCGGCCCAGACAGCATCGCTGGGAAAAACATACAACAAATCCCATGGTCCATGGATTTTAAAAACAATCACATACAACCTTTCATGAACAGCTAAATACTGCGTGCCGTGTGCAGTCGCAGCCTCACAGATTGGCAGATCTGTCATCGGAAAGCCATGCAGTCATGAATAGCAGGGTCTTCTAATAGGACAAGAAAATTCGGCTATGAATAATAATGAGAAACTGACACATCATCTCTAGACAGGCAGATAGGGAAACGTCACCGATTTTGATCCTGCCCCAAAAATGATTTTAAACCCAGAAGATAAAATTAGCCGACAAAAGCTCAAAATTATCCAGGTGTTAATGTTATCTTAATTGATGCTCAACATACATAATTCTGTTAAAATCTTTAAAAAAGTACTCAAGGGTTTCTTGGACCTTTATTTATTGCTAACTTGGACAATCATTGTAACAGAACAAACTGATTCAATCCATATCACATGCTACCTCTGCCTAGGAAGTATGTCTGTGCTTTATTGGGTATATAAATTTAGCAGTGGGAAAGAAAGCCTGGGTATCAGGAACTCACTCAGAAATGTTTAACACTTCCTGACATACCCGCCCATTCCCCACTGGCCAGTCATCTGAAGGGATTTACATCATTTCAGCACATTGTGAGTTGTGAGAATGTGTCTTTGTGTGTTGCAGTTGTGTTTGTGCGTGTAAGAAAAGGATCTATCATCAGAGATAAGAATACATGTTTTATGATAATGGAAAGGTTATTGTGTGTCTGTATAACACACACATATATGACACTGACTTTGATTGATTGACCTGAAATTAGAGCACATGTAAACAGATACACAGACAAGCGCTTGAATGATCATGAGACTGCTGTAAGTCTAGAGCCTTGACTGCAATGCTGTAACAATTTGTTTCTTGTCTCATAAGAACACACAAGAGATTGTTTAATACACATATAAATAATGTATAATAAAGCCTTGTAAACACATTACAAACTGTTTTATAGAGAACTGAATCTTTTCACAAAGTCATTACGTGAAGCGAAACCTGTACTTTAGTCGTTTATGAATGAACTGTAAAAAAAAGTGAAACAGACACACAGAGACTAGATAGATGACATGCAGACAGGTGCATTGGTCGACACAGACAGTGACAATTTATTAGACAGACAGAAACATAGATGGATGTGTGGATGGATTTTGACCAAAGAACTAGACAAAAAAACAGGGACAGAGAGATTATGACACAAAGGGAGAGAATTTGAGGGAGGAAAGTGTGCGCACTGCTGCATGATTTACCCTCTTCGTCGGTATGTGTGGATTGTTTGCAGTCCCAAATCAGTGTTGAAAACTTCTCAATTCATCACCAGTCCCAATACAGAACACACATATACACATTCACTCCTACATGCATCCCCTCTCTCCAGATACCGCTCCATCTTTACCTTTTCTGGCAGCCAATAAGACATTTCCCGGAAAATATCAAACAGTCTTGATGACTCCCTTGTCTCAAGCTTTCCGTCTTTTCCTCCTTTTTCATGTCAGTGTCTCCCAATCGTCTTTTTCCCAGTGTAATCTATGTGCCTTTTTCTCTTGTACTGCTTTGTGCTGTTTATTTATTGATCGTGAGTGTCTCTGAATGAATTGCGCACATTGGCTGAAGCACTGGTGATTTCATTTTGGAACATGGATTTAGGTAGTGTATACTGGCCTATATCTCCACCTTGCCCACACATGCACACTCAAAACATTACTCATTTGTGACTTTTTCTCAACACTATCAAGTTTTGCTTCAGATAATCACATATAGATCTATCACGGCAAGGCTAATGGTCATTTAAAACTAACATTTGAACTCATTTATAAACACTTTTTTTTCCACAATGGAAGAATGAACCCGGAGCAGTGTTTTGTTTTTCATTTCAATTTGAATGTTATATTGTAAGACCCGATCAGAGGTTATGGGGGTTTTCAGCTCCTTTGAGACTCTTTTCTTACCTACCTATTTTAAATCTCTGAATGAGCCTTTCAAACAATTCCGACATCTCATTAAGAAACCCAGAATGTTTATTGAATAATTTGTGCTTGATTACACAGCTGGACAGCAACATGGCCAAATAGCTTTGAACAATGCATAGTCATTAACCAGTCATGGTTCTAATTGGACTGTGAGAGGCCCAGATCCTGTTTAAGCCTCGTATTACCAACACCTGTCTCGGTGGTCAGAGGTGTATTCCACAAAAGTAAAGTTAAGAAAAAAAAAAGTTGCAACTTGACCTAGTTTAATCGCTATAGTCTGTTGTCAATTTGTTGAGAACGTGCTTTTATGTCAAGCCCAGTGTAGATTGCACAGTACACAGTCCCGGCATTGTTAAACACACCACAGACTTGATCACAGAATAAATGATGAAAATATTGGATAAAACTTGATGAGAGCTAATCAGGTAATGAGTTGAGAAAATCCCCATCTTACCCAGAAGGACTGACATCTGAAGGACATTACTGGACCTTTGCTGGACCTCCTGCAGTTTGCCTATAGAGCAAACCGGTCTGTGGATGATGCAGTCAACATGGAACTACATTATACCCTACAACATCTGGACAAACCAGGGTACTATGCAAGGATTCTGTTTGTAAACTTTAGTTCTGCCTTTAACACCATTGTCCCATCACTGCTTGAGTACAAACTGACCCAGCTCTCTGTCCCTAGCTCTGTCTGTCAATGGATCACCAGCTTTCTGACAGATAGACAACAGCTAGTCAAAATGGGCAAAATCACATCCGACAGCCGCACCATCAGCACTGGTATGTGTTCCCAGGAATGCGTTCTCTCCCCACTGCTCTTCTCCCTGTACACCAACCACTGCACTGCAATAGACCCCTCCATCAAACTCCTGAAGTTTGTGGACAACACTACTGTTATCACTCTCACCCAGAACGGTGATGAGCTTTGTTACAGACAGGAGGTGGAGTGGCTGGCTTTATAGTGCAGTCACAACAAACTGGAGCTAAAACATGCTCAAAACAGTGGAGATGATAGTGGACTTTAGGAGAAAAAAGCACCCCTGCACTCCCCCCACTCACCATCATGAACAGCACTGTGGCTGCAGTAGAGTTATTCAGATTCATGGGCACCACCATCTCTCAGGATCTGAAGTGGGACATTCACATAGACTCTATTGTGAAGAAAGCAGTTCAACCTGCCACAGGAGCTGCTCGTACAGTTCTACTCAGCTGTCATCCAATCCATCCTCTGCACTTCAATCACCGTCTGGTTCAGCTCAGCTGCCAAAACTGACCTCCGTAGACTACAGCGAATAGTCCGGACTGCTGAACGAATCACTGACACTACCCTTCCTACACTTCAAGAACTGCACTCTTCCAGAGTGAGTAAAAGGGCTCACGAAATCACTCTGGACGCCTCACACCCAGCACACTACCTGTTCGAACTGTTACCGTTTGGTCGGCACTACAGAGCACCAAGCACAAAAACAGCCAGACACAGGAAAAGTTTCTTTCCTCAGGCCATCTACCTTATGAATAGTTAAATATTCCCCTACTGTGCAATAAATGTGCAATACTTTCTCTTACGCACTTGTACACAGCACCTTATAACAATATACAATGCAATACTTTCTCACACACATTTGTACACAGCACCTTATAACCTGCATATTTAACAAATCTGTACATACAACTCAACATTCAGATCTTTTTGATTAACCGCATCTTTGTTAATGCTTACCATCTTTTTTCTTCTTCATATTTCTTTAGTGTTGTCACTTGTCACTTTATGTACACTGGAAGCTTCTTTAGCAAAAACAAATTCCTTGGCAATGAAACTGATTCTGATTCTGAAACTCTCACTAGTCTAAAAATGTTATTATTATTTTCTTCTCTTTAATGATAATCTATTTAATCTTTCTTATATCTGTCTTCTATATAGATATTTGAAATGGCTATATATTAACATTTATCAATTATTGCTAATGTATTTGAATGTACATATTTTTAATTGTAGGAAAATATGTTTAAATGGCCAAGAATGTCAGTACTGTATGAGCATGTAAGGGGATACAACATCAGGAAGTTCTCGAAAGCTCCCCCTGATAAAAGAGGGAAAAAGAGGAGATGGGGTGGATGGAAGGATTCTTAAAAAAAAAAAACGATAAGTGAGTAATAGACAAGCTATTTATAGTGCGTTTGGATTAATCTGATTGGCTTACAAATGATTATAGATGGGAGACGAGCCGTGATCAATCATATCACCTGCTCCTCTCGAAATTAAGCTGTAGTCACACTGCACTTTTCTCCCCATAGACTTCCATTTATACGCACGTGAATGCGTCAGACCGGAAACGCAGGTTTGTGCAACAAGTTTTCGCAGTTTGCTGCATTGGAAAGTTCAAGCTTGGTGAACTCTGACCTGTGAAATCGCATTACATGATTGCGTGAGACTAATCAAAGATCAAAACATGACCTCTCTGGACAGAAATTTAAAACATGGACCAATCGCTCGCTTTTTTTTGTCTCATCATCTTGTTTAATCCCGTCCCTTTTCACAGCGTCGTACAACAGAATTTCGCACGCACAAACTCTAGTGTGACCGCAGCGTTAGTTTGTGAAACTTCACTTTTTTTGCTGCAATCAATTTGTTTACAAATTGTCAACACCTTATCAACAAATACAGTAGATGTACATTTTTGACATACTCAAACTTCACTTTGAGAGAAACAAGAGATAAACATCAGACAGGGATGAATCTTTCTAATGCACATGTGTTGAGTATCTTTGTTAATAGGTTCTTTCAAAATGTAATTAAGTTATGCTGTGCATTTGACCACACATCAAAACTTGTGTATAGAAAAGTATATTGGACTTATATGTCAGCTTTAAAGTGTAACTGTAGCAATAGTCATACATCAGACATGATTTTAAAAGATTTTGGGATAACAATAACTTTTGATTTAGAGTGCTGATTTTCTTCTAAGTTTGCTAAATAACTCTGCTATGCCTCACTGTAGAAGTGTGTAGAAGTGTGTGAACTTAGATCAATCACTTCCAGTGTATTTCCCACGCCCCCTCAGTCCACAGGTGTTAAAGTCTTTTAGCTGCCGACTGTCTGTCGGGTCCTTTCATTCACTGCTGGGAGAGATGGGCCAGTGCTGTTATTAAAACAATCGCTGTCATGCAGAGAAGAGAAAGTAATTACATATAATTCATTAATCACACGCACATGAACAAATGAACACAACACACACTGGATCAATGAACACACATTTGTGTGTGTGTGTGTGTGTGTGGATGGATGTATTTCTTAACATTTAATGAGGGGAACAACTTGAACTTGATCTCAACATTCTTTGAATGAATTTGAATTGGCTGTTTTTAAATAGAAGAGATTGAATCTTTGTCAAAAAGAGAAATAGTCATCCAAGTAAATTTGACTATTTCTCAGCCCAGATTTGTAATATGTTTAGTGCAGTTGGGCCATTAGCATACGTGCTGGGTTTCTGTGATGGCCTAATGTTGAGAGTGTGTGTGTGTGTGTGTGTGTGTGTGTGTGTGTGTGTGTGTGTGTGTGTGTATTCACAGAGGGAGAATGTTCAGGCAGGTGGCCAGACACTCTCATCACCACGGCAACATCCCAGACAGCAGCCATTGCCACAGCAACAGTGGCTTTGATCTTTAGGATCCCTGTGAGTGCAACCTTTAACCTAACAGCAAATGCACACACAAACATGTACACATATGACTTTAGAAGAGAGAGGATTAAAACATATGCAAAACTATTTTACACAGTTCTTTTCTATGAACTGCAGTTTTTGTTTATTTTGTGCTGTTCTCTGTGGTTTACCCTATAAAAACAGACTAGCAATAGTGACCACACATTAAAACGTTTTGTTTTTTATTAGTTCTTACACTTCTGTGTGACTTTATCGAATGAAAATATAGCCAGCACAGCCTAGTCTTACTTTCAATCTTTCTAAAAATGGAGAATGGGAGCAAACTGTTCCTTGTTTGTAAACAAATCAATGATAAAACTAAGTGAACAAAGGACCAAGTTCTTACTGATGTGATTTGGCTTGCTACGATTTGTAAGCAATTTTCCTTGTTTTTCATCATCCTGTATTTTGAATTTGTGGGCTGTTTATACCATTCTTTGATTGTCGATTCTTTGCTGCCTGTCTTGTACTTTTTGCCTGCTTTATGGATTACACTTTTGGATTTTCTCTGATGCTGTTAATGCTGGATTTTGACCCCTTCTTGCCTGACCATTCTTTAAATAAAGCTGCATTTGGAACAAACTCCTGTCTCCATGCCCCTCCATCGCAACAGAAAACTCAGCCAAACGAGTTCCAGTGGCTTTATTCAGCTTATTTTATATAGCTTGTTCATCTGCATCAAGGTAAGCATTGCCTTGAGGACCACATTCAGGACTATTTAAATAATGATAACAATTGTAATTATCCAGACTCAAAACCACCCTCACTTGTGTTGGTCCTCAGGGGTCACTATGTCCGTTTATGGACTTTGCCCTACTCACTGAAGGCTCTCCCTTTACTATTGACAAAATGGAGAAGATCCTTAAACTCACTTAAACTCCCAACTCACTGCAGAATTAAATGTGCACCTCAACTTTCCTGTTTCCACCAAAACTGTTCATCAGGAGCTCCACAGGTTCATTATATATTATGCCACTCGTACTAATGATAAACATCGGTTTCAATGGTGCCAGCAGTGAAAATCTTGGGCTGTGGACAATGTGAAACACACACATAGTGCAGTGTGACTGCAGCTTGACACATCTCTTGTCTTTACTGACTATTCTATTCTATTCTATTCTATTCTATTCTATTCTATTCTATTCTATTCTATTAATTATTGGTAATGATGTGGCAGACTTTTTTTAATGGAATGGTAATAACTAAAATTAAATAAATGAAGAATTAGCCCATGATAAAGGATAGTTTTGAAGTTTTGTTGTTAAGTCCAGTTGGGTAAAAATATTTTCCTCTAACTAAGGTTAACTCCATTTCTCTCTTTGGCCTAAAGCCAGTGTCTCTCCAAAAACAACAGTTTTAATAATGGGAGCGAAGGTTAAGACTCAGATTTCACCCTCACCAGTAGAACTCATCACATGGACAGGACTTTTCCAGCAATGAAGAAAAAACTATTTTGGTCTTTGGGTGAATAATGAAAACAGACAATGAAACAATACTCATATGCCAGGTCAGTTAGTTATAGAGCCCAAGTGGCTTTCTCTCTTTGTTTTCTAACTTTTTTTTCCACAGGTACAGCTACAGGAACACACACAGAAACATATGAAAAGAAAAGGTAATTTAAGGTAAAATGGATCCTTCTAGGTTTAATCCAATACTAAAAAAACCTTCCACAGGACCATGTGGAAAATCCTTTGTAATGTGTTTCCCTAGAGAAAGACAATCATTTCTGTGGGGAAACAAAACTGTGAACTCTAAGTATGGATTGTGAATCTCATCTCTTTGTTACAGATGTTCTTCATGGGTACACCACAATGGAAATGTGAAACAGTGTATGCTTTTCAAACATTTTCCCTGTGTATTTTCTATGTATGCTGGAACAAAATATCTAACCTCATGTTTTAACTGGCAATGAAAGAAGTGAAATATTTAATTTAGGTTATGTAAAAAACTGAATTTTTGAATATGTCAAGATGACTCTTGAAGCTAGGCCACGATGGCAACCTTTTCAATCTTCTCACTCTGATTTTTGCTTAACACAGGTCCACAGCTCATCAAGAGCTCTCTGTCATCATCTGAGGCATGGTTAGCATTGGACAGGGATGATGAAAATAAGGAATCACTTTGTTCTATCTTGAGACAATAAAAGCGCTGAGACAGGTCAGCTCTTAAACGTGATGGATGGTGTGTCCATGCGTAGCGAGCTTTTCCTTTGCCCAATGATGTTTTTTTATTCATCCAGAATGCGCCATCCATTTCGTCTTGGTGAGATTTTCTCCTAGCATTTTATGGCTAATTGACTTGTGATGCAGCAGCCACATGCCGAGTTTACAAGTAAATTAAACTCAATGTTCTTTAACAGAGACTCCGTTTTGAAGGTCACAAGGCTATAAAGTTTGTAAGATGGTGTTGAGTGAGGATGTGTTAGTTGCTAACAGGCTTAAAAGGTTGAACCCCTGAGTTGTAAGTACAAGTAACAGGAGTGCTAGTGTTGTCAAAATGCACTATGGTGTAGCTTCATCTGCATTTAGCATTATTTTGATGTCACAAGAGACTCTGCTGAGTCTGTGGAACAGTTTTGTACAGTTGAAATGGAGTGCTGGACTGGTGGAAAATGTAAATAAGGCTGATAATGTGTGGCTTGCATTCAAATGATGTATTCTACATTGGTAGCAAAGCAGGAATAGTAATAGTATGCACTGCTAAATGGCTTTAATGAGATCATTGCCCATAATGACGGTTTGAATTAGCAGAGCTGTCAGTGTATAAACTACGCACACTCTTGTCTTTGCCCCCTAATGTGTGAAATGTTGACTCAGTCATTGAGGGCTCCATATATCATTGGTTATACTGTATGTGTGTTTGTGTGTGTGTAGGTCCATATAGCTACAGATCTCTGGAGGTGTTGGCTCTGTATGTGTAGGACATTGAGATTGTTATTTGCCATTACACGGCAGCATATTTCACATATATCTCTTTTTTTATTTAAACATTATTTTAAATAGTTTTTGGCCCTTGGAATCGTGATGTGGTACTCATCTAATTTCTTGTTTTTGAAGCACTCACTTTTGATAGGGTTGAGGCATTCAAAACTTGGATGTAAATATTCAATGTGATTAATATTCTTGCATGCTAACATCTTAAATCCAATTTAGTCGACACAGCACCATCTTTTATTTTCTTCAGAGAAGCCTGTGTTTCAAAACAAACAAACAAAAAGGAACTATGTTAAAAGTAAAGTTCATGCACTCTTTTTTTCATATACACACTATAGGTGCATTCGACTTGAACCATGGCTGCAGCTGGGGCTCAAAGTTGCAGCAGTCATGATGACCGATCACATGGCGTCATCATCACTTTTTTTTGACATTTTTAAAAAATTTATAACAACAAAGTGCGGTTTATTTATAAACTAATTTCGAGAGGATCATGTGCTTATGATCAACACGGGTGGCACCTCATTAATCTGCCGTAATCTACCCTATTAGATGATTGCAGACATATTATAAATAACCAGAGCTTTTTGCTCCAATTATTTTCGTCTTGAAGTGGCTAGCACTGATGCTTCACATCAAGAACGCCGCCGGTTCAACCTCCTATCACTTCTCACACGGCGACAAGCAGGGAAGTTCTCGAGACCTACCTGAGCTCGAACTCCCCTCTCGCCCTTCTAACGAGAGGGAGCCCCTGGGCTCGAGGATATTACGAGCTCAGGGCTCTCTCCCAGGACAGCATGCCAATTATGCTTTATTGATCATCAGCTAAGTGTGAACTTTTGAAAGATTTACAGTACAAATAAAGCAGTTCAGTTTTAAACAACAAGGGAATTATGAATTAAATATATAACAAACGCATGAGAGAATCAATGAAAAACGAGAGAGTAATATTCACCTTATTCATCGCCATTTGAATCATTTTGGCTCAAGACTTCCGGTCTCCTTCGCTTCCATTGATTTTTAGATGTAAAAAATAGCTAGTTCTGCTGCTTAATGTTGCAAACTGATATTTTCTTATAATATTATTCCACTTTGTCTGTATAACTATGCAAACATTTGTTTGTAGAGCAAATAGTCGGTCACGCACCAGCCGACTGAAGGAAAGTTTCTTCCCTCAGACTATCAGGCTGATGAACACCTAACACACCCCACACAAACTCTTCCATACCCCACACTGCACATCATCAAGATATAGCATGCACTGCACTTTAACCAATCCATACTTAAAACAATACTGCCTACAACTATGTGTACACCTATCCATCGTACGTATTACTGTCAACATTGCCAATTTTACATTGTCTTGTTTTTTGTGAGTATGTTGTATTTTGCACTGTCTGTATTTTGCACTTTCGTTGTATTTTGTCTGGAGCCAGCACCTAAGCTTTTCACTCATCATAGGACACGTGCTGATGATGATGTGACAATAAAAAAGTGATTTGATTAGTTTAACCACCTTCTGCGGTTTATTATTCCTAGTCATTTCTCCCATAGGCAACTGAATCGGAAGTTCTAAAACAAACGCAAAAACGAGCAAACTTTTGCATTGAAGAATAAGGTCAGTAAACATAAAACATCCCTCTTTAGGCTAATACTTCTTGTTTGAATATGCTAAAAAGTGGGTTGCATTTATGTACATTTATAGATATAAAACTTTCCAATATATATTAGTGTAAAACCCAAAACAAGATGTTTTGATTAAGTCTTAAACAATGACTAAGATTATTTTGGATAATGAAAGCATTTTCAAAATAGCACTTTAATCCAAAAAGATTGAACAAAAGGAGTTACACTTTAAGTAGAAGTTTCCCAGAAAGAACAGGTACATCAATGCCTTTGAGCATAAACTTGGAGGAAAAAAAATCATATAAATCATTTTATAATTATTTAATAAAATAGTTATTTAACTTAATTTGTAAAGAAACCTTTAGGGTGGCAGGATCGATGATGATAATTATTTTATTTCAAGTCTGTAATACTTTTTTGAGTTAATAATTAGGTTATTCACTAAAATATATCATTTAAGTTGTTCATGGATCTGAATGCAGTAAATACTCTGTATACAAAATGAAAATGAACCTATGCAAACAATCTAGGCTTTATAACCAAATTATTTAACAATAGCTGATTACTGCAGTCAAATATTTGTAGTCTTTTAATAAGCATGATATATACAAGATAGAGGGTATGAAAAGTTAATTGTTTTGAAATTTGTAAATCGGAATTTGTCCAATAATAAACCTGAAACACACGTTGTTGTTGTCATGCAGTGAACTCTGCCAATCATGTAATATCGGATTTAGATGCTACACGGCTGAATTAGTCATCTGATCTCGGAGCACTGTCGCTGTACTTTGATGTCACATGTGACAGTCACGTGGCGTCCGTGCAGGGTCCATCATAAAGGCTTCATCCAGATACTATTGCAAAAGGCATGCAGCGCTTTAAGACAAATTTCAATCGATCTGCGCAACGCTGCATGAAGTCAAACGCACCTTATGCCGCTCCTAATGATGACTACAGAACACATTATAATCAGTAAAGCTGTTTTGTCTATTTTTGATGTTCTCAAAGCACATTTACTTGGCAGTTTTTCTCTTTTTTGTACTACAAGAAAGAAAGTCAGTCATGCTTGGAACACCACTACAGCATATAATCATTACCGATACCATTTATCGTGTTCTTCTTTCATGTATCTTTGTCACTTATGGTGTCATTTAACAGTTTATGGCCTCAACTATGTAGTGGTGAAGCCAATAGGGACATTGATGTATTCTAAAGTACAATGCATGTACTGTTTAGATATGCCTTGAGGAGAATATGTTACTTTAGTTCTCCCCCTCTCTACCTCCTCACCTTTTGTTTCATGTCAGCTGGTTTTGGAGGTTGGTATTTCATTCATGTTTGCCAATGCTTTCCTTAGGGTATAAGAAGTTAAGGTAAATGTTGATTGGGTGAATAGTTTTTATCCTGCCATTCCTGCATTCCAATGTATAGTCTTATACAGCAAAAAAAGGTACCCTGTCTTTCCTGAATAGCAGCGTTACAGTTTTACATGTTAGTATGTTCCATTCGATTAAAGGGATAGTTCACCCAAAAATATTAATTCTGTCATGTTAATTCTGCTTGAAACATTTGTCTTCTATCTATTTGTCTTTTTTTGTTAAAGGTCAATTGTTACATGTTTTTTTAGCTTCTTTAAAATATAGTATCTTATTTTAAAGGTGGAGTATGTAAGTTTTTGACTCTTCTAAAGAAAAAAAAAACCCTAACAAAATATGTGTGCAGATATGTGTGCTGGAATGCTGTCTTTGTTTAGGTAAATTTAACCTGCGCAATGCCAGTTTAGCCAATTATAATTCAGCACTCCGGGTTGGAAAACAGCGTATTTTATTAATTCATTCAGAAAGGCTCTGAAAGCATGCATCCGTGAGCGAAATGCAACCTCTGGTGGACAGTATCAGACGTTGAAATGAGAGATTCCGTTCCATATGAGGTTATTAATTAGCAAATGATATAAATATTATGAACGTAAACATTAGGTGAGCAGGTTACATTGTAACTGCGTGTCCTAACAACACGCTTTGTGACGAGATAAGCATTGAGTGATGAGCAATTTGGCTGTTTGCACCAGACGAAACAAGACAGAAATGTAAATACAGCCATTCAGAAGCACAGAATATGCACTCACTCACTCACAAAACAGTAATGTTTAGAATCTATTTAATACATGTTAACCCTCTTAAACATCATCAAATGTAGATGCTGAATCACTCATATGTGTTTAATTCTAAAGTTCAATTTCAAACAGTTTTTGTTGTATTTTCCAGATCTGAGGTGAACTATCTGCTGCTGCTTTCAGTATATGGCAATAAATGTCATGTGAAATGGCATTCAAACTCACATTGTTAGCATTTAGCACTGAAGAAAGCACATGAGGTTTACCTGAGGTGATCACTGTCATAGGTTTCTGTTGTTCACCTGTGAGAAATAGAAGCCGTTTCTAATATATCAATTTGAGGTGTTCGTTACAACCAAAACTCCTTTTAATATTGAAAATATTCCCTCTATTGCTTGCCGTTGCTTTTATTTAGAACACAGTTTAAATCACTCACTCCTGTACTCAATCTGGCAACCCGCGCTTACGTTTGTTTTGATCCAGGAGTGCAATACATGGTTTAACGACTGGGTGTCAAACTTACATACTACACCTTAAAAGAAGGCAGAAGAAAGAAACTCATAAAGGCTTAAGGCTGGCTCACCATAGATCTCATAGATCACCAATTTTTGCGTAGGATTTCAGGAATCTTTTAGGATTTCCCAAATTTGTCTCAGATGACAAAATTGTGGCTGAAATCTTTCAGTGTGAGCAGGGCTTTAGAGCCACTTTAGGGTGAGTAAATAACATTTAGGTGTCACTTTAAGTGTCGCAGTCACTTTAAACATGTAACTTAATAAATAATTTTGCCTGCTTTAATGTTTTGAGATTCTCTTTTGCTTTATCAATATCAAATGGTAACCAGTTATTTGTTCAGAAAAGCAGCATGTTTCCATCTTAAAAAACAGACTCTCAGTCTGTGCCTTAGTGGTGGCAAGTTGTCAACTTTAAATAAACTATTCAGTAATATATAAACTTGAGTTTATGATAATTACACATTTCTAGAGGATTCACTATTGCATAGTCTTTATATATGGTCTGTCCCTCATAGCCTTGCTTTTATCTGCATAAAAATCAATATCATGTGGTATATAAGTGAATTGGGTGAACTAAAAGGCTGGTTGTTTCTGGGATTTTTTTCATAATCTAAATAAATGTAGTTAATTTTTATAAGATTTTTTGTTGTATTTTTTGTTTAGATTTTAAAAATGAGAAATATAAAAGTGGTTAGTGGTTAGCACTCAGTGGATAGCACTGTTACCTCAGAGCAAGAAGGTTGCTGGTTCGAGTCCTGGCTGGGCCAGTTGGCATTTCTGTGTGTCGTTGGTATGTTCTCCCCATGGTTGTGTGAGTTTACTCTGGGTGCACCAGTTTCCCCCGAAGTCCAAAGACATACAGTATAGGTGAATTGGACGAACTAAATTGGCCGTGGTGTATGAGTTCATGTGTAAATGTGACAGTGTATGGGTGTTTCCCAGTACTGAGTTGCGGCTGGACTGGGCATCTGCTGACTAAAACAACCCCTGTTAAATAAGGGACTAAGCCAAAGCAAAATAAATAAATTAAGAAATATAAAACAAATAAAACATTTATTTTATTTAAAGTGACACAATTATTTTCGTTTTATGCTTTTGGTTTTGCTTTATTGTAACTACCCTGCTCTACTGTTTTGTAATTTTCTATTTGATGCCAATAGATCAATAATTGTATAGACTTATTGTTGTAACTATTGAAGTAAAATACATAAATACTATATTTTAAAAATATATTAGCTATAAATTTAAATGAAATAATATATCAATTTTTTAATTAAATTGAAGCATGTAATTTAGTTTACTGTCTGCCTCTTTTGTATGTGTGTGGTTTTTATAGCCTATGTATTTGTGATTTAAAGCCCCAAGCCAACATCTTTGGCAGACTAACTCTTACATGCAACATTATTGTTTTTGACTTGTGTTTTATTGAATGTGGGCTTGTTTGTGTTACTCTGGCACATCTGTCATATGCTATCATTGTATGGCTCTGGGCTTTTGTTAAGAATTTGTCATTTTATTGGAAGCACACTGTCCTTGATCATACTATACTGGCAAAAATATATAAATAAATAAGATTTTAATTAGAAGCATATTGTCAGTTATTGCCCAAAGACGTAATGCCTTTCAATTTGCAGCCTGGGATTAATTTAACTCATAACATTTACATACCGTTTGTACAATAATATCAGGATTTAATTTATGATTTCTAGGAATCTCACTGCAAGAGAGAAACGGTAAAAAGAATATGATTGCTGTTAAAATGTAAATCATTTACTTCCTCACAGACAGTGGTTGGTTCCAAATGCAAAATGCACATTGTGTAAATCTTTTCTGTAGCCTGTAATCACAGTGTCCTTTCCCATTAACATTAGTAAGTGGTTGATATTACAGGACACACGGCGGCTTTGATGCCCATTCTTAATAAAAATAAATAGCTAAATAAATTAAACAATCATGCTTTCAAAATTAGTGCAAGACAAGTGTTGTCCTCAAAGGAAATTCAAGACAGTTGGAAAAACAGATCTATGAAAACCAAACAATAAAATTATTTTGTAACTCTTCATATAAAATACTGTTTTATTTCAGAGTTGGTGCAAGTGGTAAAATGCCTTCACACACATACACACACACTTGTATAGCTATCTTTACGGGGACGGCTCATAGACTTTTTTTTTTCTGTAGAGTATATTTTGTATATTCTACAGTATCTTCTAACCCTAATCCCCAATCTCAACTGTCACAAAAAATGTCATTTATATTTTCAAAGCACTGCATTCTGTGTGATTTATGAGCTTTTGTTCATCATGGGGACCATATAAATGTAAAATTGTTTTACTTTTGGCGACGTTTGCTCCCCACAATATAAAGAATACAAGATGAATACACACACACACACCATACCTGCCCACCATACCGGGGGTGTTACGCCCCATTTACAGGGCAGGGGCGTCAGCTTCAACGCTTCCCATTCACTTTGAATAAGCGTTGCTGAACTGCATTGTGGATCCGTTGGCACCGCTTTAGTGGCATTGATCATTGCAGAAGTTGGGACTTTCTCAACTTTTCAAGTGCCGACGAAAGCGCCAGCCAATTAGATCACTGTATACAAATACACACCAGCTCAGACAGCCAATTGCTAACTAATTTCATTGGCTGCCGCTGCTATGACGATCGCATCAGCCCCAACTTCAGACACGCCCTCTGTCAAGCGTTGATGCTGAAGCCCTGTGTGAATGAGGAGTTACAGATTGTACCAATCACCTGAGGACCTTGGGAAGGGGTTGAAATTTCGGGAGTTTTGCAGGAGACATGACAAACCGGGAGAAATACGGGAGACTCCCGAGAAAAATGGGAGTGTTGGCAGGTATGACACACACACACGCACACGCACACACACACACACACACACACACACACACACACACACACACACACACACACACACACACATACAGAGTCTCACTCTTTCTGCCACTGGCTTGCTAACTTTGTGGTCTGCCACATTGTCTGGAGTCATTTGTGTTTAAGGTTTAGAAGCTGTGATGTGGTGTGTGTGACTGTGTGTGTGTGTGATGTGGTTATAGAACATACTCTTTAAAGCAAACTGCATCAAAACCAATGACGAACAGAGTTTGTGCCCCTTTATGCCTCATATCACCCTGAGATGCTGAAAACAGCATGTCTGGCTTTTTGCCTTAGTTAGCTTACATGTATGTGTGTGTGTGTGTGTATGTGTGTGTGTGTGTGTGTGTGTGTAAGTGTGTGCGTGCCTCAGTCTGAGTTTTTGAAGTTGAAAGAACTCTGTAACAGTTCCCTGCTGGCTCTTCAAAGTTAGACTACCAAATATGATGTGTGTGTGTACACTGTGTTTTGTCGTGGTTTCACAATCATTCATATATTCATACATCATAAAACACATGGCCTGTGATCGCAATGGGTGTTCCCTGACACAACGCGTAACGGTATGTCTGCTGGCATGTGCAGATTGACTTGCAGCTTCTGATGACTAAGGGAGTTTTGTCATGCATTTATATGAAAGAGAGATGAAAACAAAAGGCGAACGATGTTATCAAATTTCAGGGAAAAACACCTGATTCCTATTCTCCACACATTCCGGCCTTTTGGTTGAGTCTCTGGCAAATCCCTCTCTTCCACTACTTTACTAGCTCTCTCTCTCACTCTCTCTGTCTCTCTCTCACTCACTTTCTGGAGTGGCAGTAATTGATTCAGCTTTGTGATGAAGGGTTGAGAGAAAGAGAGAGAGTGAGACCCTCTACTTATCCTTTGATTTTTAATTCCCCTTTTCTCTTCTCCTCTTAGATTATCGTTTTTATTCCTTGCGCGTTGCTGTCGGTGACAGTCTGAATTGATATTCAGAGCAGATTAAAGGTTTCTTTGCACATGTGTCTGTGTACTGTGTGTTTCTATGTTTGGTTTGCATGTGATCATGATGAACGCATGTTTTCCATCCTGTACTTTACAATATCTGTAGTTTCTAGTTTTAACTAAGACATAAAAAAGGAATTCTGCAACATAAAGGAGAGAGTAAATTAGAACTAAAATAATAACACAATTTTCTCCTTTAAGGTGTAGTATGTAAACTTGACACCGAGTGGTTGAACTAGGTATTGCACTCCTGGATGTGCAAAACAAATGCAAGCGCGGGGTGCCAGATTAAATACATGAGCGAGTGATTTAAACTGTGTTCTAAATAAAAGCAACGACATGCAATAGAGGGAATATTTTTCATTTTGGTTCTAACCAACACCTTGAATTGATATATTAGAAACGGCTTCCATTTCTCACTGCTTAACATGTGAAACCTATGACAGTGATCACCTCAGGTAAACCTCATGTGCTTTATTCAGTGCTAAATGCCAACAATGTGAGTTTGAACAGATTCTAAACCTTACCGTTTCATAAGTGATTGCATATTCTGTACTTCTGAAAGGCTGTATTTACATTTCTGTCATGTTTCGTCTGGTGCAAACAGCCAAACTGCTCATCACTGCGTGTTGTTAGGACACGCGATTACGATGTAACCTGCTCACCTAATGTTTACGTTCATAATATTTATATCAATTGCTAATTTATAACCTCATGTGGAACTGAATCTGTCTCATTTCGACGTCTGATACTGTCCATTTCGGTCATGCTTTCAGTGCCTTTCTGAATGAATGAAATGCGCTGTTTTCCAACAAGGCAACCCGGGGTGCTGAAATGTAATTGGCTAAACTGGCATTGTGCAGGTTAAATTTACCTAAACAAAGACAGCGTTCCGGCACGGAAAAACCATTTTCAAAGCAGATTATCTGACTTCAGCATTGTTTTTCAGTTAAACAAGTATGTTCACTTGGGATGTTTCTTAAATATCTGCACACATATTATGGTATTTTTATGCTTTAGAAGAGCCAAAAACTTACATACAGCACCTTTAAGTTTACACTACTATACCAACAGAGGCTAAATACACATTTTAAGTAAATCAAACTGTAATTTCAAAATTGCATGAATATAAATAAAATTATATTTAGTATAGTATATAATCTTTACTGTCAACAGATTTACTCAAATGTAGAAAAACAATATTAGTGTAGGAATATTGGAAGTGTAGGAATCGTTGTACAGTAGAATTTCAAAAGCAATTTCAAAGAAATGGTAATAAAGCTAAATAAAATACATTTAAAAGCAAAATTAAAATAGTTTATTCTTCTAAAACACTCAAATAATATTTGTTTTATTAATAGTCCATTAAAAACCTGATATATTTGCTCCATTGAAATCTAAATTGAATACAGAATTGATTCAGAACTTCAGAATCAGTTCAGAATTGCATTGCATCAATAAATTTATATATATTTTTTTTTTACATATTGTAAAGTTGAAATAAGTCTAACAAAATATTCTTGTTGTTTACTATTTTATAATAGGTTAAAAAGGATTGTTTACCAGTCAGGAAGATTAACTGAATTTATTGTACTTTGTTTATATCTTGTAATATTGCTTTGTTCATACAGTATTTGCCTGTTCAACTACAGAGGTCTAGTTTTAGTGTTCTGTGACAGTAAAAAAAACTATTTAACGTCCATCTGCTTCTTTTGCTGTTAGATATGAAAAGTAAGTCACACAGTTAGTTTCTGTGTTCTCTGAGTAAATATATGCATATTCTAGTCTTAAGCTCTTCCTTTAAGTTATTAATTAAAAATGAAAATGTGAACGAAAACTATTACTATTAAAGCTATTACTTATTTTATCATTATAAAAATAATTGAGAAATAAATGAGAAAGTGTAATGTAACCTCTGCTCTAGAATGAAGTATAATGTCAAAGTTGAAAAATGTAGTGTAGGTCAGTGTTGATATTGCGGCTGGGGTGAACTGACCATAGGGAGCACCGGGTGGCCTGATGCTTTTACAATGTAGATTGTGTCAAAGTAGCTTAATATAGAAGTTCTAGTAAAGTCCAGATTTTCTCCTCTGGCCTGTGTGGAGCTGCAGTCTAGGCACTGGAGGCTGCAGAACACTTGACGTCCATCGTGGAGAACTGCAGGTGTGAGTAGGTCACCGGCGGGTGATCAGGCTGGCCCACAGGATCAATGCAGGGACTCGTCTGTCTCATGCACTCCACTCATCCATGACCACCACAGCATCAGCTCAGGATACGGCCTGGTCCAGGATTATGGATATCTTGGCATAATTTCCTCACAGGTCTTGGATGGCATCAATGGCACTGCATAATCTCTGGGGGCCTCGGGATGAGTATCCCAAGGGGGAAATATAGGAATAAAAAAAAAAAAAAAAAAAAACAATTAACATAGCTGGTCATAGTGTATTTAAACAAGATGCAAAAATAAAGTGCTATAAATGATAATAGTAGTTATATAAACAAACATGTAAAGCATATGAGTGTTTCTAACAAAATATCTGGTGCATTAGGAAAGAAGGAGTGTGTCCTACAGGTGGTTGTCAAGCCCGCTCACCTGCGTGGAGCACACTCAAGTATTATACCGTTATGCGATGCACTGAGTGTATGCTTTACTAAAAAGATAGGTCTTTAATCTAGTTTTGAAATAAGAGAGTGTCTCTGAGCCTCGGACATTATCAGGAAGACTATTTCAGAGTTTAAGAGCCATAAACGAGAAGGCTCGACCTCCTTTACTCGATTTTGCTATTCTAGGTACTACCAGAAGCCCTGGGTTTTGAGATCTTAAAGAATGGGTTGGATTGTAGCGAGACAGAAGGTTGGTTAGATAAACAGGAGCTAGATTATTTAAAGCTTTATATGTAAGATGCAATATTTTATAATCAATAAGAAACTTAACAGGCATCCAGTGTAAGGAGGATAAAATTACAGTGATATGATCATATTTTCTAGACCTGGTAAGAACTCTGGCAACTGCATTTTGCGTGGAACTGAAGTCCCTCTTCAGGATCTCTGTCTGCCGCAGCCTGGTGTCCTTCATCCCCGCGTGGAGGACAACAGCTCCGATGCTCTCACCAGCACTCAGGATAGCAGTTACCTTAGCAGAAACACTGTGAATCTAGCCGGACCCTCCCAACTCCGCATATCCCCACACCCCCCTTCCCACAACCCTTGTCCACCACAAATAAATCAGTGTACAAGGAGCACTTTAGTGTATATAACATTTATCTTTTTAATACAAAAATCAACAATTTTACTTGCCAACATTTACTACATGTCATTATGTTGCGATTGTCCAATAGTCCTTTATAATAATTGTCTTCTGATTTCATTTTTAAAGACATTTAAAGACATTTGACATTTCCTGGCTGGTTTGGGTATATGTGTATGAGACTGTGTTTTTGTGTGTGCTGTGAAGACACTGATGGTTTGTGATATATCTGTCAAGTAGATTCACCAGGCCACACGTCTTCCTGTTAATGTGTGAAAACCAGTGAGACATCCACATCTACAAACCAAACACAGACACAAAGTGAGCACTGATTATTGCTGTCATTAACAGCTGGTTGGAATCCTTACACTCAAAACAAACAACCCAGGGGTAGGAGCAGTTGCCAGTGGTTACCACACAGAACAAAAAGCATTTCTTTCACTGTGATATTTCTTTCTTTTATTCCTTCAGCATAATTTCTCCATTTTTTCCCACTTTTGTTTTCCACACCTGCCACAAAAAATAAAGATTCAAATTGACAGAAGAGGTTGGAAGAGGTTTAAATATGAAGTGTAGCAGGCAGAAATGATGCACACAGACGGAATATGACTTGAGGTCAGATGAAATGCGTGGATTACCTTTGGGCTCTGTCATTTATAGCAAAAGACAGTGTGACCAGCAGGAGAACCACATGCATTGGGATGATGAACTGGAGCTGTATGTCAGTATGTGTTTGAGGTTTGTGTTTGTTATTATGGTGCGCAAGTCAAGTCAGGTCAAGTCATAATTTCATCAAAAAGTGAGCCAGATATAGCCTCTGCAGAACCACTGCAAGACTGTAATGAAGGAAATGGTAAACAAAGCATGTGGTTGTATTGGAAATGTGGACTATAGTGGAACACCAAAATATAACCCTACATATTTAAAATAAGACAAAACTACCTGTTCATTTGCAAATCGAATTTTTATAAATTGCTATCACATAAGCCTTAAAATAGATGAAATATCTATCTGTTTGTACGTGTAGGCATATATTTGTAAAGTCTGTTTCTAGCACGTTTGTGTCAAAGATGAAAAGGATTTTTTGTATAGCACCAAAGACTGTATAAACGGTGTAGCTCTATGGTGGCTAGACAAGAATTAAAGCTAGTTTTTGTTATTTCTAACAGGTGTCCTTTGGTCTCTAAGAAAGATGAGCACAAATCTGCCAAAACTACAGAGAGAAGGCTCCCACACAATGGCACTGAAGTGAATGTTCCTGAGGTGGATCTCACTGCTGCACTAAAAAAGCTTTGTGAAATCACTGGGACCATTAAGCAGGAGCTGATCTATCAAATATCAGATCTTAGAAACTCCATCCAGGGCTCATTTGATGTCATTATGGCATCAGTGTTTACTATGTAAGACCAGGTTACTGCAGCTGAGCAAAGAATTAACAATGTGAAAGACAGAGTCTTGGAAAACAAGTGATGCCTTAGTCGTCTCAAAAAAGACAACAATGCATTGAAAAATCAACTAGAATATATAGAAAACTGTAACAATATCCACTCGATGTGATTGATCCAATTCTTTAACACATGGTTACCAAATGTTTTAGGACATAAACAGTTAGGCACTCCACTTTTCACCCCCCCCCATCCTCATTTCACGGAAAGCATCCTACACATTGCCAGGGTTTCTATTCAATTCCCATTGATAGAAAGAAAGTTGGATTATATCCAGATTTTTACTCAGAGGTGAAGCGGTTTATTTCAGACATGGAAAAGAGATTTTTGTCCAGGAATGTCTGGGAATTGTAAATATTTTTTTTTGTCCAGGTCATAGAATATCAGGGAATTTGTTTGTAATTAAAATTTTACTTTCCATTTAACAAGATGTATTTTTTCTATAATGTGTTTTTTAAATACCTTGTTTCACATGTTTTTGTCACGTTTGTGGGTCTTTCTGTTTTTCTTGCATGTGTGTGTGTGTGTGTGTGTGTGTGGGAAGTGGGTGTGTCTTGTTTGGGTTCTTCACCGCGTGGTGTGTGTGTGTATGTGTGTTTACATTCATCAGCTGGGTGGTCACGTGTTTTGTCACTACTCTCTACGCACAGGTGTTTGTCATTAGTCAACAGCTGATGCGCGTTCCGCGCGCTATATATGTTCAGTGTTTTGTAGTTAGCATTATCGGTTCGTTGTTTGTTCACTTCTGTGTCTGTTCTGTTAGACTCTCTCGCTCGCCTGGGGAAAGGCTTACTGTCATAATCTGTTTCTGTTGGACCTTACGCAAGTCTCCGTCTCTTTGATGTTGTTACTACTGCCTGCCCTGAGGACAACTTTGTATGTGAGAGACGTCACCTAATGTCTGTTTCTCTTATGAACTTTACCGTGGGTAAACTCGACGATTTCCTTGAGAGCGGCTCCTTAGCGCGAACTTCCCTCGATATCTGGTGAGTTATCCTTCTGAGACTACTATACGACCTTGGTTCACGGATGAACCTTCATCGCTGTTTAGCGTGTCGTATCCTGGTGTGAGCATCCTTACACTATATCTGGTGAGATATACCAGTTGTGACTTTTATATTAAATCATCTTGTTTCATTTGCATTTGGGTCTCCTGTGTTTATCATTGTGACAGTTTTGTCTGTTGCTATGGTTGGGCTATTTTTGCAGTTTTTTTCTTTTCACACTTGCCCAGCAATCAAATGTCACCAAACTGTACCTGTTAAAATACTGTTTGTGGCTGTCTCTAAGGGTTCAATCAGTCCCTCCTGGATTTTGCAGAAAATTTACACTTTTTGTGGTCTGATTTGTGATGACTTTTCTCAATAATTTATGGCAATATTTGTAACACTGCTTGTGTTGTTTTGCTGTGAAAACATACAAAGATTTACCAAACTAACAGCTGCATCTTTTTCTGTTTATTATAGGTCATCATGGCAATTCAGCTTTTTAGTCAGTGGAAGTCAGGGGAAACGTATTTCTCTCCCCACATTATGTTCTTGTTTCTTATTTATTAAAACAAGTTTAATTTGATGCTGACAACAAAATGGGACACGTCCTCATTTATTCATTCATTTTCTTAACTTAGTCCTATTATTTATAAAGGGTTGCCACAACAAAATGATCGCCAACTTATCCAGCATATGTTTTACATAGCAGATGCCCTTCCAGCTGCAACCCAGTACTGGGAAACATCCATACACACTCATTCACTATGGACAATTTAGTTTATTCAATTCACTTATAGCGCATGTCTTTGGATTGTGGGGGAAACAAGAGCACCTGGAGGAAACTGACACCAACATGTGTAGAACATCCAAACTCCACACAGAATACCAACTGGTCCTACCTGGACTCGAACCAGCGATCTTCTTGATGTAAGGCAAAGGTGCTAACCACTGAGCCACTGTGTCAACCTAGACATGTTGTCCTTATATTTTCAAAATAAATAAGCATGTTCAAACTAGTAAATTTGAGCAATTTAAAGTAATTTAAAGTTTGTGCAATTCTAAAGGTTCACTTGAATTTTATGAAAGAGATACTGACTTTTGATAATGATCTTGAAGCATATATGACCATCACAGTTGGTTAACACAGTTTTGGTCAATAAAGATCACATTATAGATTTATAGCAATTTGTAGATTAGATTTCTCACTAGTTTTTACAATTGTATTGTAAAATTGCAATAACGGTCTTGCTTAAAGAAGAATATTCTGGATTTAACAAAAGCAGTAGGGGATCTCAAATCAAATAGAATGAATTGGCAAGTAAACTTCCAATGTACTTTGTTTTTTTATTTATTTCTTTGTTTGTTGACTTTTTTTTTCTCTTTTGTTCATTTCTTTGTATAAAGATATCCAGAGTGCCATTGCAGTTTTTTATGATCCAGTTTGGGTGCACAGAATAATAAATACAGTAAAGGGTATGAATTGTTCAAAAAATACACACTGCATGGTGCAGACACATGTCATAAATAGATTTTTATAGAAAAACTGTGACAGAACAAGATGGTAGATAGATAGATAAGTACCTTTATAAACTCTGATTGATCTCAGAGAGAGAGAGAAAACATAGAAACAATATAAAAAAGTACAGGGTTATTTGTTCTGCTTCCATCAAATGTAATAAAACTCAAAAAAGTCATTTTCAATGAAAACTGACATCATCTGTTAGATCAACTGTGTGATCAGGCTTCAAAGATCTTGTGCTTCATGTCTGACCAGGTCTTAGAGCGCTTAGAGCTACCATTGGCATACAAAATATGGAATGATTTAGGGCGTAAATAATGTATGTTAAGGTCCTAAAGTGAGCATGGACATGTGTTAACATGGATTTATGTCCCAACTATGAATTCTTACGGGCCTACAGGTGAATGTCAAAGATCATCATCTGGTGAATGTTACACCATGTTCACTGGTTAGAGGTGAGTGCAGCATTTTTATTGGTATGCTACTATTCTTGTCATTCACTAGTCACTTCTTTATAGATCTGCATTTCTCCTGTTTATTTTAAATTTGAAGTACATTAAATTGATGTGCTTTTGGCATAAACAAGGATGTAAAACTCAACCTAGAGCCTTATTTAAGCAAAATTCTTCCTCCAATACACTACAACAGGACATTGGTTATGCAGATATATTGCTTTGTTTTTTTCTCTAAAGCTTGCAGACAGAGAAAAATGCTCACACATCTGGTAGAAAAGAAATCGGCCAGGGTACGTGTTTGACATTGGTTACTCTTCTATCGGCACTGTTTTGCCTTGATTGTCTTTTTGTGCCAAATCTAACATATCTTTCTTTTATTTCATGGTGCTTTCTCTGCTTTTCTGAGTGTCACCTTGCTCCGGGGCTGTAGGGGGAAGTGTTGGAGTGCAAGCCCAGATCAAAGCCTCGTGGCTGGGTTAGTGCTCTCGCTGTCTCGCTGTCCTCTCTGAGCTGTGGAGGTGCCGGCACTCACAGCTGCTCTTGACTTCAGGCTAGTGACGTCTGCTGCAATCGGCACTGTCAACTACAATCAGGGACAGAGTGATGAACATAGTAAACATACACACACACAAACTTTTTATAATACTTCTCAAATACGTCATGGTTTAGAAATCATTATTGAAGTAATTGAAATCATTAGACTTGGCGTAATTTGCCAAATTTATGAGGTTTGTAAATGTCTGGTTCACATCAGAAGCTGTTTTAGTGCTTCCCTTTTTAAAGATCTTATGAAGCATTTATTCAATATGATAAACTCTCCTTTGATATCTACATAGTAGGTATGTGGCTTAGGTAAAACAAATATATAGGCTAAATTATAATTAAACTTGACAAAATTGGGCAAAATTTTACCTTAGTGGGCGATACAATGTCCATTACGTAGTGGACCTGGTCCAGTACATCATCATGGTTACAGACTGCAGCGAAGACATCTTGGTTTTTGTCACCATTCTACACTTTGTCTCCGTTCCACGAGAGGTCACTGTGTTTCCTTTTTGCCTTAGTTCTTCCTTGTGTGTTCTTGTTTACTTAATTTCTATCACCTGTTGCAGCCTGTGTATTTAAGTTGTCATTTTTTCTCTGTTCTTCACTCGGTTTTTGAGTCAGTACCCTGTGAACTTGCCTTGTGTTCTCGACCTCCTGAGCTACGCCTAGTAAGACTCTTGTTTTCCCTGTTGCTTGCTGCCTTATTGTTTGTTTGTTTGTTTTCCCCCATCGTGGAGTTTTCTTTGTATGTTTTTTATACTGTTAAAACATTTTGTATACCGTATCTAAGAAAAATCTTAGTTGTCTGTTTTGCTATCTCATTCTAAGAAGAATCAGATTTAAAAAAAAAAAAATCCTTGTTTTATGGATCTCTACTTTTAGTGTTTCGTTTGGGTCTAACACAGCTGCCCCTGTGGCTCAATGGTTCACTCACCAGTCTACACACTAGAGACATGGGTCTAATACCCAACCGTTACAGAAAAACGGGACATGAATCCAGAGACACTCTGTGCCTTAAATCTGTTGAAACTTCGTTCCAGCACCATGAAGAGGTTCTCTGTCATCAAGAGGAGTTAAGAACTTCTTGCCGATGTGATGTCCTCCATTTGGCAGCTCTTTGAAAGGCTTCCTGGTGCTTCTCCTTCTGCTGCTGCACCACCTCTAAGTACCAACAGCCCTCCTGAAGCTCCAGTACCTGCTGCAGAGCCCTGACTTTCAAACGACTTTTCAATGTCTCTACTATGGTACTTCTGGTCCACTTATCCTGAACTCTCAGAAAATGAGGGTCCCCACCCATTTACAGGAGGGCTGTGATGGGGCAGCTAAGAGCTCCTCCTGCCAATACTTTCCTAGCCTTTCAAGCCACTCTGTCATTGGAGGGCCGCCAGTTACCAGTTCAGGCCATGGTTGATTCTTGTGCTGCAGGTAACTTCATGAATCTGTCTTTGGCCAGGAGTCTTAAGATCCCTACCCACCTTCTCTCTCATCCCCTGGCTTTTTCTTTGTGGGGACAAATGATGGGGTCTTGGGCCATGTATTGATTATGAGGTCTCAACAAAATAACAGTTTAGAATCAATATCCCCTGCCTCTGATGGCCATTGACATAAAACTGCTGCAGGAGGCTTCCTTTTTGGAA
This sequence comes from Danio tinwini, assembly GCA_903798205.1. Lineage (NCBI taxonomy): Eukaryota > Metazoa > Chordata > Actinopteri > Cypriniformes > Danionidae > Danio > Danio tinwini. Next base: position 4,159,052 of record CAIGQZ010032649.1, on the reverse strand, counting down.
GACGACCTTTAATGCATAAGGGGCAAGTCAGTAAGGTTCTCCAAAGTCTCCTTGAGAACCATCTCTATGTTAAGCCTGAAAAACGTGAGATCCATGTAGCCCAAACTCAGTTTCTTGGGTTCATTGTCACACCTGGTTACATGGAGATGGGCCTTAGGATGATTGAGGCTGTTCTCAACTGGCCCATTCCCACCACAGTTAAGGAGCTACAAAGGTTTTTGGACTTTGCAAACTTTTAAAGGAAGTTAATTATTAATTTCAGTTCTGTGGTGGCTCCCTTGACAGCGCTGACAAAGGGAGGAGGAGTCAAGATCAACGGGGGCCTGAAGCAGTGGAAGCCTTGCTGGATCTAAAGCGCCGCTTCCCTTCTGCCCCATTCTCTCTATCCCAAACCCAGACAGACTGCTCGTGGTGAAGGTGGGTGTAGGAGCCATCCTGTCACAGAGGGGTGAGGATGGAAAGTTTCACACTTGTGCTATCATGCACCTTGCCTGTCTGATGCTGAGCGCAACTACCATGTGGGGGGTCGAGACCTGCTCACCATAAAACTTGCCTTGGAAGAGTGACGCCATTGGCTCGAGGAGGCTCAACATACTTTCCAGGTTCTTACAGACCAAAATAACCTGGAATATTTCCACCAGGCAAAGCAGTTGAATCCTCAGCATACTCTATTGTTTTTTTTTTTTATAGATTTCAGTTCACTCACTCACACAGGAAATACCCGTTTCATCCATTATTTAGAGTTTAAGAATTGTTGCCTTAGATGGGATCTATTCATTAGATGGGATAATGGGACTTCCACCTTCCCAGGGCAAAACAGTCAAAATGGTGGCAGTGAACCAATTTTCTAAGGCTGCTCTGTATATTGCCCTGCCAAAGTTGCCTTTAGGCAAAAAGACAGCTGAGCTACTAATGAACCATGTTTTCAGAGTTTTTGGTATTCCTCAGGATATTGTTTCTGACCAAGGTCCACAATTCTCATTCAGGTTATGGGGAGCCTTCTGCAGACTCATTGGGGCCACAGCAAGTCTATCATCTGGATCCCATCCAGAGTCTAATAACCAGACTCAATGAATTAACCACAATCTAAAAACCACACTACGATGTATAGCAGCCAACAACCCCACCGCTTGGGCTTCCTACAATGTGTGAGCAGAGTATGCCCACAACACCCTCAAGTTCTCAGCCACTGAACTATGCTCTTTTGAATGCCAATTTGGTTATACCCTTCCCATCCATTGTTCCTTGTGCAGGTGGGGGTCCCCTTAGCTCTAAGCTTTGTTTCACACCTCTGACTAACCTGGAGGAGAGCTAGAAACATTCTCCTTCGAACCTCCTTAAGATATCAGCATCAGACTAATCGCCGTCATCAAAGGGCATCCTCAATGAATTCATCAACTGGCGACTTTAATTGCCCCAAAGGTAATGGTAGTGTTTGGTTTAATTTTAGTTTAACTTGTTCATTTATACATTTTTCTTTAAATAAATGAAACTTAGCGGCTGTTTAACTGGGAGATGAATAGAGTAAATGTTCTAGTAATGTAAACAGTGTGTATCTTGGGTAAACAAAGCACATCATTCATTTATATTTAAAATAATTATTATTACTATCTCCATAGATATCAGTGTGTATTTAACAAACCATAAATGTTGTGTTTGCTGAACTTATGTGTATTTGAATGTCTGAAATGTAAAATTAATGTTATTTGTTTGAAAACACTGATAAATTTATGAGCACTGGCTATGCATGAGCAATTGTGGGAAAGAGGATTTGATGACATGCATTCGGAGCATTCTAATCGCACAAGTATGATTGTATGTTCCCGGGACAAGCCAAGGCTGATCACACCAGTCTGACTGTACATGAGAAAGGGGTAATGATTCCATGTGGATTGCCAGAGTCAGTGTTTTGTTGGCCTATTTTTTTTACTGGGATTCTCACACAGGATTTACATGAACATGATGAAACAATGGTGTTTGAGGCTCAAACCCTTTTTTTCACAGAAGGCTATGTAGATTGGATATTGTTTTCCTTTAATAATATTTTCAATCTTTAACACCTTTAAAGAAAAAAAAACTTTAAAGCTACAGTATGGAGCTTCACCATCACTGATTGAGAAATTAAATTGCAAGCAATTTTTGTGTGGGTTGTACTTTCTTGATCAATTAATTTATGTAATGCTGATGTGTATATGTGATCATATAATTTGTGATCAAATGGCCATAGCAGATTACTTTGGGTCACTCTATTTTTGTTCACTCGCATTCTGATAACAACCTTTGTCATTTAGAGAGGTTGGATGCTGAGCTGTGTATCTATTTAACATTCCTGTGGTAAAGGAAATTGCAGAACAAAGATTCCGGAGGTTTTACCCTCAAATATCAGAAGAGATAGACAGCACATTCATATGAAAACAGATTGATTCCCTTCATCTTTTGTCTTTTTGTCAAAATTTGCAAACACTACTTTTTACTTTTATTCTTAATCGCCAGGAGCCACAAATATCTTGACTGAGTGAATGACGACACAAAAACACATATTGGTTAATGTCAAATACCTCTAGGTCATTTTCTTCTTCAATACAGTATGTTATAGATTTTAGACATTTGTTGTACTATTTTTGATTAAGAAATTTGAAAAAACCGAGGTAAACAATGATTTCTCTGTATATGTTCTTAGTTCATATTACCACACATATATTCAAAACGTATATAGTTATCTGTGTAAAGTGTTATTAGTAAGATATAAGTTGTAAATAATTTTTACCTGTTAATAATTTACACAGATCACAGATTATTTTATAAGAAATCATTATAACCAAAAAAATAATAAAAAAGTACAGTAATTCACACACTTTCTTGTTCTAATTTTGCATAGAATGTTTTATACATTCCTTATTCCTAAGGTATAACAATGTTCAAACCAAAATAAAAAAATCAATACACCCAAAAGTGAATCTAGTGTTCCTTAACATTGCTGGTGCCCCACCACAAACCCTGCTCTCACAGCAGACTGAACCAAACTATAGAATAGCTCCAATTCCATAAAGCAAACTAAACCATAGTATTGGTGTATTTTTACAACCCTAATATATACAGATGCAGGAAAAATTATTAGCCTTCCTGTGATATCTTTTTTTTTATATTGTTTAATCAAGCAAGGAAACTTTCACAGTATATCCTAACATTTTTTTTTTTCTTTCGGGTTTTTAGATTTTTTTTAAAAACTATTTTAAAGGGCCACGAACCCCCCCTGTCTCAGCAAGGTGTTTTCACACCTCTAGTTTGGAAAAAGTGGGAAGATTGGAGTTTCCCTTTCGGCGTGCGCTGATTTTCACAGGCAAAACAAACACACAGACGCAGAGGAGAAAGACAGTGACTGTGTTTACATGGACATTAGTAATCGAATTATTTGCCAAATTATTAATTAGTCGACTTTAACTGCAGTTTGGCACTTTCACTTTTTATTCAGGAACATTTTTTGAATGTTTATTGTGACAAACAAGAGAAACTGCTGGAGAGTGGAGTTTTAATGGAATGTTTGATACCGCACAGCGAATGGGAGAAAAAATCCTCTGCATTTCTCGGTAACTTAGATGCACTCGGTAGGTAGCGTCAGAAATCCGTGTGTGTATAGATTATCCTGTCACAAAATGCAGCAAAAATCCTACACGATGGTAATAGTTTGATTGCGGTGTTTACATGTTTACATTCGGAGAGCAGCATTTACAGCAGATCTTTCAGTCTATAATATTGTACTATAATATTGCAGTGATATTAACATACTGTAAACTAAGTAACTAAATTATTTTGACTATGGTATGTCTTTTAAAACAACTGAAAGAGCACTGCTGACGAAACGAACTAAGTTTGACATTTGAATGAACAATCAAAGGGCACTGATTTCACACACACTTACCAAATCTGTAGCGACAGGACAGTCGACAGAAGACAGGAGACGAGTAGCAAATCTGGATTTCATCATTTCCAGATGCAAAAAGCTCTCGGGTGAAAAATGTTTCTTATAAACGCATTTCTGTCGCGTGCACTTTAATCCACACGTGAGTCCAGTTACGTGCTCATAGCGGGGAAAAGAAAACAAAACCTTCGTTTTAGCATATTAATAAACGCAGCACATTAATAAATGCAACACCGATGACCCATGTCTCCAAATTTTTGTACTTTCACTTTTTTGGCAACACGTCTTTGAAGCTATCATGCATATTAATGAAGTTGCACCGCATACACAATAGAGCACGCTGATTGGTTTGAACCAAGTCTTTCTCATGAATTGATGCTGCACACTCAGAGACGTCACGATGCACTCACAGGTATAGACATCCACTCTCCACGCTGGACTCATTGGTCCCACAAATGCCCAAGCAAAGCAAAATCCTAATTACAATGATATACAGAGCTTATTCTATATTATGCAAGAGACATAGATGGATTTAGAGATAGTGCTATACCTTTATATTTACATTGAGTCAAACTCATCATTGCAAAGCATTGGTTTGAATTAAATGCATCCTTTTAACAGTGGGATTTACCAACATTGCTTTTGTTCCCTTTCAATATGTCTGATGAAGGTCAGGAGACTGGAAATGTTACATTTAATGAAATTAAAGCAAGTATTGATAGTGTGCAGGATTGATTGTCTGTTATTTTGCTCCCATTCAATATAAAAGTCTTTAGTACTGACTCATCATAAGACAGTCAACAATGTAACATGAACTTCAAATCACCTTTTAAAATACTTATGTTTTTAATAACTTCTTGCATTACATAATACAATTGTTTATATAAAATATAATTGGTTAAACATTTATATTTAACAAGCAACAATAAAAACTATTCTAAGAAATAAGTAAAAAAAAAAAACAATCTTTCTGTTTTAGGGCTGCTTTTGGTGACTAAGCCACAAATCATCTCAAAAATCTCATGATTAATTAAATTAATTGGATATGGTGAGTTTAGTTCCCCGTCAGATCAAGAACTTTGACGTTATGTTTACTGACTAGCGATGGGTACTGAAACTAGGTATTTATCGGTATCTGTGCTAAATTATAAAAGACCGAAATACAGATAAGCTCTGACGTTAACGGTTCTGCTATCAGTACTGGAGAATTATTGCTGAATAAACATTACTTACAGTAGCATAATTTAACTGACCAACCTTTTCTAATTTGCTGTATTTGATATTCGTCTGCACAGTTGGCAATTTCACATGAGAAATGCTCATGTTTCCGCCCAATTGTACAAAGGCGAGTGCGTCAAGTTTAACAGCCTTCCCTTGACAGTTCTAGGCTGTGCGCACGCTCTCATCGGAGGCTTGGGCTAAAAGCTTGTATCCACTGACTGATACAGTACGGTATGGTATGGGTCGGTAAGGGTCACCTTTAAGAGGCTTGCGTTTCCACTGCTAAAAGGGTACCAGTGGCGTAGTGTACGACAGAAAGTTGCAGTCAACGTCATTTTCGCTTGAGAAAATGTCTAAAGTAAATCTGTATGGGTCGCTCAAATATCATATGAGAAGCACTTCTCACAAAACAGATGCTTTACACACACATAAATACTTCTGTATAAATGTTTATTACTAACTTTTTTATGAACAAGATTTGAATATAACTGCAGATCAATGGCAGTGCGAAATAGCCTACTGTAACGTCTGCATTTACATAAATTAAATAAATAAATGCAACATATATAAACACGTACAGGCCCTTACAGTCTCTGATATGTTACCACTTACAGAAAAACTACACACAGCATACATTTAGCCCTTATTTAGGTTCAAAACAACACGAAAAATAGCCCACAGTCAAACCTCTCATGATTAAATGTGTCTTTAATCTTCAGCACCACGTGTAGCCTCTTGTTAGAAAGTAATTCCATCATTCCATGTTCATAATAGTCCAAAAGGTGATGATAATAGTTAAACATGGCAGTTTGTTCTAATAATGTGCTCCTTTTTTTTCTGGCTTTTTTTGTTTTTTCGTGCGTCACTCTTGCGTTTGGCAGTTTCTGACAGGATCAGGTATCAAAAGCACGTGAATAATCAAGCGCACGTTATTATCATCAGCTCAAGAAGTTTGTTATTTCAAATATAGACACGCGGCGAGCGCAAGCAGGAAAGCGAAACCGCTCGTGCTTCAGACTGTCTTGTAAAAAACTACGGGGCACAGGGTAAAATCTGCTCTTCTTTTTGGCTTTGTGGCTGTTCATCAAGACAACATCAAGGTTCGTTTGAGCCAGGTCGACCAGAGCTCGTTATTATATGTATATATAATTACGCTGTAATCTTTATATAATTATATAACATGGTGACTTTTTGTTTTTATTCTGGCTTGTTGCATGAGTGAATGACGTATCTCTGTAAACTAATAGCATTAATCTGCGCGTCTGGCTTCGCCTTTTGGTACCCTTTCTCATGTTTGGTACCCTTTCGGAAGGGTGCCGAAAAAGTGGTATGCTGCGGTTCGCTTCGGTATGCCTTTTGACAGTGGAAACGGCCATAAAAGCATACCGAACCCTACCACTCAGTGGAAACGGGCCATAAGCGCACACACATAGCTCGCGACACTGACTTGAGCAGACGCAGCTTGTGAGCTTGCGCTTAATAAAGTGGCGGAGAGAACCAAATGGTCAAGGGGTTGTATTTCCAGAGTGGGCACCGTCAATGCTCGTAGCAAAAAACGCAACAACCTTTTGATTTCTTGTATAAGCGGAAACACAAGCGATATGGCTAAGCATCTTTTAAAAAAGCATTACTGCAACTGCAGACAGACAAATGAAAAGTTACTGCCTAGCTAACGGTACATTATCCACATCCTTATTCTTGCAGTCAATAACATAAGATCTATCTAAATTAACGTTAGTATCTTAATAGTTTAATAAACACACATTCGGTTACATTGAAAACAGTATTTTTCGTTCTGCAGTAGCCTAAATAAATCTTAAACATTAAAAAAAGCATTTACTTCACAAAAAATAAAGCCAATGAATAGCCTAATAATAAACTATGCTAATTATGAAAATATGAAAAAACTGCTTATTTATACATTGCAAGATGCTCCAAAACTGTATTAAAAACACCTTTAACTCCCAAAACACAGTTAACTCATTTATGTGAATGTGATAATGATAAATCATGAACATTAGCAGGGATGCTTTCTGTTAATTTTCCCAACCGACGCTCATTATCAGAATATAAACCGGTCAGATTAATATTAAATTATTTCAGAAAAAAATGAATTGACATGTCTATTTTGTGTCTGACACATTAAATATTGCATTTCAAAATACTGATTTATTTTAACATGCGAACAACAGCATACAGAACAACAGAACATCTTCACGCACATGCAGAGTTTCTAACAGCATAGAAGTATAAACTAAATAAAAATAATAAAATAAACAGACATGCCCTAGATATTTTCACTTAAATTACAAATTTAGATTACAAATCCAAAACACTGACTGGTCCTTTTTGACCGGCTGTTAAGAATCAGAATAGGTTGTTGTTTTTCCAGTCATGCTTTATTTTTCTTTCATCAAACAAAAATAGCAGGCTACTGTTGTGTTTTTCAGTTGATTTAAAACTTTTACAAATTTTCCATGCATGAGAAGGCTTTAACAATAAACTTTTAAAGTATTAATTACTGTAAAATTGCCTAAAGGGTTAACTGGTATATTAATGTGCACAGAAAAGGGAAGTGCTAGAAGTGGCTGAAAACAACACATCATGTTTTCGGGTGTGGGGGTTTGGATGCAGAAGATTCTAAGAATGTTACAGGATGTATGAACTGTGTACGTGCTCTGAAGCATGCTTCAGAGGTCAACCGTCAAAAGAAGGCAAGAAAAGAGGAAGGAGTCAGATATGGTATAAAGGGAAGTGTCTCTGAAAGGCAAGACAGAGGAATCGCTGAACCTCCCCTGTACAGGACATATTGCTTATGGTTTCTCTTTTGTGTTCAATCTAAATAAAACTTTGAAATTTGACCAGAGTGCCTCCATCCCATTTTTGAGCATGCTGTGGACCCTTTGAAAGCCCAACACTACCTAAAATCGATCACTCTGTTGAAATTATGCATGTAATTAATGGTCCGCTGTAATTATTACATCACATACAAACCTCTATCAACATTTTAATATAAGTCATTATTTTAAAGTTTGTCTTGAGTTTCTGATTTTACCTTAGCTTCTGTGCTTTCCTTTACTCCATCTCACTCGCGGTTCATGCGCGCACGCTGCCCGTGATGAAAGATCAAGGCGCATAAGTAGCCTATAGGCCACTATAGCATATAATAATTTTGTTTTTTTTAAATGTAGTATTGCAATGATTTGCATAAATGTTTTAAGTTTATATAGCTGTAAAAATGAAAGCCTCAGTTTGTTGTATTATGCAAAAACCAAGCAAATAACTGGATTTGATTTATTTATAGATTAGACTATGGGGCTATTTTAAAAATGGATCTTTTATAAGTACTATTATTAACTGTAATTTTTCAAATGGAAAAGGTTGGTTAGTTGGTTGTACACTAGCCTAAATCGTCTGTTGTGTTTATGAGCGGTGCGGAGCTTGCTCTGATGGAAAGAAAACCCAGATGATCCGACTTATGGCGGGCTTGTTTCTAAAGCAGAGAAGATTACAGAAAGTTTTATTTTGCGACATCTTTTGTGCAAAGCTTTTGTGTTTATGATGCATATCCTGAAAAGAGGTAATCACCATCAGTGCTGATTTGACATCAACTCATCTGTCAAACTGTGACCAGCAATTCTTTCATATCCTCTTTTTCTCCTCCACAAAATAGGTTACGTCTCTAATTGCACGTGTTGCCGTGAGTTAACAAATTTGCACATTTATGCAGCAAAGCTAAAAAACTACTACATAAAAAAAATATATTTCAACCATATATTTTAACAACTGATAGCATTAAATGTTTGGAAATGCATTCTTTTGGTTAACAGATAATAGGTTAATCTGAACATATCCAGCTGATTGTTAAACTGCATTTTGCAACTCAAAGAGAGTATTTTCAACTGCAGGGAGCACAACAAACCACAATAAAAACTGACTTCCGCCTAAAAAAGCAAACATGTTGATTTTTCACAGGAAAAAAAATTGTTTTACAATGATTAAAAACGTAATAATAAAATTAAGTGTTGTTAATTCTGCAAAAAAAAAAAAAAAAAAAAAAAAAAAAATAAAGTGTTGTAAATTCAAAAAAAAAAAAAAAAAAAAAAAACGACAAAAAGAACAGATAAGAGAACCATTAAAGTACTGAACCGATAAGTGGTATCTATAAAAGTAGTAGTACCGATGAAACCTTATCAATACCCATCCCTATTACTGACACTTTGACCAATCACTCTGAAGAGTAAGAAAATGGGCCTGAGTTGGCAGAGCGCAGCTCCCGCAGGTGCAGCCAATTAATCAGTAGGAGAGCAAACTAGACTTTTCACTTCGCAAGCAGCATTGCTCGAGCTGGGTCTCGAGTGTCTGAAAGAGCAGTTTCAATAAAGAACAGATTCCCCTAAAATAGCAACACGGTCAAGCAACGCATCTTTGTCAAGATATTGTTCCAACCTTGCATTTCTGGGTGCAGTAGTTTCCTCTCAGACAGGCCTGAGGGTTACAATGGGGGCTTATCCACTGTCCCAGGTCCCACGGACCCCTTACTCCTCCTCAGGGATGGCTGCATGCTCACACTTGATGACACCAGGGACCAGATGTCCATTGCAGCATTAGAGGGTGAGCTGTCATGCTCTGATGACAGTTTGGGCTGACTTCACTCCCAGTCCCAGGACTGACTAGATGGGTGCTATGTGGAGGCTAATAAGAGGGGCAAACCCTCTAAGCCAGGGGTGTCCAAACTCAGTCCTGGAGGGCCGGTGTCCTGCATAGTTTAGCTCCAACTTGCTTTAACACACCTGCCAGGAAGTTTCAAGCATATCTAATAAGAGCTTAATTAGCTGGTTTAGGTGTATTTGATTAGGGTTGGAACTAAACTCTCCAGGAAACAGGCCCTTAAGGACTGAGTTTGGACACCCCTGCTCTAAGCCACCCATCTCCTACTTCCTAAAGATGCACAGTAAGCTCACGCAGGCACGGTGGGTGCCTTTCCTCTCCCGGTCCTCGTATGCTTCCACTTTCACTGACCTTGATGACTGGGAGGCCAGGGGGTATGAATCTTTCAGGTGGAGCACGCTATTAGGGTCAACCTATGCTCGCAAGGCGCCGCCTTCTGGAGGGGACAGCCTAAGCTCCCATCCAAAGCGTGTACATTATCGGAGTCCCTCAAGACCAGAGCCCACACCGCTGTGGCCTTGGCCGCTTCTGCTCTGCATGCTATGGCCACCTACCAATACTACCAAGCACAGTAGCTTGCCGAGCTGCACGAGGGTATTTCCACCTAAGGCACAATGCATGTATTCTCCACATAGCAACTACGCTTTTATGGCCAACAAGGCAGCCACAGGAGGACGATGGCCATATTAGTGTCCCAGCAAAACCATCTCTAGCTGAACTTGAATGATGAGTGTGACATTGACAAGACTCACCTTCGTATGGCACCCATATCCTAGGCAGGCCTGTTCTGCAACACCATCTGAGACTTTACTCAGTAGTTCTCAGTGGTACTCTGTTGGTGCTGCACATGCAGACTCTGCCGAACTGGTCAGTGCTGGCCAGCCCATTGAAGTGGCCCATTGCATGATCAATTGACTATGCACAGGGGCATGGTGCTTTGGCACCTTGATTAGTTAGGGCTTTAGGTCAACTGCTGGTTCTACCCTGTTTGAAACTGTTCAACAGAATTACAATGGCCACACTGAAACTTTTTCAGTAACTCTTGTAGCACGCTGAGGTTCCCTGTTTTTGTTAACTGTTTTTCGTCTTCTATTTGAAGATTGTTTTTTGTTGTATTAAAACTCCTCAAGGAATCTAAGAGCGTCTCATTGTTAGGTTCTTCAATTACCAGTGGCTCTGTGGTAATGTGACCGCACTCACACACCAGAGACCCGGGGTTATCCCCGAGTCTGACAGAATAACTGAGCCAAACATGAACCCAAAGACCCCAGGATCTCAGGAGCTTCTAGACACTGTGGCTCAGCATGAGTCCCTGATTCAACGCCATGAGAATACCTTTGTCCAACAAGAAATTTTAATGACTAGGCACTCTCAGTTACTCTCAGATCTCATGTCTTCTGTTCGTCAACTCTTTGACAGGGTGCATGTGGACTCAACTCCAGCTCCTACTGCTGCTTCGATACCCCTGCCAGAATCCTGAGTAACCTCCCCTGTGATAGAACCTCGCCTACCGCCACCACAACGTTTCTCAGGTGATCCAAGTGCTTGTGATGGTTTCCTAACACAATGTTCTCTAACTTTTGAACTGCAGCCCTCATCTTTCCCCTCAGACCGTGCACGTATTGCATATGTCATCACCCTGTTATCTGGTAAGGCCCTCTCCTGGGCCACTGCGGTCTGGAATGCGAAAGCACCCTTCTGTTTAAGCTGATGTCCACGGCCTTTGAAATGCTGCACGGGGCTTCTATCTTCACTAAACTTGATTTACGTAATGCTTACCACCTAGTGCGTATCGAACAAGGTGATGAGTGGAAGACTGCCTTTAACACGCCCACAGGGCACTATAAATACCTTGTAATGCCCTTTGGCCTGACCAACGCTCCTGCAGTTTTTCAAGCCCTGATTAATGATGTGCTCCGCGACATGCTAAATAAGTTTTTGTTTGTCTACTTGGAAGACATTCTAATTTTCTCAAACTCCTTCCAAGAGCATGTGCAGCATGTACACAAGGTTCTTCGTCGTCTGCTGGATAACCATCTATACATCAAACCAGAGAAATGTCAGTTTCACGTCGCCCAAGTTAAATTCCTGGGTTTTGTTATTGAACCAGGACAAATTCAGATGGATCCTCAAAAGATCCAGTCAGTGGTGGATTGGCCCTCACCTTCCTCCGTCAAGGAGGTACAGCGTTTTTTGGGATTTGCTAATTTTTATCGAAAATTAATTCTGAATTTTAGCACTGTGGCAGCCCCTTTATTTGCCCTCACCAAACGTAACATGTCTGGGTTTTGGTGGGGACCCGAGGCTGAAGATGCATTCAAGGTACTCAAGAAGCAGTTCACTTCAGCACCTATCCTCCTCATCCCCAATGCCGATGAACCCTTCATGGTGGAGGTTGATGCATCTGAGGTGGGCATTGGTGCAGTGTTATCGCAAAGGGGTGAAGATAAAAGGCTTCATCCATGTGCTTTTTTCTCTCACCGTCTCACCCCTACTGAGAGAAATTACCATGTGGGCGACAGGGAGCAGTTAGCCATGAAACTAGCTCTAGAGGAATGGAGACACTGGCTCGAGGGGGCGAAATACCCATTCCAAGTTCTAACTGACCACAAGAATTTAGAATATATCCAACAGGCCAAACGACTTAATTCCCGCCAAGCCCGTTGGTCTCTATTCTTTAACAGATTCCACTTCACACTCACCTATCCTCCAGGATCTAAGAATCTGAAACCTGATGCACTGTCCCGAATTTATTTGAAGTCCCCACAAGAGGACTGTATCAGACCGATTGTGCCCAGCTCTAAGATAATAACTCCCATCAGGTGGGATCTGGAGGATCTGATAAGGAAGGCCCAAACTAAGGACCCAGAGCCAGGCAGCGGCCCTCCCAACTGTATGTACATTCCTAGAGTTGTTCGATCGAAAGTTCTCATGTGGGGACACTTGTCACAACTAACTTGCCATCCAGGCCCTGCCCGCACTCTTGAGTTCTTGCAAAGACGGTTTTGGTGGCCAACCATCAAGAAAGATGTGACCGCATTCGTTAAGGCCTGCCCCATTTACAACCAGAATAAAAGTTCTTACCAATCACCTCAGGGATTTCTGCACCCACTCTCCATACCTCACAGACCATGGTCTCATATATCTATGGATTTTATTACTGGACTTCCCCCATCCCAAGGGAACACCACTATTTTAGTCATTCCCCTGTCTAAACTTCCCATGGCCAAAGAAACTGCCGAATTAGTCATTGACCATGTGTTCAGAGTCTTTGGCATTCCCCTCGACATCGTCTCAGGTCAGGGACCTCAATTTTCGTCCCGATTCTGGCAAGCGTTCTGTCAATCCCTAGGGACCACTACAAGCTTATCCTCAGGTTTCCACCCAGAATCTAATGGGCAAACAGAAAGACTCAACCAAGACCTGGAAACCACCCTTCGATGCATGACAGCAAACAATCCCACCACTTAGTCTCAGTACATCATGTGGGCTGAATATGCGCATAACATCCTGTGTTCATCAGCTACAGGCATGTCCCCTTTTGAGTGCCAGTTCAGGCTATTCCCCCCCACTGTTTCCTGAACAGGAGGTGGAAGTATTAGTTTCCTCTGCCCTCCAGTTTGTTAGACGCTGTCGCCGTACTTGGAAAAAGGCACGTCTCAAACTTCTCAAGGTATCCCAACAATACCAACACCAGGCTAACCGCAGACGCAGCCCGGCTCCCAATCTGCGCCCGGGCAAAAGAGTCTGGCTTTCCACCAGGAACATTCCCCTACGGGTTGACTCCAGGAAACTATCCTAAAGGTTCATTGGTCCATTCAAGATTGCCAGGAAAGTAAACCCAGTCACCTACAAATTATACTTGCCAAAATCTTTAAAGATAAATCCTATCTTCCATGTGTCTTTGCTAAAACCAGTTTTGTCTTCTCCTTTCTTTGTGGCAGGTAAACCTCCCCCTCTTCGTTTTGTTGGAGGCCAAGCAGTCTATACAGTCCACCAGATACTGGACGTCCGTAAAGTACGCAAAACCCGACAGTATCTCGTGGACTGGGAAGGCTATGGCCCTAAGGAGCATTCCTGGGTTCCTGCCAAGGACATTTTAGATATTTTAGATCCGAGACTCATTCGAGACTTTCACACTCTCAAGATGAAATCACTCGGCAAGAACGTCAGGAGCCGTTCCTAGAGGGGGTGGGGGGGGGGGGGGTTGCTGTCAGGGTTTTTGGTTAATTTTAGATGTCGTCATTTTCAACTTTTTCTTTTTTGGGTTACCTGTAATCACCGAGATCAGTTTCACATGTGCCTTGTTTAGTTGTTCGTATATAAGTAACTCCTTTTTCCTTTGTTTTTTGCTCGGTTATTGTTGGTCCAAGCCTGTCACCTAAAGTGAGTTCTCCCTTCTTGTTATTTAAGTGAAGTTTTCTTGTATACATCATTCCTTGGAGTTTTTTGGATTTTTCTGTTCTGAAGTTTTGCCTGTCTGAGTTAATATACTTTTTGGAACCCGAGGTTCCCTGTTTTTGTTAACTGTTTTTCGTCTTCTATTTGAAGATTGTTTTTTGTTGTTATTAAAACTCCTCAAGGAATCTCATTGTTGGGTTCTTTAATTACCAGTGGCTCCGTGGTAACAAGACTGCACTTGCACACCAGATACCCGGGTTCTATCCTCGAGTCTGACAGCCACACACTTAATCCGCACACTTTTTTGCCTTCCTTTGGGCCAGAGTGCCCTTAGAACAAGTGTCCGGGCATGTGGCCGCCATGACAGATGTTTCCAGCATGTGCTGGGGGGCCATGTGCAGCAAGCATACAGCTGCAGGTTCGTGAACAAGATCCCAGTTGCATTTGCATATAATTTGCCTGTAGCTGTTGGATGTTTTTCTCATTCTCTGCCGGTTTCGACTGGTACTGGAGCGGCAACATATGCTGGTCAGGATGAACAGCAAAGCAAAAGTGGCAAATATCAAGCCACATGTCTCAGCTTGCTCACCATCTGCTTTTAAAGAGTCATACACAACTCAAATAGAGCGTTTCCAGGAAGCCCAGGTCGACCTGTTTTCTTTTCATGAAAACACCCATTGCCAGTTGTTTTATTTCCTGACTTAGGCCCCTCTATGTATGGATGCGCTGGCACAAAGTATGCCCAGGTATGCGCAAACGATCAGGCAGGATGAGGAGCAGGTTTTGTTTGTTGAGCCTCTGTGGCCCAACCAGACCTGGGTTTCCAAACTCACACATATCATAAATTATATGCTACAGGCAAATAAGGACCACATGGGAAAACTAGGTTGCTGTTGGGACGGGTGTTAGTGAGGCCAGCAGGGGGCGCTCAACCTGTGGTCTGTATTAGTCCTAATGTCCCAGGAAAAGTGAAGGGGATACTATACTGTCAGTGGGTGCCATCTTTCGGATGAGACAATACACAGAGGTCCTCTGCGTTCATTAAAAATCCCATGGCACTTCTCGTAAAGAGTAGGGGTGTAACCCTGATGTCCTGGCTCAATTCCCTCTCAGCCTTTAACTATCATGACCTCCCAATCATCCCCATCCACTGAATTGGCTCTATCACTGACTCTCCACGCCACCTATAGTGTGTGTTGTCCTTAGCGGATGCTGCACACTGTTGGTGGTGTGGAAATCCTGATTGTGAAGCACTGTGGTTGTATGGCCATACACCGATAAATGTGATATATAAATACACATTACATTTAATTACACTCCTCACGATGGTCCCTGCCGGGCGAATTTTTCAAGGAAGGAGCACCCTCTGGCACTCGCAACCAGATCTCTAAAGCTTCCAATTTCAGTCTAAAAATGGAACGCGGAAGTATTAGGTGACCTACCGGCTTCGGGGGTTAACACCATCACTCAGGCTAGAGCACACTCTACGAGGCATGCTTACGTCCTGACTATTCGCTGAGTGGTGCCCTTCTCTCTGAGAGGACTCCCAGACCCCTGGACATGCCAGATTAGTGTTATGCTATCCTTCCTTCAGGATAAGCTGGAGTGTAGGCTGTCACCATCCACACAGAAGGTTTATGTTGCTGGAAGCATGACCTCATTATCCAGTTCCTCAGTTGTGGGAGGTGATTAAATCCATTCCACCTACCTCTCATGCCCTATTGGGATCTCTCTGTAGTCCTAGTGGGTCTGCCGAGAGATATGTTTGAGCCACTTGATTCGGTATCTTTAAGAATTCTGTCCCTGAAGACAGCTCCACTGTTTGTGTTGGCATCGATCAAGAGAGTTGGGGATCTGGAAGTATTTTTTGTCAGTGAATTGTGCCTGGCTATGTGCCCAAAGTTCCTACTATGCCCTTTTGAGATCAGGTAGCAAACCTGCAAGCACTGCCTGCCTGCAGGATCAGCCCTTTCACTGCTGTTACGTTCATGCATTGCACTTTGATGTGGAATGCACTTAGAGATCTGTCAGAGACAGCAGCTTTTTGTCTGTTAAGGTGGTCGGCAGAAGAGAAGTTCAGTATCAAAACAGAGGTTGGCCCACAGAATAGTTGATGACATCATATTCACTCACAAAGAAGTGTTGCATCTCATGGGCACATGGGGCCTCTCTAACAGACATCTGTAGTTCTGCAGGTTGGGCAGCATCTAATAAATTCACAAGATTCTATAGTCTTTGGGTGGAGCCAGGTTCCTCACAATTATTGGGTAATTGTGGTCAATCAAGAGGAAACTGAGCTTGGTGTCCAAAAATACCTGCTGCACCATTCTTCCCAACCCAGAGATGCGTGTACTTGTTCTGCTCTGCTTAGCAAGATTGCCATCTGGCAAACCCTAGAGAGTTCTTTCAAGGCCCCCAGTACCAGACTTGGCGAAGAAGCCAAGTTCTTGGCCCAGTGCGCTGTCTGGTATGCCTGCTTGGTGTACCTGCGTGCTGGGGATTGGTGCCAAGTCAAAGTTCCCTATCTGAAGAGGAAGATCCTGGTTACATTTGAAACCAACGTTACCCAAAGGAGGGAATGGAGACGTGGTGTCTCCTTGCCACAACAGCTATCCCTGCTGGTCGGCCAGCCTGTTTTTAGAGGGGTTTTGGCCATTTCCAGGCTGGTTTCCAGCCATTTCCTGCCTGGTCTTAGCTGGTCAGGCTGGAAAATGACCAGCTTAAACCAAATGACCAGCTGAACAAAGCTGGTTTTGGCTGGTCAAGCTGGTTTTAGCTGGTCTACTCCCAGCCTGACCAGCTATGACCAGGCTGGAAATGGCTGGAAACCAACCTGGAAATGGCCAAAACCCCTCTAAAACCAGGCTGGTTGACCAGCTAAGACCAGCCAACCATCTTAGACTGGTTTAAGCTGGATTTTTTAAGCAGGGATGTCTTCAGCTGATAACTGAGTGTTTGACTTCAGTGATGAAAACCCTGGCTTGCTCTCCTGCAGGTGCTGGCTATATACTCACCTGTTTAATTGGCAGCACCTGCATCTCACCTGTTTAATCCTGGCAGTGCTCTGACAACTCATTGGCAAAGGCATTCATTGGCCTGTTTTCTTACTCTTCAGAGTGAGTGTTCATCTAGCGCAAGGATGTCCAAACTCGGTCCTGGAGGATCGGTGTCCTAGAGAGTTCAGCTCCAACCCTAATCAAACACACCTGAACCAGCTAATCAAGCTCTTATTAGATATACTAGAAACTTCCTGGCAGGTGTGTTGAAGCAAGTTGGAGCTAAACTTAGCAGGAAACCGGCCCTCCAGGACGTAACCAGGATGTTCTCCTCAATGGCATTCACAGGGAGGAAAGCTGCTGGTGAAATGGTAGGAGTGTCGTTTTCACTATAATATCATATACGGCTGGAAATCCTCTCAGACAGTCAGATTCAAGAATCAGAATACATTTATATAAACATATGATTAATTATTATATGGATTTTTTTGGAGTACATAGATGTAAATCTAAAAAACAACTGTGTTTATACATGCAGTGTTACCATAATTTAAGTGTTTTAACAGAAACATATTATACGTTTTCACGGATTAGTTTACAGATTTGTCTTTAGCATTATTGTCACTGTAAATATGAAGTCACTTTTGCAGTGTGGATTTGCCCAGGTCTGTGTGGGTTGTGGAATGGGTGGACCTCATTAGAAATACTTAATAAAGCCTGCAGTCTTAGTATCACACTGTGAAGCTCATTAAAACTTAGAAACTAAATCCAGCTGCTCTGATACATGTGTGCTTTCTGTTTCTCTCTCTCTGTCTCTCTCTTTCTCACACACACACACACACACACACACACACACACACACACACACACACACACACTATAGACCATAACTTAGACCTTTATGCTTAATGCTTTAAAACTATTCACAGTTATGATCAGTAGCACCTAAAAGCAACAATGTATGCAGACTGACTTGATTCAAGCATAGACCTGAGCTGCATACATTATCATTTAGACTGTGTGTGAAGATAATCTCTAATTCTTCCATTCTATTATAAGTAATGTGTTTCTGTATCCCATCTATATGTCTGACCAAGTATTCAGTCATAAATGGTGTCCATCATGTCTTTTCTCCTCCGCTAAGGCATGCAAAATGAATGCATTATCTTTGTAATGGTTCATTAAAGAGAACGACTGCTCGTCATGCAAATTAACCTACTCTACTAATCAGTGTTAAGTGTGTTTGTGAATAAGCAAGGGATAAAAAAAGCTAAGCCAATGCTTACAGGTTTCCAGAATTTTTTCAATTATTCCTTTTCTTTTCAGCTTAGTCCCTTTATTAATCTGGGGTCGCCACACCAGAATGAACCGCCAACTTTTCCAGCACATGTTTTTATGCAGCGGATGCCTTTCAGCTGCAACCCATTTAATTCAATTTACCTTTATTTCTATAGCGCTTTTACAATGTAGATTGTGTCAAAGCAGCTTCACATAGAAGTTTATAGTAAATTAAAACAGTGTCAGTTCAGTTTTCAGTGTTTAAGTTCAGTTCAGTTTAGCTCAATTCAGTGTGGTTTAATAATCACTACTGAGAGTCCAAACACTGAGGAGCAATTCCATCGATGCGCAGTTCTAAAAATCCCAAACCCTGTAAGTCAGTGGCGACAAGAGTAAGTGAAGAATTTAAAATTCTTAGAGAAAAACCAGGCTCAGTTGGGCACGACCATTTCTCCTATGTCCAAACATCTTGTGCAGAGCTGCAGTCTAGGCGCCGGAGGTTGGAGAATGCTGGACCTCAGCGAAGACTCGTCTGTCCCTGGAGCCTCACAGGAATCAGTCTCATGCTCTCAACTCTTCCATGACCACCACAGCAGCTGCTCAGGATATGGTCTGGTCCAGGATTATGAAAACCTTGGGATCATCTCGTCGCTGGTCTTGGATCGCATCAGTGGTGCTGCATAGTCTGAGGGCCTCGGGATGAGTACCACCAGGTGGTAATAGAGAATAAAGAGAATAATTAGTGTAGCTGCTGTTCATAGTGTATATAAACGAGATGCAAAAGAACCTGCGTGGGGCACACTCATGCATCATACCGCTAAGTGATGCACTGAGTGTATGCTTTGCTAAAAAGATAGGGTTTTAATCTAGTTTTGAATTGCGAGAGTGTGTCTGAGCCTTGGACATTATCAGGAAGGCTATTCCTAAGTTTAAGGGCCATAAATGAGAAGGCTCAACCTCCTTCACTCGACTTTGCTATTCTAGGTACTACCAGAAGCCCTTAGTATTGAGATCTTAAAGAGCGGGTTGGATTGTAGAAAGACAGGTTGGTTAAATGAACAGGAGCTAGATTATTTAAGGCTTTATAGGTAAAAAGCAATATTTTATATTCAATACGAAACTTAACAGGCAGCCAGTGTAAGGAGGATAAAATTAGGGCGATATGATCATATTTTCTAGACCTGGTAAGAATTCTGGCAGCTGCATTTTGTACTAGCTGAAGTTTGTTAATAGAGGATGCTGGGCAACCAGCAAACAGAGCATTACAGTAATCCAGCCTAGAAGTCATAAAAGCATGGACTAGCTTTTCTGCATCTGAGATGGATAGCATACTTCGTAACTTAGCAATATTTCTCAGATGAAAGAAGGCAGTTTTTGTGACATGGGATATATGATTTTCAAAAGTTAAATTGCTGTCTAATATGACACCCAGATCTTTTATAGTTAAAATGATAACAGTTAATAATTATAGTTAAGATTCTGACAGCTAACTTTGTATCCCTCTAATTGCAGGTGAAGTTGTGAGATCTGCTGTGTACAGGATTTAGGCCCGATAAGTAATAATTTTGTTTTGTCTGAGTTTAAGAGAAGAAAATTGTCGGTCATCCAGTCTTTAACATCTTTAATACACTCAGTTAGCTTAGACAGTTCAGACATCTCATCCGGTTTAGTTGAAATGTATAATTGAGTATCATCTGCATAGCAGTGAAAGCTGATCCCATGTCTTCTAATAATGTCTCCCAGGGATAGCATGTATATTGTAAACAGCAAAGGGCCTAAAACTGATCCTTGCCGAGGCACCCTGTACTTTACTGGCCTGACTTGTGAGAGCTGTCCATTAATATTCACAAACTGGTAATGGTCAGCTAACTATGACTTAAACCATTGAAGAGCCTGTCCTTGGACACCTGTAGAATTTAATCGGTCTATGAGAATATTGTGGTCGACGGTGTCAAATGTGGCGCTAAGATTCAGTAAAACTAATAGTGAGATGCACCCTTGGTCAGCAGCTAAGAGTAAATCATTGATTATTTTCACTAATGCGGTTTCTGTGCTGTGATGAGGCCTGAAACCTGACTGAAACACTTCAAAAATATTGTTTGTCTGCAGAAAGGAGCATAAATGGGCAGAAACTTCTTTTTCTAGTATTTTAGACATAAATGGAAGATTTGAAATAGGCCTATAGTTAGCTAAGTTGCTGGGGTCCAGTTGTGGTTTCTTAATAATAGGTTTAATAACAGATAGCTTGTAAGGATTTGTGTGTGGATGTTTCCCATCTCTGGGAAACATCCACACACACTCATACACTACGGACAATTTAGCCTACTCAATTCACCTGTACTGCATGACTTTGGGGGAAACCGGAGCAAACCCACGCGAACGCAGGGAGAACATGCAAACTCCACACAGAAACGCCAACTGACCCAGCCGAGGCTCGAACCAGCAATCTTCTTGCTGTGAGGCGACAGCACTACCTGCGTCGCCCCCAGAATTTTTTTCTAATAACAAATTTGTGAGAAGAAAGTTTGTGACAAGGTTGAGTAAATTATG
>CAIGQZ010032649.1:4104021-4137616 GCA_903798205.1 Danio tinwini | reverse complement strand
TGTGTGTGTGTGTGTGTGTGTGTGTGTGTGTGTGTGTGTGTGTGTGTTGTCCCCGATAATGTCAATAGACTGGTCTGTCTTAGCAGCTGGTTAAATCGTCATCTTACAATTATAAGGTTCTATCTGACATTTTTGTCAAAATTGAGTTATTGACATATTCTTATTAAATGACAACTTATTTACATTATGGGATGTTTTTTTATAAGTTGTTTACATTTTAAGACATTTTAATAAAAAAACAAATGTTACACACATACTGTTTGCTATGGAATGCAAAAACTTTGAAGCTCAATATCTCAAAATCATTCAGAACGCAGACAGAACCTTATAATTCCAAGGTGACGAAATGTTAAGGAGGACAAAGCTAAATTGTTTTTACTTTATAATTAATGTTTTCAACTCGCAATACAACTTTACACTGAATACAATTGTTTGTATTCAATACTTTATTATTATAATTTTTCAATTTCCATATTTGCAATGCCTGTAATTAGTTATTTTTAATAATATATATATATATATATATATACACAGTAGCCTATGTGATACCAACAGTATGTGATATTGTTTTGTTGTTGTTTTCAAAATAAAAAGATCTGCTGCATGTAACACCTTACTATGTAAGTCTGAAAAATATATTAAAATTATATAAAAAAATATATAAAAAATATTATTTAAACCAGAAATGTCCATATTCAGTACTGAATAACCAGACCACTGTGCTGCAGAGTTTAGCTCCAACTCCAATTAAAATCACATTAGCAACCTAATCAAAGTCTTGCTAGTCATGTTAGATAGAAGCTTCCAGGCAGTGGTGGACAAAGTACACCCTTAAAATCAAAATCACTACAGTAGAAGTATAAAGTCCTCCTTTTCAATATTACTAAAAAAGGTACAACATTTATTGGCTTTTAATTTATTTAAGTATTAAATAGTCAAATTATTTACTTATGAATGTTTATTTTGCAAGAAAGTTAAATTACCAAAACTCTTATAACTCACACTCTAATAACTCATATTCTAATAACGACACAGCATGCCCAGTGTTGCCAACTTAACCCCCCCAGCGACAAAAAAAAAAAAAAAGACTAGACTTTTTTGTGTTACTGGAAATTTTTATAGACTGTCATTTGTCCATACTGTACCATCCCTACTCTTCTCAACAAGCTATGGCTGATGCTACCGGCCCCTCCCCCACCTCAGAGTGCCGACAGGTGGCCCAGTCCTCTTACAGCAGCCTCTCCCACTTGCAGCCTGACAGCAGATCACCCCTCTGTGTACCGACAGTAAATGATTTAGCACCGGCAGTGTAAAGGTATCACCCCTGTACAGTCAAATCATTCTGCCTCTCCTTTATTTTAACAATTTAATTTGACCGTTTTATTCTTTTGTTTACAATCACAGATATTTTAAGTGAGAGTTTCAGAACTTGTCTGAGTTTATTACGTCTGAGAGATTATTGCAAATTCACTACACATCTATAACTATATACTGTATTCAAACATCAATAAATTTAGTTAAATTGACATGTTTACATAAAGCGTAGTGCAAATATAAATACCCCTTTATTGACCATAGGCTGTTAAACAAACAGAAATGGTAGAACGGGATGATGTCAGTAATATGCAAATTAACGTATGACGTAATCTAGTGACTTTTAGGGCAGAGCTTAGTGTTTTTTCGTTGAAAATAGTTGGCAACAGTGGGCACGCCTTGTTTGTGAGTGTTGTGTGTGTGTTGGTTTGTGCTGTGTACGCTCGCTTCTAATTATGTTTTATGTCTTGTTTCGTGTCTCTGAATAATTATACACAACTGTAAATTGGTTCAATATGATTAAAGAATTTATCATTCCTTTTCGGGAAAGAAAGAGGAATAGGTTACTAAGCCGTGTGACATACATTTTGCCCATAGTTATATATATTGTTCAGACACACTAGGTAAGTGGGTGAGCTTTTTTTTTTAATGGTTAAGATTGTGTCCTAGTTTATTTCCACCCATTTACTACAGTAATAATTTAATATTATAAATGTTCGCGTTTACTCTCCCTAGACAACTTATTAAATCATAACAGCTAATGGGAACTCATCCGGGATGAAATATCCTTTTTATCAGATATATTAATTATTACTGAATGGGATGGTGGAATACAGTTAGATTTAGTAATTCACTTGTAGTGTTTTGTTTTTTTTTGGTTCGTGACTACTCGCGTCTTCTTTGAACTCTGGCTGTTTGTTTGATTAGTTTACCTAATACTAAGTATGGCTGACTTTGATTTAGAATCATTTACTAATGCGCCTTTGGTTGAGCAACTCAATAAATGCCGTAAAAATGATTTGATTCATGTTGCTGCTTTCTATCAAATTGTGGTAACTAGACAGCAACTAAAAAAAGACATTAAAAGTGTTGTACTCCATCAGTTAGTGGAATCAGGTGTTCTAGTGGTACCTAGGAGTCGAGGAAGTTTCTCTCAGTGTCAATATTCACAGGCCACTGTTTGGTAAGGAGGAGCAGAGCGGTGATGCGGAGGTAGAGGTATCTGAAGCTAAAGCTTCCCTGCCGCCCTTTGATCCTTTTTCTTCTGCCTCTATGGGGTCTGGAACTGATGCGTGGCTGAAAGTCCGTTTAGCGCGTCCAAATGGAAGCGCATGAAAAGGTGGAGGACCGCCGGGCTGAAATGAAATTGCGACTCGAATTACGCAGGTTAGAAATTGAAGCGCTAATGCAGATTAAGCTGCGTGAACTGGAGCTGAATGCTGCCAGGAATGCACCTGTCCCAGCTGTGACAGCTAAACAAGCCAGCAACGCTTAGGCGGAGTCTGCATCTACAGGGACCAGCTTTGATGTGAGTAAGCACATTTCTCTAGTTCCACAATTTCGAGAGTCTGAAGTAGATTTGTATTTTAGCGTATTTGAACGTATTGCTTTAGCCTTTAACTGGTCTAAAGATGTATGGCCTCTATCTTTACAGTGTAAACTGACTGGCAAGGCCCAGGAAGTTTGTGCCAGTTTGCTGTTGGAAGAGTTTAAATTATGATATGATGAAAGCGGCCTTTTTGACGAAAGTGGCAGTCTTTTAGTGGCAGTAATGCATTAGTTTAGGGTATTGAGATGGGCATGGTTAAAGTTCCATTGCATAACATTTACTTGCAGTCTGAACTGTGTTCTGGCTTTGTTCAGGTTGGTGTGCGAAGTGTTTACCTGTAAGGGGAGAAGAGTTTATTCTTGGTAACGATTTAGCTGTTGGAAAGGTATTTCCTGTGTAACAAGTTTAGATAACCCTACACTAATTGAACGATTTGATGAAGTGGCAGAAACTCATGCTGAGATTTTCCCCGTCTGTGCAGTAACATGCGCCAAGCACAAAAATATTTAGACCGTAAAGATGTTAAGCGCTGTTTTCAGGTAGGTGACTGAGTGTTAGTGCTATTGCTCATTGTCGGCTCTGCTTTATCCGCTCGTTTTTCTGGACCTTATGAGGTTTTAAAAAAATTGAGTGACACTGATTATGTGGTCAGTACCCCCAAGCGTAAGCGTAAATCTCGCCTGTGTCATGTAAATATGCTTAAAGCATATTATGATAGGGAGAGTCCGTTAGAAACTGCAACTGTCACTGCTGAGTCTGTCGCTGCATCTAAGCCTTCTCTAGCCCTCGCATATGACCAAGTTGCAGAAGATGGGATAGTGCTCCGTTATATACATCAACAGTCTGCTAGACTACAAAATTCTGAAATCTTGCGCGATCTAAACACTCATTTATCTCACTTATCTGAGCAGCAGATGAGTGACATTAAAGGGTTATTCTCTGATTTTCCCTCCCTCTTTAATGATGTACCTTCGCGCACGATTAATGTTGGTAATGCCGCCCCGATTAAACAACACACGTATCGCGTTAACATTTTCAAAAGAGAAGTCATGCAAAATGAAGTGAAGTACTTGTTGGAGAATGCACTTGCTAAACCCAGTAGCAGTCCATGGAGCTCCCCGTGTTTGCTGGTGCAAAGAGCTATGGAACTGTTTGATTCTGCACTGATTATCGCAAAGTTAATGTAGTTACCGTTTCAGATTGTTTTCCTTTGCCTCGGATGGAGGACTGCATCGATATCCTTGGCTTAGCATGTTATGTTAGCAAATTAGATTTGCTGCAAGGTTATTGACAGGTTCCCCTTACATCTTGTGCCTCTGACATTTCAGCTTTTGTAACCCCTGACAACTTCCTACAATACTCTGTAATGGCGTTCGGAATGCGTAACGCACCAGCCACATTTCAATGCCTTATTAATATTGTGTTGTCAGGAATGCCGAACTGTAATGCTTATTTGGATGATTTAGTTGTGTATTCTAGTGACTGGGTTGAGTACGTTAATTCCCTCCGAACTGTGTTTGAGCATCTTGCAAAGGCTTCACTGACTTTAAATTTGGCCAAGTGTGAATTCGGAAAAGCAACTATTACCTATTTAGGAAAACAAGTTGGCCAAGGTCAAGTGTGCCCTCTTGAAGCAAAAGTGACAGCCATTTCAGAATTCCCAGCTCCAACTACCAGATGTGAGCTTTGCAGGTTTTTAGGTATGGCTGGTTACTATCGTGGCTTTTGTAAGAACTTTTCTTCTATTGCACATCCACCAACCTCACTTTTAAGTCTATCCCATTAGTTTTCTTGGTCTGATGATTGCCAATATGCTTTTGATTCCATCAAGGCTCTCTTAAGTAACACTCCTCTGCTGGCTACACCTGACGTTTCTTCTCCTTTCAAGTTGGAGATTGATGTGAGTGCTGTGGGCGTGGGAGCTGTTTTGCTGCAGGAGGATCAAATTGGTGTTGATTATCCTATCTGTTATATTTCACGCAAATTTAACAAATATCAAAAAAATTATTCTACAATTGAAAAAGAAGCACTAGCGTTGTTGATGGCTCTTCAGTTCTTTAATGTGTATGTGGGCTCCAGTAATTTGCCAGTTACCATGTTCACGGATCATAATCCACTTGTTTATCTTACTCGGATGTACAATCAGAACCAGCGCTTAATGCTTTGGTCTTTGATTGTACAAGGAAATAACTTAGTGATTATACACAAGAAAGGTGTGAATAACATTATAGCTGACGCTTTGTCTAGAGTGTAATGACCTTAACAAATATATGTATTTCATATGGTTTGTTCTTGGGGGTGGAAGTGGAAGTTTGTATTTTTTTGCTTTCTCCCTCTCTGTTTTTTCTTGTTTCCCCTCGCTTTCTCCCTCTCTGTCTTTCCTTGTTTTCCCCTGGCTTTCCTTGTCTGTCATTCGTTCTTTGTCTTGCCCTATCCCCTTTTGTTTCGCTATTTTCTCTCTCCCAGGTATTTGCTGATTGGATCCTGAACCTGTCACTCCTTATTAGGGCATATCCTCGTAGACCAATCAACCTTCGTTCCGCGGACTTTAAATTTGACCGGCACGCCTTGTTTGTGAGTGTTGTGTGTGTGTGTTGGTTTGTGCTGTGTACGCTTGCTTCTGATTATGTTTTATGTCTTGTTTCTTGTCTCTGAATAATTATACACAACTGTAAATTGGTTTAATATGGTTAAAGAGTATATCATTCCTTTTTGGGGAAAGAGGAATAGGTTACTAAGTCGTGTGACATACAATTTGCCTGTAATTATTTATATTGTTCAGAAACACTAGGTAAATGGGTGAGCTTTTTGTATTTTTATTATTTCAAGGAGTTTGTGTTATTGGTGTCACATATGCTGAAGATTTTTTTCACAGTTTGATTTTCATTAGTAAGTTTAGAGGAGATCTTGTGTTCTAGTTTAGGTGACTTTTGGTTTTGTTTAGTACTTTGCTTTGGCACCACTCTAGTTCCCTTTCCCCTGCAATATTTGGTTTGATTGTATTTCTGTTTTTTTTGTTTTTTTTAATGGATTGTACAAAGCGCACACATGCCTCTCATTTGTTGGCTTTATCAATTTTTTCCTCATAGAGGAATAAACGAATCAATGGTTAAGATTGTGTCCTTGTTTATTTCCACCCATTTACTGCAGTAATAATTTAATATTCTTAATGTTGCGTTTACTCTCCGTAGACAACTTATTAAATCGTAACAAGTGCATTGTGTCTGACACTGCATCTCCGAGCGATGCAATCTCAGCTTGCATTATAAAGGCTGCATCCAGATATTATTGCATTCACAGGCTGAACCCCAGTCGGATCAGTTAGTAAAATCAGTAAATCATTTACTGGAGACTCACCCTAAATGGATCATTTGAATCAGTGAATCATTTACTGAAGTCTCACCCGGAACAGATAATTTTAATCAGTGAATTATTTACATGAATTGTTTACAACTCACATCAGTGAACTCATGAGCAGATGTCAGTCCAGTAGTTTTTTTTTTATCATATAAATTTAGTTTTATGTACTTTTTACTCTCAGTTAATTTTTTTTCAGGTGTCAGTTTTGTACCTTTATACTTTTATGTTTTATTACTTTACACAAGTGACACTACATTACTTTCAGGTATTTTAAAATGACATAAAGCAAAACATTATTTGAGGGAGTGAGGTTGCATACTTTAATTCTTACTTACTCTCTCATTCACTGTGTAGTTCTCCCTCTCTTCTTACCTTCTCTGATAGCTTTTGAATGAAAATGCTTCTGAAATATCATTCCAATCAAGGTTTGGCTTAGCGACTTAGTCTCCAATTAAGTAATTAATTTATCTTCCACTGCAGATCACAACAACAATAACACACTCAAATGTCAGAAAACAAACCATTAAAACCTCTGCTAAGGGAAAGCGCGTCTGAGAGGTCTACTGTCTCAATTCTGTGTGCAGTTGTCACCCTTATCATGTTTTTTTTTCTTTTTCGTGTGATATATTGAAATATCACATGGTCAATGGTGACTTTTACTTAAGAATTTAATCAAAGAGAAAGTCTAGGATTCAAGCTAAATAATTATCCCGCTGGGAGTCTTGCCATTTCTGTCTCTACATTCTGCTTCCAAATTGCGAAGGAACGTCTTTTTAATAATAGAATACAATAAATAAAATTGCACATAATTTGTGCAAAATTGCTCACTTTAAAATAATGTATATAGATTAGCTAGATAAACAGACCGCTGTACAGACAATCAAGTTCTGCGATATGGGAAACATAAAAAAGATACTATTAAAATCATTGCTTCATTTTAAATACCATAGTATGTTTTTTTATCTTTCATTAATTATTCATTGTATACATTGTAACATACATTACATCCATTTTATGGCTCTCAGAAGTACGTACCTACTTATAAGAACACTCAGAGCTTATGATTACAGTTGCAGCAGGGTTGGGATGGCCCAACTCTTCCTGTGAGATCATGAAATGCACATCAAATCTGGGCACTTTATTATCCCTTGATGCCACAAAAAAAGAGTTTGTGAATGACAGTGAAACACAGTGATTTAAACTCATTTGCGAGGCAACAGTCTGTGAATATGACCAGCTTTTAATAGTGTGAAACAATTGATTTTATTTTTTATAATCATACTTCATAAAAAGTTTGCAGAAAGACTTTGACGTTCTCCCTTTGTACATGTCATCGGAGGGGGAAAGCCCCTTCCATTAGTGCCAATCTCTCCCTCATTAGCATAGGACCTTTGTCTTGTTTTTGAATCTGCCACTATGCTGACACACAGGCATTTGTATCTCGACCCTCTTTTGTAAAGCCACCAAAATGGCACTATTAGGATCAAAACCTAAAAGGCGCAGTTTCAAAGAAAACATTATTCCCAGCTTATTTTGAGCTAAAACTTTACATACACATTCTACACTTTCAGAAATAAAGGTACGAGAGCTGTCACTGGGGTGGAACCTTTTCAAAATTTGTACTTGAAGGGTCCATATTGGTACTTCAAAAGTATTTATTAGTACCTACAAATTTTAAGAGGAACACTTTTGTACTTTTTAGG
Source organism: Danio tinwini (assembly GCA_903798205.1). Lineage (NCBI taxonomy): Eukaryota > Metazoa > Chordata > Actinopteri > Cypriniformes > Danionidae > Danio > Danio tinwini. The sequence continues at coordinate 4,129,690 of CAIGQZ010032649.1, read as the reverse complement.
TACTAATATGTACCCTTAAGGTATTAATATGGACCTTTTAGGTACAAATTTGTACTTTTGAAAAGGTACCACCCTAGTGACAGCTCGCGTACCTTTATTTCTGAGAGTGTAGGGACATAAAAGACTTTTATATTTTGTTAAAAGGGGCATAATAGGTTGCTTGTAAAGTTTCTTCATGGAACCAGCAATGACAATTGGTTTATTTATAAATGCATTTCTAATTTTAAAGAATGTACAGGTCTCAGAAATTATTCACACTACACACATTCATACTGTATGAACTTTTTTCTAATTGTCACAAAGCATGTTTTGAACTAAATGTAGTAACTAGCCCTTTCAATAAAACATGTTTGTTTCGATGTCTTTCTGTTTTGTTTCAGGCCCTAAAGACACAAAAGGGTTTCAGGTAATTCAGAATCAGGCTAAACTGGACTGAGGGCAGTTACTAAATTGTACACACATTTTTGTACTCAAATAGTGTTTAGTAGTTGCACTTACAGTAACGGTTAACATCAGTCAAGTTCAATTGCTGATTTATATGTAGCATAAAACAAACAGTCAGTTCGGTTTGGACTGGTTGGTTGTTTTGGTGCATGCAGCAAGTCAATCCTTTAACACCTCTATTTGTAAAACACCCACAAGCTTTGAAACTTGTCATGAGTTTTGATTTGGTGGGGATCTATTGGTACAAGTGTTTAACTCTGAGGCTTTTGGACTGCTGTTGTATTGTTCTTTTGGAAAACCCCAGAATGACATCAGCATGGTGTGGTTCAGATTGACTTCGCCATAAGAGTCAATTAGACACTCTCCTACATGCACTTTGGGTTAGTGCATTCGATCAGAAGAAGGTCTGGAAATGATTGTTGTTGTGTGGCTTTTGTTTCAAAGACACTTTTGATTTTCGAGCATTTTAACTGTCCACCCCCCTAAAGTTCAAACGGGCTCTGTTTCGCTCTTTCTTTCTCACTCTTTCGCTCCCTCTCTAGGCCACAGATGATGTATAAATGTTTTGCTTGACAAGTCTAGTAAGCTATGCCATACAAAACTTGCCAAAAAACAGTAGACACTTTTATTCCTTTCTCTATCTCTGTCTCTTGCTTTAACTTCAGGCTGTATGTGTATGTGTGTACTGTGTTTGATCCAACTGCAAGCAACTTTGACAGCTTTTAAATTACTTTATTCTGTTATTTACCCATGGTCATGTTGTTTCATACCCACAGAATGTTTCAAACAATCATTAAGCAGCTCTTGCTAAACAATGATGGTTCATTGTGACCTCTGTCTCTCTGAACTGTCAAGTTCAGAGAGACAGAGGAAAAAGAGTAAATGCACTGTAAAAGTTTAAGCCAAACTGTGAAATTCATACAAGGTTTTTGCTTCAAATTTATTAAATCATATGCTTTTCATCGGCCAAACATTTAGTTTAGATTTCAAATATGGGTCTTAAACTAAGGCCCAATCCCAGTTCTACACCTTAGCCCTTCCCCTTACCCCTCATTTTGTGCGTTCATGTGAAGGGGTAGGGGCTGTCCCAATTCTGTTTAGCTTGAAGGCGTAGGGCTAAGGGGAAGGGGTATATTCCCCTTTCGGACGAAAATTTCACAGAATGCACCAGCCACAGCGGCATCCGGAAGACAGAAGAACCACAAATTAGTATTTTTGTCATTATTACAAATTTTTACAACAAAATAACACATTTTAATATATTTATAACCGCGTCCATGTTTTATCTTATGCTTTTATAAAAAATCCTTAATCGCGATCTATAATCCCTAATAATAACTCCTGTACAGCAGTCCCACAACATTTGGACACTCGAATACCCTGTCAGAAAAGTCTAGTGGCTGAGAATAAGCTTTTTACAGTGTCTGCTATAATGTTAATGTTGTTTTTGTGTGTTTACATAGATGAATACGGCCACGGTGTAAATGTGCAGTATAGTTACGATCTTATTGCCACATTAGATCGTTATGATAACATAATATATGCCTTCAGTGATTTCCTGAAGATAAATACCAAAAAAGAACACAACTGGAATAACTACAGCAGTCGCCATCGTTTAATCTCATATGAAGCAAGAGATTGCGATGACATCTGATGACGTATGCAGGTGCTGTAGTGCTGTCCCAATTCTTAGGGGTACATTTTGAAGCCCTTCCCCTTCACCCTCGTTTTTAAGGGCCAAAGAGAAAGGGTAGGGGTAGAAAAATAGAATTTGGATTGGGCCTAAAGGTACAAAAGCAGTGACTGGAAAAATACCCTTCAAAAGTGCACTTTTGTACTTTACTTAATATTTACACTTTTAGTACTAATATACTTTAAAACAGGGGTCGGGAACCTTTTTTCAGCAAAGAGCCATTTCTGGGGTTTTTTGGCAAATGCATTTTTTAAAGAGCCATGTGACTATCTATCTATCTATCTATCTATCTATCTATCTATCTATCTATCTATCTGTTGGTAGCATAATCTGATGGGTAGTATAAAATGTCAGGACATCAGAACCTGACCTTACTTTGTTATAGCGAAAAAAACATGAAACATCGCTATTCAGTTTACTAACATCACTGACACTCAGTTCACTTCACTATTATGTGCCAAGCAAATATGACTCACTCAGTCTAAACTTCCAGATGAGCCCAGTTACCTCTTCCGTCATGTTTTCTGGCTAACTTGAGATCGTTTTGGCTGCTGTCTCCTGATCCATTCGCTGCAGCTTTATCTTCTCTTGATCAACTCATCCGATTTACTCGTGGTTTAAAAAATATAAATACAGCTTGACTGCCTCTGGCATTTTGAAAATACAGATGTTATTTAGGTAGGCCATTATGCCATTATTTATTTTTCGCTGCTCACTGCGCACGAAACGATAATCACCAACCAATGAGACTATGAGAGTGATTGTAAACGTAAGAAAGCTGATTGGTTAAAAGTGACTACCTTTATGTGTGTGCGAGCACACACACTCTACACAGCTTTGCACGCTGTTTTACACTCAGACTCATGAGAAGTTCTGATCATTTTACTGACTCTGACCTTTGAGTCTCATTCATCGAGATGAACGAATCTTTTTTTCCCCAGTCATTTCGTTCAACTTGCCAAAATAACATTAAAATGTTACGAGATGCTTCCAAACACATCTACAACTATCCCAAACGTTGATCACACTACTTTCTAATTCGTTTGTTCATCGTGTAACAGATTTTACTAGTATAGTTATAACTATACAGTTACTAGTATACTAGTACTAGTATGTAAAGGGATGACTCGAAAATCAAATCTTTTTTTGGCTCTAGATGCATATGATTGGCTTCTGTCTCTCACATGAAGAAGGAACAATTCAAACCCGATAGAGAACTCGAATAATGAACTAATCTTCTCCTCCATTGGCACAAATGTGCGCATGCACGAATGAACGATTCCCTCCCTGAGATGGCTCATCGTTCTCGAGTCAAATAAAAGATTAATTCAAAATGAACCAATCATTCAAGACCGGTCCGTGTACCCGCGTGACAAACTGAGGCATTAGATGACACACACACACACACACACACACACACACACACACACACACACACACACACACACCTGCGTGCAGGTATTCACCACACACAAGTTAAAGCCGGGCCCGGATCAATTAAAAATTATATCGGAACGCAAAACACAAATATCTGACAGCTCTCCGAACAGGATTCAAATTAAGGCTTAGATTAAGCACTGCCGCAAACAGTTTATTTGCTGTACTTGGCATACATGACTTATTCGCCGTTTGTGAAAGGTTTCCTTTGCCTTGCGATCTCCAATGATCTCGCAGCACTCAATTTCCCAGATGCCCCTGTCCAAACTCTCGTCCTGCCAGAGCAGCAGAGCCATCAATAATTTCTGCCCACTCATTTTGAAACTTTTGATGTTTCTCAGTATTTCTTTTTGCCATCATCATCACCACTCATGAACGTTGTTTGAATTTACGTGCGCACTCGCGCGGTTACCATAGAAGCGTAAGTTGGTTTATTCGCTGCGTCGCACACATGCATATGTCGAAACGTCGAGTTTTTATTCTTTTTCCTACATAATAAAATTACATGTATTATCAGCAGGAAACTGATATCTAGTGACAATTTTTTTTTAGACTGTAGAATTTTATTGAAGGGAGACAGCAGGAGAGCCACCTATTTTTGGTCAAAGAGCCACAGGTGGCTCGCGAGCCATAGGTTCCCGACCACTGCTTTAAAAGATGAATTCACTTCCAGATTGTGTGGGTTTCCTCTGGGTGCTCTGGTTTCCCCCAAAGACATGCGCTATAGGTGAATTAAATAAGCTAAATTGTTCATAGTGTATGTGTGTGAATGCAAGAGTGTATGGGTATTTCCCAGTGTTGGGTTGCGGCTGGAAGGGCATCTGCTGCGTAAAACATATGCTGAATAAGTTGGTGGTTCATTCCGCTGTGGCGACCCCTGATTAATAAAAGGACTAAGCTGAAAAGAAAACGAATGAATAAATGACTACTCACCCCCTTGCCATCCAGGATGTAATTTTTTTTTTCTAAAATATTTTTTACCCAGGGTTTCTCCATGTAGTATACTTCTATGGTGCTCAGTGGTTTGAACTTCTAATTAGCCATTTAGTGACTTTACTAAAATATGAATTTGTTTTAACTTGTAACTGTTAAGTTATTTTAATTATATTCTTATAGTTAATTTACTTATTAATTTTATAGGGGTCATGAACTTAGATGTAACTTTAACTCAAGCTTGTGATATATGAGAAGTCACATTACAAAAAGAATACTCTATAAGTTTCAGAGCTGAAAATGACATGCAACAAACAGTCGGTTTGGTTTGGACTGGTTGGTTGTTTTGCTGCATGCAGCAAGTCAATCCCACCTCTATTTGTAAAACACCCACAAGCTTTGAAACTTGTCATGAGTTAAGAAAATAGCCACTTTTATTGACACCAGGCCCAGAAAACACCAAATCCTGGAATGTACCTATTTAGGACATCCACTTAAACATTATAAGTGGACCTCGGACCACATTTTGGACAACCGTTTTGGATTCCATCATGCTTTATTGTCAAACTAGACATAAATAGTATATGTATACAATGAGGATGAAATACTGCTTGTCTAATCCACAGTGGTGCAACTGAAAAACCTAAGAATAAGGGCAAAATAATAAAAGTGCAAAATAACAGGTAGCAAATACCATATGGATTTTTGTTATAAAGAACAATCGGTATATAAGTACTAATTTTCCTTTTTCAGGCAAACTTTTTCTTTATAGAATACAAATAGTATCCCACATATGGTCATTGTAACCTTGCATTTCCCACCTCTTTGGCTTTGTAATGAGTTTCTTTGGAACTCTTTTAGTAAATGAATATATTCAGTGTTTTGATTTGAGCTCTCTGGAGTGCTATAACAGCCCTGATGATTACAAGCTATGGACAGATTTGATTGGTGCTTAATTTAGATGGTGTTTAGGTTAAACCTAATCACTTACGGCCACTGCTGACAGGTCCAAACATCTCTCAGGCTCACATTACACAAATAGCTCCCAAGAGAATCCCTATTTAATCATTAGCAACCACATTATTAGCATTCTGATGTTACAAAAACAGCTTTGTAGGCGGCATGAGCTCTTTCTGATATTTTGATGGAAAAAGAGAATGTGTGGACTTAGTGTATGATTGCTGTTTATTTCAACCAGACGTTTAGACTGAATACAAAAACACACACAAACATGCATAGCATCACCATTACGCAATAGCCTCAAATGAAGTGGTAGATGCATGTGTGTATGTGCATTGAATAAATACAGTACACTATTTTCTGATCTTGTTACTTAAAGGGGGTATTTACAATATTGACCTAAAACTTGCTTTCAGCAGTTAATTAAAATATTTCCTGTTACATAAATTAGTTTGTGTCCTGTCTAGCAAAAATATTCAAGTGCTGAGTGCTAAAAGTTGTTATTGCACGAATGTTATTCATGTCATTTGTAATGTTGGTTAGTCCCAATGCGTCCCGTTTTCTCTCTAACACACATACACTACTGAATTTTTGTGGTTACTTGCTATACATTTCTATTTTTTTATATTGGACTAACAGTATTTTTGTCCACTAAACCTTCCCCTAAATCTAACCTTCACAGTAATATTTTTTTGCATTTTTACAATTTATAGTTGTTTATTTCCTTTGTGGGGGCCACTAAAAGATCTCCACAAAGTCAAACATATTAGGTTTAAATATCCTAGTTGGCGCTCACACACAAACACACATCTCAGACTGTGTGTTTGAGAGCACAAAGACCTTTAAATGAGACTCATATAGTTTGCTGACTGGCCAAAATACAATGATGTCCATCATTACTCTTGAGCTCAAATATTTGCAAGTGTCTTATTTGAGGAGATTCCATCTCCATACAGTATATGCATTTACAAAGCCAAATGTCTCTTTCTGTGTGTTACACCACTTTATAAAAGTCAGAACACTTTTTTGTGGGCTGTGGGAAAATGTAAAGTAAAGGGGAAAAGCAGGTACCCCAGGTTTCATTGTATGCAGTTTTTTATCAATGCTGTGTGGTGGACCAAAATAAGTAGCCCCATATGGGTTATTATTATTTCAATATATATTTTAATGCTTTTTTTTTTCTTCCAAATCTTTGTAGGGCCTAAAATATATATAATTTTATGCCTAACTAAATTAGATTTGTCTGTTTTATGTAGGGGCTGCACAGTGGGTAGCACTTTTACCTCACAGCAAGAAGGTTGCTGGTTCAAGCCTTGGCTGGGTCAGTTGGTGCAAAGACATGTTATATAGGTGAATTGGGTTGGCTAAATTGTCCATAGTGTATGTGTGTGAATGAGTGTGTATGGATGTTTTCCAGTTATGGGTTGCAGCTGGAAGGGCATCCGGTGCGTAATAACATGCTGGATATGCTGGATAAGTTGGTGGTTCATTCTGCTGTGGCGACCCCAGATAATTAAAGGCACTAAGCTGAAAAAAAAAGAATGAATAAATGTATTATGTATATTTTAATGACCAAATCCTAGGAACAGTGTAAATGCCACTGGATTTTTGAGGTATGCACAGAATTTATGTCTTTGTGGCTCAGTTGCATTAAAAAATATACTTAAAAAAATAAATACATAAAAATGTACCATTGTACATTAATTTACATGTAAGTAATACATTTTTTTTGAGGTGTTATTTTACTCAACAATAGATACATATATTTCTTATATGTAATGTGTTAATACTTTTTTAAATGACTCTCAGAGCAGGCAACCCTGTTTATGCATTCCTGTCCTTAGACAGATGTTGAAACCCTACAATCATCTTGTGATTTTTTTTCCCTTTGTGCATTTTTAGTATTTTTATTATTATTACTACATGTCTGTGTTGTAGCTTTTTAACAAACGAATGCAACCTTTGCTGAAGAATGATATTAATTTATTAAAAATATATAGATCTTAAACATTTAAGTGAAGTTTATTTATAAACTAATTTCGAGAGGATCACGTGCTTATGATTGCTAGCAGCTGGACCCACATTATCTAATTCACTACGCACCTATCAGATGATCCCCAAGCTACTATAAATACCCTGGGTTTCATATCACTGCTATCTTCGCTTTGAAGAATCCCCCCATCCACCCCTTCTCCTCTTCTTTCTAGACAGGTGACACGGTGGCCCAGCACTTAGCGCTGTTGCCTCACAGCAAGAATGTCAATGGTTCTAGGCTTTACCAACCAGCGGGCATTTCTGTGCGGAGTTTGCAAGTTCTCCCCGTGTTCACGTGGGTTTCCCCCGGGTCCTCCGGTTTCCTCCCACCGGTTAAAAACATGCAACCTAAGTTATTGATTAACTAACACTACAGATATGCTCAATATATTGTACATATATCATTAAAGTGAATTACTATCTGCTCTTCAATCACCACAATAGGGGAGTTCTCGAGATCTACCTGAGCTCAATCTCCCCTCTCGCCTTGCAACGGGAGGGAGCCCCGGGCCTGAGGATCTCATGAGCTCAGGGCTCTCTCCCGGGACAGCATGCCAAACAAGCTTATAATAAATCATCAGCTAAGTGTGAACTCTTGAAATAGTGGCATATCTATCTTAATCTGTCAGTGAATAAATGAATGAATGAATGAATGAATGAATGAATGAATGAATGAATGAATGCATGAATGAATTATCAGAAAACAACATTTATTATCTTGTATAAAACATGCAATTCTATCCACTCCTCACCTGTTCCTTGTCTGTTTCTTTTTCCCCCTCTCTTCTTTCTGTTATGACAGAGAAGTAAGCTACGGATAAGTTTCAAATCACACACATTGTCATGCATGTGAGTGCACATGGTTGTCATATGAACTTGAGTAATCTTACTCAACCCAGCTGTTGTTCCAGTGAGCAAAGGGCATGATCAAAGCATTATTGTAATTCTGACTGTTCGTTATTCATAATGTTCTCTTTATGTACAGTGTAAATTTTCAGACAGTGTAAATTTACTCTCTCTCTGCATGTGTGTGAAAGAGAAAGGAAATGTGTACTTGATTGTAATTGAGGGATAAACCAAAATGAACTCTGGGCTTAAAATCTTAACCACACCCGTGATGTCATTCTAATGACATCAGTATTCCCAGACCATAGCAACTTGCTCTACAGTCTGCCTATGTGTGTTACATTATATACTGTAAATGTGTGTATGGGTTCAAATCTTTTTTTTTTGCTGCGTCTTCTGGGCAGGCCTTGTGCCACATTCTTGTTTAATGTTTTTATTTGCAGTTCCCATAGCAATCTTAGCAGAGAGGTGGTATTTAAAGTTGTACAGCTTGAGCCTTTGTGTACATATTGTTGTGTAGCACTTTAAAGGGCACCTATTTTACCCCTTTTTTAAGATGTAATATTAATATTATGGTTCTTCTGAGTGTGCCAGTTTAGGTTCAGTTCAAAACACAATTCTGATTTTTTATTATGATGTGTTAAAAAGTGTCATTTTGGGGGCGTGTACACAGTTTGCTGTTTTAGGGTATGTTGCTTCACATGAAAATTAGTTTCGACTTCCCGCCCAACTTAACAAGAGGATGCGTCGCTCAGAGCCACAACACGGCACACCAGACGTGTACATTCGCATGTTATTTAAAATGAAACTATTCAGATAACGCTCTGTGGTGCTGCAGACATATAAACAGTGTCCTGAGCAGGGCCAGTGCGTCCATAGAGGCGACCTAGGCGGCAGAATAGTGAACAAACCCCACGGTCGTCACTTTCATCCGCGACAACGCGAAATGCATGGCGCTGTGCGTTGTTAGTTTGTTATTTTCAATGGAGGGACGAGCACGTGAAGCAGCGCGCTCGCACTTTCTAGCTGCACCTAGTTAAGATGACAGGGAGCTTCTGTGACCGCGGGAAATGCAAACCGCTGAAGTTTAAGGAAAACACAATGAAAAGTACACATGTATGCAAACTCACCAAAACTCACAAACACTGGCGTGGAGGAGAGCGTTAACGTGATGAATGTTGAGCCCAATGAGCCTTACATCTAAAAATAGAGCAAGGGTGTTTCTTTGGTGCAGTCGCTTTGACTCACACGCTGAAAATGGTGGACGTGAAACAACAAACTGAACATATGGTAATGCGCACCTGTCAATCAATATTAGTGGGCGGGGGGACCGCACTCCTACGTCAAGTTGCGGTCGATCTCAAAACAGCTCCAATTGGTCCACCATTTTTATGTTGTTAAATTGAAAAAAAAAGGACTGAGTGTGTTTATATAACCTCAATATGACGTTCTATACACTATACCTACACATGTGTCTGTCCAAACAGCTTGAAAAGTAGATTTTTCACCATAGGTGCATTTAATGTGTCAAGTGGATAGTTATTCCTGTAATGTTAAAAGGATAGTTCATCCAAAAATGAATATATAACGAATAAAGAATGCCGGTGCCAAACAGATCTCGAGACCCATTAACTCAAAGATCCCGACATCTGTTTGGTACTACAATTCTCCTACATGTCTTTCTTTTTGTTCAGCAGAACAAAGAAATTTATACGCTACTGGAACAACCAGAGCATAAGTAAACAATGTAAAATTTTAGGTGAATTAACCCTTTAACATGTTAAAGGTTAAATATTACTTTTGCATTAACAAACAAAATAGAAAAACATTGACTGTTTCTCAAAAGGTTTTTCAAACATGTCTTCCACAATATACATTCTCATTATTTGCTAAAATGGTTAGTTCTACCCAAACACATGCAACTGGTTCTGCCAAAAGTTGACAAGTCCGATCGATCAAACAAATGTGGTAACACTTTACAATAAGGTTCATTAGTTAATGCATTTACTAACATGAGCTAATCATGAACAACACTTGTACAGCATTTATTAATTATAATTCAACATTCACTAAAACATTATTAACATCCAAGTTCATGCTTGTTAACATTAGTTAATGCACCTTGAATTAACATGAACTAACAATGAACAACTGCATTTTCATTAACTAACGTTAACTAACATGAACAAATACTGTAGTAAATGTATTGTTCATTGTTTGTTCGTGTTAGTAAATGCATTAACTAACATTAACTAATGAACCTTTTTGTAAAGTGTTACCACAAATGTTTAATAAGCATCTTCGTTTATTTTGCTTTAGCTTAGTCCCTGATTATCAGTACTCGCCACAGCGGAATGAACGGCCAACTATTCGACATATGATTTACACAGTGGCCGTCCTTCCAGCTGCAACCCAGTACTGGGAAACTAGAAAGGGTCTTACTTTTGGAAATAATCCATTTATAGAGTCACTCCCTTCATTCCTAAGGAGGCGTCTGAATTGCATACTTGTAGAAACAGTATGTGATGAACCAGCATGATCTTACGAGGAAACAATGTTATTTTTTTGTTAGTGTAATGGCTAATTTGTGTAAATTCATAAGAGCTCAGTCTTACAGGCATGTAACCAAACCCTATCCCTAAACCCAACCATCATTGGAGGATGAATCATACTAAATCATACAAATGAGATTGTACAAATTCATACAAATTAGACACTAAATTAAAAAAGTAACAAGTTGCAGTGAGATAGCGTTGCATGAGCAGCATGATTAAAAGGGTACACATAACGTACCTGGAAGTGGAAGATTCCTCCATAATAGGCCCGCAATACCTAGTTGAGAACCACTAGATGATTGAATAAATAAAAAAATGAATTAACTAAATACTTTATATATATATATATATATATATATATTCGGGTATTTTAATTTTATATTCAGGTATTTAATTATATAAATCTGGGATGCTTAGAATAAGGAATTTATTGTCAAATGTATACAATAATTGATTGTAATATTTACCACAATGATATTGATAGCTTATGCATCTGAAAACTGTTGGGGAAAATGTTATGTTTTACTTATTTATTTTGCCATTTACTACAATTATTAACTAATATTATTAATACCATGCGCTCAAAGATAAATGTTTTCGAAGCACAGGTTGATGTATGCCTCTGCTGTACTTCTGCTGATTGTAAGCAGCTAGATATGGCTGTAACTGAGCCTTATGGGAATTGCAGTTTTTCTGTCTTTATGAGCTGTGGACAGCTTCAAAAGTGCAGGAGGTTGTACAGAGAAAGCATTAAATTTGGCAACATCAACAGCAGAGTAAGGTGTTTTTTCATCGCTCTGTCTGCCTCTTTCACACACTTTTCCAAACATGTGGTTTGAGTTTTGTGGCGTCTCAAACTTTAAGCTCTAAACACACACATAGGCCACCCTGATCCCAAATAATGTGCCAGAACTCTGTGTGTGTAAGTTTAAAAATGTCTGACCCTTATACAGCGTATATAGTACAGCATTTTGCTTTATCTATTATGAACTTTGGATGTGTTCTTGGATTCAAATATTGCAAATTTTTATTATCTAAAGCAAGGAAGAGACGATATTTCATAAGTGTACATTTTAATAGCTGTATAAAACATGACACACACGCTAGACATATATTTACACTATATTTCGTCCTTTTTGTCACACACATGCTTCTGGGAGATGTACTGATGGAGTGTATTACTTCTACAATGCCATTTCTAAGAAATGTGGAAAATTATTTAGAGCTCATATCGCCCAAGTTATGTCAGTGGAATCATGAAGTCATACCTCATTCCAAGTGGAAATAAGGCCTAGAAATAGAAAGATGGAGTGAGACAGACAAAGGCAGAGAGAGTGAGAGAGATGTGAAGCAAGGAGAGAGAGAGAGGAAACAAAATTGTGTAAAAGCTTCTCAAATATTTTATGGCTTACCTAAATTATTTAAATAATTCAATAGTGTATAAGTGAGATATTAAGGTACAGATTTATTTGTAGACATGTGTTTCTTGTTCCCTGCAGTCACCCAGTCCTTCAAATGTTATCACATCAGTAATACTTACTGAGATTATGTTGAACTGTATGTATAGATGTCCTTCAAAAAGAAGCGTGAGGGTACAATTACTGATGAAAAAATGGATACCCAGATCCTTTTAGGTAGTCTTTAACTACTATGTAGTAATATTTAAATATTGTGCAGATACATGATATGATACAAAACAAATTTATTGACTGATTTTTTTCTTGCATAACAGCATGTAATTTAGCTTGTTTAAATCTGTATTGAATTTAAATGAATTATTTTAAGAAAATAAAATACAATGAACAATTAGTTTACAATTGTGTCAATTTGTAAATTAAATCACAATAATGTAGAGCTTCAAAGTAACACGCATGAATTACTCATTGACAATGGCCAAGACTATAACACTTAGAATGATAGAATAAACTTAAAACATCAAAAAGTACAAACACTTTGACAATTTCAGCCTGGTAAAAATTTACCATTCAGGAAATTATACTCACAAATTTTTGTTCAATAACAGAGTAAATGTACAGTAAATGTAAGAGATCCAGTTAAAGAAAAGAAAAAGATTCAGTTTGTGTAAGGGATTCCTTAGATTAAGTACAAATAATGCAGTTCAAATGATTCAGTTCAATCATTTTAAATCAAATAATAGAGTTCATCACAATCAGTTCATCAGCTCGGTTCAATTGTGACTGAATTGATTCACCAAAAAAACAAAATTTATTAAATTTAGTTTGTTGCTCAGTTTAGCAGATAATTGGATGTTTCCTAACATGTACTGTGTCTAGTTTTTCTGATTCACATCTGCGTTTGTCTCGTGGGTTGACTCGCCATTTTGGATCATCCTTTGTACTAAAACGTTTTCCAGCATAAAAAAAAAACCTGACCTGCATATACACAGTAATAGTGTTCACAACATATCAACTTCGCTGTTTGTAGCTTAATAACAGAACAATTAACTTTCATCAGCCTGCAACAGCGAATTTCCACTGTAATCTGACAATGTTTAAAACGTTTAAAAAATGTTTCTTATCTCTATTATCATACAATGTGAACTTATGAACAAACTCACACACATATACACGTATTTAACCTACAATACAATGAAACTCATCTGAACCACAGCATTAAAGATTAAAGCTGGCATTCTCTCTCACACAGTTACATCAGTACACATTAAATTGCATATACAAACATTTGAACACATTACAATAGGTGTACTCAGCAAAATCACAATGAAAAGAAAGCACATTCATTAATTTCCCCACGCAACAAGTGGAAAACATGCAAATTCCACAGATACACAAACTGGCACAGACAGGACTTGAACCATCGCCCTTCTTGCTGTGAAGCAACAGTGCTAACCACTGTGCCACCCAAGAAAATAAGCTGTTTATTTTTTTAAATTAAAACATGGCATGATATAACATTTTGCAATACAAAAGATATACATGCCAGGGGGTAAGTCTAAATAAAATACCCCTCCCCCCCCAAGTTTGTCAAATTTTACTCATGCCCCCCCAAACATCATTCACATATTGCTGTGTATCACATATTGTGTTTAAAGTGTGAAGCATTAATTACATTGAAACATAAATATACAGCTTACCTGATTCAGTGTGATGGCTGAGCCTGTTTCTGTGAAGTTAACATGCTAGACTGTGGTTGGATTCCTGACACGACTAACCGTAAATCATCTTCCACTGTCAATAAGCGTGAGCCATAGCAGCATAGCTATTTTGTTTTGATGTACGTACAGAAAATGCTGCTTCACAAATACAAGTTCGCAGAGCCCTGACAGTGTGGTTGAGTCTGCTTATCTCAGAGAACCTCCACCAAAACGAGCGAGAGCATCTAACAGAGAGCAGACACAGGAGTGAACAAACAACGGACTGATAACGATATCTACAAAACACTGAACATATATAGTGCGTGAAACGCGCAACAGCTGTGACTGTAAGCAAACACCTGTGCTGTGAATGGTAACAAAACACGTGACCACCCAGCTAATGAATGTAAACACACAAACACACACACACCACGTGGTGAAGATAACCCAAACAAGACACCCCCCCACACACACACACACACATGCAAGAAAAACAGAGAGATCCACAACCGTGACATGATCACGAAATGCGGAAGTTGTTTTTTTTCTATTTGGCGGGCTGTACTAAATATTTGCGTCTAATACCCCAGTTTGTCATGGGGGCATGAATGAAATGTTCATGAGTGTAAGTGCCGAACTGCAGTTAAAGTCGAAAAATTAAAGATGAAACACTCGAACGTACATGAGACTCTGCAGGAAACATGAATAGCCTGGTGACGCAACATTCAAAAAGCACTTCACGTAACACCTTTAATTATATTATTGCTTTAATTATATTATTGTCTTATTCAGATTAAGGCAAATAACTATTACTGATGTCTATGTAAAGGCATGTCTTCATGTCGTATGTCTTCAAAGTAAGTGTATGATACAGAGGGGCATCATGCTGATTTAATTCAGATTTTTTGTTAGACGGCTCAAAAGTTTGAGTTTATTTGCATATATTTTACTCGAACGCATTAACTCTAGAGGTGCCTTATAGTTAGATGTGAAACTAACAGATTCACTCTAGTGAACACATAAAAACCGTCATCATAATTTACTTGAGTGCACGCCTCAAATTCTCAAGCCCCCCTTAGTAGGTGCTGGCACCCCCTGGTGGGGCGCACCCCACAGTTTGAAAACCCCTGATATATGTAATAATTAAATAAATACATTATAGAGTTCACAAATTTTTGAAGTGCACAGGGCTTTCCTGTTTAGAGAGTCTCTAATACTGGTAATATACAAGCATATTTCAGTCCTCAATACCTTAAATTCAGGCTTCTTTTTAGTAAATTTACATTAATGAATGTAAAACGTTAAATTAATTTAATAAAAACAATTTTCATCTTGATTAGGATAGATGGTAAAGCCAAAAAGCACCTTTTTCCATAACAATGAAAGGTTTTGAACACTGAAACTTGTTATTAATATAGTTTTGTGCCTCACCCCGTAAATTGACTAAGTATGCACAATGCCAAAAATATGTGTAAAGCTGTCTCCTCATATTCATTACAAAAAATACAATTTACATCAATCCCACTTTAAAATTTTGTAAATAACGTTTTGCTGGATAAAATCTGTGGAGATGTTTATAGCATATTTCTTTAATTATATTTCTAAAATGATATTTCTGTGATAACAGCCACACTTCTTTTGTCTATATTAACCTTTATGCTGAACTCACAAAAAAAAAAAAAAAAACAATATGGCTTTTACAATTAGCATCTAACATGGTTGGGTGAGCTTTCACTTAATGTGAATATGATTGGTTGATCACTGGAACGTCAATCAATTTACGGACATGCTTTTTTAAAAATAATTTTTCTAATATTATATTCTAAATTCTAAATTCAATAATAAGTTAATATCTGTAACACATATTAAATAATTTCATTATTATTAATTGTCAAATTTTACAGGGTTACATCCAGTGCTTAATTTGAGCCGGATCTTGTCGGATCCTGTTCTGGACAATGTCAGATTTTCATGTTTTGCATTTCGTTATTATTAATTTTTGCTAGGTGAATCCTGCTTGTGTCTGTGTGTGAGAGAGAAATGTGAATAAGTGCGAGTGAAAAACAAAGAGCAACGCCTAAAGGTACACGTAAAGGTAGTCACCAAACCAAAGTTTAATTATTGGCCCACAACAACATTTTTGACCTATCAGCTTTTTTACATTAACAATCACTCTCATTTATTGGTGTTTGTTGTTTTGTGAGCAGCAAAAGTATATAATGGCACAGTGGTCTACCTAAATAATATTTGTATTTCAAAATGACAAAGACGCAGTCAAGCATACTTTCATTTTTTAAAACCACGAGTAAATCTGATGATGAGCCTGATCAAAAGAGATCTTGAGAATATGCATCTGCGTTCCTGAATCAGGATAGCGATAGACAGAAGCAAAACGAGTCAAGTCAGTTAGAAAACATGACAGAAGAGGTAACTGCGCTCTTCTTTAAGATTAGACATTTAATTTTTTTGTCACTTCACACATAACAGTGAAGGTGGTGGGATGGGTAGCAATGCCACCTCAGCAAGAAAGACTCAGCCTCGGCTGGGTCAGCTGGCATTTCTGTGTGGAGTTTGCATGTTCTTCCCGTGTTCACGTGGGTTTCCTTCGGGTGTTCGGGTTTCCCCCACAGTCGAAAGACATGGGCTATAGGTAAATTGGGTAAGCTAAAATTGTCTTTAGTGTATGTGTGTGAATAAGAGTGTATGGGTGTTTACCAGTGATGGGTTGCAGCTGAAAGGGCATCCGCTGCAAAAAAACCCATATGCTGGATAAGTTGGCAGTTCATTCCGCTGTGGCGAGATTAATAAAGGGACTAAGCCAAAAAGAAAATGAATGAATAAACATAATACTTAAGTAAAGTGAATGTCAGTGGTGTCAGTAAACTGAATAGTGATGTTTCATGAGAGTTATGTTTTGTAGACACATGTTTTTTTTAATCCACGATTGACCCATATGGCACAAAATAATAAAAGACTATACAGAAATGTTATGTTTTTTTTTGCAATATTACCATTTAGTGACGTCATGTTCTGGGAAAACTGAAGTTGTGTGGTCGGCGTCAATCACTGTGACTTTTATTTCCTGGTTTTGTTCTGGAATTCGTGCAAAGTTCCTTTGCTGCTTGTTCTTCACTTAACTCTTTGGCAGCATGACTTTAGTTTCATCAAAGTCAGTGAGATTCACTGAATGAACCACAGCCTCACTCAAGTAAAAAGTTTTGGAATGCTGAGGTAAGAGCATTACTCAACTGTGGATAATGGAATTTCCTTGAAGGTATCGGAATTCTATTTGACCCTCTTAGGTTAACACTTGCACTTGATATTGAAGTTGCATTAACCTCTTGTTCTGCTTTTTTTCCAGATTGCAGACATCTGTGGACACATCATTCTCATCTTCAGCTCCTTGGATCAGGCAATCAAAAGTATCTGCATTGGTAAGAAAGCTGCAAGGTAAAATTAAATCCCTGTGCAACACTCAGACAGGAGCATCCTTACGCTGGGGACGAACATTAAACACTGGTAGATCTCTTACCCATTTAACTACTATATGGATAGAAGGCTATGTTTTTCCCTTTATCTCCAGCTTCAAGAGTTGACTCTTTCACTAGTCTGTCGAATCTGTCCTTATTTCTAATTGCAGACTTTAAAAAGCCCCTATTATGGGTTTTTGAAAATGACCTTCCATGTAGTTTGTAACACAGCTCTTAGTGAAGTGAAATATCCAGCTAAAGCTTAAATCTGAAAGTGGACAGTTTTTAAAACTATTGATTCATCTATAAAAGAGTCGACTCATGGTGGTTTAAATTAATCGTCTTGATAACGAATCTTCAGCCATTTGTTACGAAACATAATAGTTGCGCGCGCAGACCTGGCAAAATTCAAACCTGCGGCCCCGCCCACTAACACAGCAGCAAGACGCTCATGAAGACGCTGTGTTTACCTGGATATTATTGGAAGTGTGAGAAAAGGAGTCGTTCAGAAATCTGCACGCTTACAATGGGCGATCTATCGGTACACAGCTCATGCATTAGTTTCTGCCTCCATCTTGTAATGGACAGACAAGTCACCAGGGGTGCAGGCAAAATGAGGACAAAATATTAGGTACACAGCAATGATTGCAAATAGAAATGATCTACATGTTTTGTTACCAGTAACCGTGTGTACTGTATCGGGTTAACTCTTTATATTCTCATATCGCGTCTAATGCAACGTTGTAAACATGACGCGTGCTGCTTTGTTTACAGATTTAAATGCTTTCGTGAGCTCTTTCCACTGCCATTTATTGTTGCTATGGCCACCGTTAGCTGATCCTGCACACGTGCAGCGGTCAAGGTTCAGAATAGTTCAGCTTTTGCTGCTGTGTGGATTAAAACTGAATGTATGTCATACATATGCTAGTGTTTAACTGCACTGCTTTCGGCGCTGAGATGTCTGAATAACACTGTTGAGAACCGGGTACTGTTTACTGTGGTGTTAGTAAGTTTACTTTGAAGCGTGTTTCGGGCATCCGCTGCGATCGCATCCTATACCAATGTTGGCGACCCGTGGCCGCGGGCTTGATAAACCACGCTGGCCATTTTACTGTCTCGCTCTGAACGCTGTCAACCAATGGCAACAGGCTGTCATCGGTCCAATCAGCGCAGATTAGCTTCACGCTAAGCAGGGGTTTGGGAACAAATGAATCGCTGAACGATTCATATGGGAGTCGCTGGGATAATTAGGTAAAAATAAATGCATATTATAAGACCATGAACTTGTTTTTTGACCTTGCATACATATCAGTATGTTGTTAGAGACCCATAAAACCGAAATATGACCCTTTTTAATGTGTAATAGAGGCTCTTTAAAGCATTTTGAGTGGCAATTCGGTAACTCTCTTCAAGTGTGACTTTGAGATTTTTGACATATTTGTAATGTGGCTGATTGACAGACTTTTCCAAAGGTAGCCCAAAAGCTAAATCTACTGATAGCCTGGGCTGTGTGAATACGGTGAATTCATACGGCGTGAATTCAAAAGGCATGAATTCAGTTACCAAAATTTTCATGCAATTAAAAGCATGCATTAATGGTTTCATTATCCATTTCATGCCAATTCAACTTATCCTGGATCTTCAGTGTAACCAGCATGTTTAAAATTGTTCTATTGAAACGCTCTACGAGATTATAATGAGGATGATAAGGAATCGTCCGGACTTTGTGAATTATTGCCATCTCGCAAAACTCTTGATAAGTTTAGATTCAAAGTCAGCTCCCGGGTTACGTAATATCCTCTTTGGGAAACCATAATGGACAATTAATCTATTCCAAAGACACTTAGGCACAGTTTAGCTTTCTAGTTGTCAGTGGGTAGAGCAACTGCATACTTCATATAAAAATTTGTCATGAGAAGCACATTCTGTATATTACTTAGATCTGGTTCAATGGAAAGAAAGTCTATGCAGAGCAACTCAATCTGTCGTGTCACCTGGATGTTAACGGCTTTCCTTTTAACACACTGTTCACATCTCTTAACCTTTCTCTGCACTCATCTTTGGCTAATAAAAACAATAATGGACAAGCTCTATAGTGCAATCAACTCCCATGTGGGCCATCTGATTATGCAAGCTCTCCAACACCATAGCATGGAACTTCACCAGTATCAGCAATTGATAATTTGTTTGATTGTTTGACTGACACTTTCTGTAAAGAACTCCCTCCTTCAATTCTAAGCGATTCCACTTTCTCAATAACAGGGAATATCTGGACACTCATATCTCACCGCACAGCAGGGCAACTGACCTTGTTCCAAGTGGCTGATAACTTAGAGTAACATCTTTTCTTTGTTCTACTCTAGTTTAATTGGGTACTGCAGTTGTATCTTCAGTAATTTCTTGAGTAAAACATCTTGAAATAGCCTCCTGTCCTACTGTCAAGGACTCCACCAGTACAACTGGAGTTCCAACTTCCTGCTGTACGAGATGCTTGTCATACACAGCTTGCACAACACCACAGTGTATGATGATACCGCTACCTTCACCCAGGTGTTGCTGTATTCATTCTTACTCCTTTTGTGACACGATGTCATTCACTAGCTCACCTTAAGGACATCTTGACAATTCATCAGCGTCTTAATTTTGCTTTCCAGTTTTATAAATCAGATTGAAAAAGGAAGTTGCCAAAGTTGATAGCCAATGATTACTGATGGCATAGACAGAATGTACATAAGAGGTAGTGTTTGCCTTACAAATAGTCAGAGAATTTTTCCGTAACTGCCCACTTTAAGGCAATAAATTCTAAATTTTGGGCCAGATATCTAAACTCACTTCTGGAAAGACCTCTGCTAGCGAAAGCTGTGACTTTACTCTCTTATCCTTTTCCTGATATAATGCACCACCAAGACCTGTGGTGCTCGCATCAGTGTGAAGGATGTAAAGTAATGTTGGATCTGCAAAACCAAGAACAGGAGCACTAGTAAGTTTGTAAATGATGGTATCAAATGCTTCATCGCAATCTGCTGTCCACCGACTATCAAAAGAATCCTTTGGGTTGAAATACTTCTGCTTTTTTTCATTCATTTGTTTATGATTTATTGGGGCATACCCAGCAGTTAAGTAATTTAGGAGTGTCAAAATCTTATAATAGGGTCACACAGAGGCCAAGTGGTTAGCACTGTCGCCTCACAGCAAGAAGGTCAGTTGACCTTCACGGCTCAGTCAGTTGCCGTTTCTGTGTGGAGTTTGCATGTTCTCCTCGTGTTGACGTGGGTTTCCTCCAGATTCTCCGGTTTCCCCCACAGTCCAAAGACATGTGCTATAGGTGAATTAAATAAACTAAATTGGCGGTAGTGTATGTGTGTAAATGAGTGTATAGATGTTTTTAGTACTGGGTTGCAGTTGTAAGGGCATGCGCTGTGTAAAACATATGCTGGATAAGTTGGTGGTTCATTCCACTGCAGCAACCTCTGATGAATAAAGGGACTAAGCAGAAGGAAAATGAATGAATGAATGAATGAATGAAAATCTTAGAATAATTTTGGATAAATCGCAGATAATAGCCTGCAAATTTCAAGAATTAGTTTAGAATTGGTTTGGGTCAGGTCTTAAGGGCACATATTTCTTTCAGGATCAGCCTGGACACCTGTCTCGGATATGATATGGCCTAAATACCAAAGCAGACACCTGAAATGATTAACACTTTTCTGGAGACAGTTTCAGCCCATAATCTCTTAGTCTTGCCAGTACTTTTATGTCATGCTTTTCATGTTTAGGAGAATACTATCAAATCATTGAGAAACACCAGAACCTTAGTGAGATGCAGATCTTCCATGTACTTTTCCATTAAATGGGTGGTCCACTTCGATATCATACTTTAAACTTAAATATATTATATATAATAAATATAAACAACATCACTGAACGTAAGACGCTCAAAGTTCAATGCAAAGGGAGACATTGGCTTTTACAGAGCTAGCTTAGCAAAGCCTACTGCGAACAATGTTTGGGGAGCACAAAAAATTACATCCGGACTAGTGAGATCACAAGGGCGTTCAATTACGTGCATTCACCACGCGCACACACCCTGCACAGCAGAGGAGAAGGGTCTGTCTATGCAATCTTTGCAAACGATGCAATCTCAGACTGGTGCAATCTCAGCCGCACATGCGCATTCAGAGTGATGCAGTCTCAGCCGGACATGCGCAATCAGACAGCACTCAGGCGCACATGCATACGCGGGCACACTTTCGCTCTCTGTGAGACAAATGCTTCACGTACGGTCACTCGTACCCTAAGTATATTTATTCCATTTGGGAATTTCGCAATGTTATTAAGTGTGGTGTTTTTAATTATTAGGTGGATGTTATTAAAAACGATCGTTATATGTGCCCAATATAACCTGTACACAGCTCCCTCGATGTCATCCATGTGTTTAGATAAAGTAAACAGTTTAGCGCAACCGCTAGCTTGTTGACAGTAAATTCATTTATTCATAAATAGCGTAACATTTACAGGAAGATTGCATTAGATAACGTCAGTTCATATATTAGTTTACAATTTAAAGTGAGCAGTGATTAATCTTTGTTAATGTTAAATAAACATCTGTATTAGTTAAAAAGTGTTTCTCATTGTTGTATTGTATCACTTTACATTACCATCTTAACATAATTAGCTAATGTTTCACATAGACTAGTGTGTTTGTTCATTGGTTAAATAACATGACTAAACAATGAACAACACATTTATTCACTAATACTAAATCGTTGTTAACATAAACTTATACATGTGCTACTTAATGCAGTTAACATGAACAAATAATGAACAATGACTCAAGTTCAGTCCACAGTCTTCAACTGGCATGCTATTCATGTTTGTAGACGCTTTAATATGATTGATCACGCAAAGCATTAGTTAAGGGAATTAGGAACCTTATTGTAAAATGTACACTACTTCAACATGTGTTACATTTGTAAAGTATTTGCCCACTTACCACTAACCCAGCATTATAACTGCTGTGTTACTAACATCTATGAGTTTATTACAAAGCAGTGATTAATGATTTTACTGGATCTCGAATCAGTGAAAACCATGTACACATCTCTTTCATATCCTTTACTACATTACATAACAGGGAGAACATTGACAGATTTAAAAACTTATTTTTTAAGCAATAATGTAAAAAAAATTAAGAACAAGAACTTTGTGAAATTAATATCAGTGAAGAGTTTACCAATGTTAGTAACACATAATGTTGAAGTGATGTACACATTACAATAAAGTTTCTGATTCCATTAACAGATGGTTTGTTACTGATAAACCATGCTAGGAAAGAGTTTACAATTAAAAATGCTAGTAACAGTATATTAATGTTCGAGTAATGCATCGAGATCTACCTGAGCTCAAACTCCCCTCTCACCCTGCAAACGGGAGGGAGCCCAGGGCTCGAAGATCTCATAAGCTCAGGGCTCTCTCCTGGGACAGCATGTCAAACAAGCTTTATAATCAATCATCAGCTAAGTGGGAATTTTTGAAATTAGTTTATGAATAAACTTCACTTGTTTTATTGTCTGCAATGAAATACAAGTGAAAAGAAATAAAAAAAAAAACTTAATTTCCAAAATGTGTCCTATAATTTTTACTTGCTTTACATTTCTTTGACTAATATTTAAATTTGTTTGATGATCTAAAACATTAAAGTGTGACAAACATGCAGAAAAATAAGAAATCAGTAAGGGGCAAACACTTTTTCACACAACTATATATGTATCTACCTGTCTGATATTTTCATTATATATCTATAGAGTTTGTACTGTACATGCATCAGATGTTGTTGACCAGAATACAATTTCATTCATTCATTTATTTTCCTTTGGCTTAGTCCCTTTATTCATCAGGAGTCGTCACAGAAGAATGAACCACCAATTTATCCAGAATATGTTTTACACAGTGGATGCCCTTCCAGCTGCAACCCAGTACTGGGAAACAATCATACACACTCATTCACATACATACTGTACACTACGGTCAATTTAGTTTATTCTATTTACCTATAGCACATGTCTTTGGATTGTGGGGAAAACCAGAGCACCTGGAGGAAACCCACGTAAAGACAGAGAAAACGTGCAAACACAGAAATGCCAACTGGCCCAGCTGGGACTCGAACCAGTGACCTTCTTGCTGTGAGGCGACAGTGCTAAACACTAAGCCACCGTGTTGTCCTGAATACAATTTCCTCTTTTTTTATTTTAATCGAGAGAGCATTTTTGTCGCACCACTTAATTTATTTATTCACACCCTGTTGGTGCAATCTCATAACTTTTACCTTGCTCAAAACAGATATTATAAGATGAATTGATTAGATCTGTCCAGATGATCTGTGTACACTGTAAAAAAATATATAAGTAAATTAACAGTTTTCTGTATTTTGTGATCCATGTTTTTATTTTCCCCCATTTATTTATGCTTTTGAATCACATTATAAGACATTGATCTTTCTTCTGAGAACTTTTAACCTTAAAAAGTTTGAAAAGTGACTTTTTAATAGTTTAAAGGAACATATTGTCTGGGTTGGTGTTGTATACTACAGTACAAAAATCTTGCAATAACCTGCCAGTACATTTTTTGTTATTTTACATATGTATTTGCCTAAATATTATGTCTTATACATTATATTATTTAAAACTACTAAAATGTCAATAAAAGTCACTTTGTTAATCTGTAGAGTTGAAATTTCAACATCAAAAGTGGACAGAGCCGAGATTAAGGTTCCATAATGCAATTCACAATTGCAAAATAAACGGAAGACACAAAATACAGAAACTGTTAATTAACAGATTTTTTTTACAGTGTATACAGTGAAAAGCATAGCAGAACTCGACATTTATTTGTATTGTGGTTCATGCAAGTACATAGTGTGGACATACAGTACATGACACCTAAATTGTTCACTAATACTCTGTTAAACTCTTGTATTTCATTTTACAATTCCTGAACTGGCTTTTTAAAAGTTCCATGTATATTTATTTGTAAACTGTACAGCTACTAAATTTTGTCAATACTGTAGTCTTCAGCAACTTAGAATGTCTAGTAGTCAAATTTTTTGCTTCCAACTTTTTACAGTATCATTCTATCATCTGCTCTTAATCTGACAGGAGGGAGTGGGATTGAGACTCATCCAGTTCTCATTTGCAAAAGAGCTCCGCTCACACTGACACACATGTACCACTCCCATAAACAACCATGAAAGAATTCAATAAAACAGGCATCTGTCACCCAGACATTCACAAACAGATCCAACTTGTATTCAGGAGTACTTTTAAAAGACTTAAAATACACAGCTTTGGGGAATTTAATAATTTTCTTGATCAGTTGTAACATTTTGCAGTCAAATCCCAATAGTATCTGGATGCAAACTTGAATTTGCAAGCTGAGACTGCATATCTGCATATGTCAGACACAACACACTCAATGGACTTAGTAATGTCACTGTAAGGGGTTCAAAATAACCTGCAGAGCAATTTGGCTAATATGTTGTATAGATGTGTATTGATATGACACTGTATGTCTGTTAAAAACAAAGTTTGAGCATGATGGTGGATGTGAATGTGGATCGTTTTTGTTCGAAAACTAAAACGCATCAGTGTAAATGGGACCTTACTTGCATTGGCATTATGATGGATTGATTGATGGAATGAGTGATTGGTTGATTGAATGACTGACTAAATGGCTGATTCATTGCTTGATTGTTATTCAAAATCACAATTCTTTTTCTTAATTACCAAAAAAGTTATTTTATGATTTTTAAGTGTTTAAGTTTAAATTTATTTATAAACTAATTTTGAGAAGAGCACGTGCTTATGATTGATCAGGGCTGATCACGCATTAACTAATGCATGATTCGCCAATCAGATGATTCCTAACTTACTATAAATAACCAGAGTTTCTTACTTTAGTTATCTTCGCCTTGAAGAATGCTTCCCACTACAAAAATGCTCCAGCTCCAAAAAGCTTTTTACAGCATTGCACCAATTAGCCTATCGATATGGAAAATAACCTACCATCAACAACAACAACAACAACTTTAGCCAAAGCCCTGGGGGCTATTCCATAAAGCAAGCTTAGAGAAAAAGCCTTATTTTGGTAAGTCAGGTTTATTAATGGCGGATTCGGTTTCATAAAT